>JAPQRN010000011.1:3820561-3844299 GCA_037367275.1 Coranthus polyacanthus
ACTCTGTGACTCTGAACTGTACAGTCCACACTGGGACCTGTGATGGAGAACACAGTGTTTACTGGTTCAAAAAGTCTCGTTCTCATGATGGGATCTACTACTGTGCCGTTGCATCATGTGGACATGTACTGTTTGGAAACGGGACCAAGCTGGACTCTAAGTGTAAGTAACTTTATTGCAGACACTGTCTTGGTATTGTTTCCTTTTTAAAATCATGTCTATTAATGTCCTGCTTTCTGCAGATGAAGTGGACTCGGTGTATTTCTTGAGTGGAGCTTTGACATTCATCCTCCATACTGGTCATTGTACTGGCTTTCTCAGTGTGCATGTTGAAGAAGAGAAACAACAGCCACTCACAGGTAATTGTTACTGTCTAATCTAACTCTAACTCTATTTTCACAAAACATGGCACAATATTAGAGATTCATTTTTTATGTTCGTATGAGATGATACTGTTCTGGTGCGACGGGTTAAGAGAAAAAGTCACAGGACGCAACCAAAAATCCACAGTGCCGGACAAGTCCTCGGTATTCGCTAAAGATTTTGACAGTGACAGAGGAGGCGTCAGACCCAGTCGGGGAGGTCTCAACCACAAATGAAACTTTGCAGGATATTAAAAAGCTTCTTTCTGTTTTCCAGAATCAGATGAGAAAGAATATGAGAACATGAGACTTTCCCCTTCCTTGAAAACAACTGCAAAGGTATTTTCTGTTTTACGTTAAGAATTAGATTCACATTCAGACAGATTCTTGTAACGCTCATTGCATGTCTCGTTGTGATTTGTCATGTTCAGGGTTACGAAAAAGCAGATATCTTCCATTGCGCCGCTACACACAATAAGTTCATCGGATCAAGAAGCCCAGCTGACACTTGGAGAGAATGTGTGTATTTTAATATGAGGCAGTAGAGCTGGAGAGATTTTAGTTTTCTCTTTCTCATAAGCAACTTTTTACAGCTATAATGTGGCCGGCAAGGTTTAAATAAAGTTCTATGTTTTTTTAAGGTTTGCAGTTGTTGGATATGCTGTGATTTTGCAGTAGATTAGATTTAACTCTTGCATTTGATTCTGCATATGTGTGCGTGTCAGTGTGTACCGAAACACCAAACATTGATCTTCAAATGTTGTAATGAACCCACTAAATAGTCTGAAGGGGGTTCATAAGCAAGAAAAAGTTACAAATTAGGTACCTTATAAAAATGTAAAAACAAAAATATAGATATTTTAAAGAAAAACTGAATGCTTCTTTGAGAAATGTGTTGGACTATGTTGCTGACGAGGACATACTGTAAATATTGGTCGACTGATTGATTGGTGGAGATGATTTCTTTCTCCTCTTTCCACTCAGCCCAACCTGTGGCGGTAGATGGCCGTCCACCAGCATGGGTCTGTTGGAGGTTTATCCGTCCGTTAAAGAGAATTGTACCTTCCCAGTGTAACCAAGTTCTTGGAGGATTTTTTTTGTGGAGTTATCTGTATAATAATATAATAAAATAAAGTTGAATTGAGTTGAACTGCCATTTATTCTTGTATGAACAGTTTGCAAGACTCAAAAGAAAGTTAGCACAACAGTGTTGTATGTAATCACCTGTAGATCCGGAATAACAGTCAAACACAGTTTAATATTCTGCAGTGACTGGAACTGAGCACAGTTGTTTTCACTGAGATCACAAACTCGTTTTCAAGAGTGACCGGGCCAAGAGAGCTGTCATTTCATTGTACAATAATACATACGGACAGAACAGACAACTTTCATACAAAACAAATGAATAAATACAGGATGGAGATTCATTATGAAGTTCAAAAACGATACCCGTGCAAATTTTAGATGCAATGACATTGACCAAGACTGCTATTTTTTTAAATCCTTTAAAACAGACTTCAGTTCTGACAGTTTCAGGTCATTCAACAGCATACAGAGTACAGTGGTACAGTACACGATTTCCACAGTAATAAAACGTAAATCTCAATATGGTTAGCAGTATAGAAGCTGTGGGTATCACAAAGGTGATGCACAACAGGCCAAACAATAAACAACTGCTTCAGTAGAGCTTAAAGGCTTCAGTGGACGATTTTGAAAGTTGAGGCTTTAGTCTGTAAAGTAAAGCCTGTATACACCAAAACAAAGCGGTCGTGTGCAAGTTCAAAGCACGTTCAGAAATCCCCTCTGATATATCTCTACACAGGCTGCAGCTTTCAAAGTAGCCAGGTCTCTGCTTTTGACTTTTGCTCTGACTCCTGTGGTGAGTAAGGTATGAACAACTGTAAACAAGTTTCCACTGATGGAAAGTCACTGAACACAGAAAGACTGGCCTCAGACCTCCGTGCCGCGGCGTTAAAGTCACGACCCTCGCGACAGATCTCATGCTCTGTCCACAACAGGAAAAGGCAACGTGGTGCAGCAGGTTAACTTAAAACGACAGAGAAGTGAGAGAACACAATGTGATCTTACCTCGGACTTTTACTTCTCTCAGTCTGAAGCTTTCACTAGCTCGTCATGACCATCACTCTACAACTGCTGTTTGAGTTGCATTAATTATGGAAAACAGTGTATTTTAAGTAGTTATAATAAATGTCTAAAAAACAATCATAGAGGCAAGAATTTCATGGTTTGGGATTAACATCAAATGCCTTTATATTTCTGCTTTCCCATACACATATATTGTTGTTTTTATTGCAATTATTGTTTTTTGGTTAATGTTTAGTTTTTGCATTTGGCTGACAGTATCTGTTGCCTCAAGTTACCTCATCTGCCCCTTACAATAGTATGCACAGTACGTGGACCATAGGCTGTAAACAGTAATGAAAGACACGATACTGCTTCCTGTTACTCTGGATAAGCAAAGCTAAAACACTGTGGTTACTAGAGCTGCCATCTTGCTACTGTGACGAATTTTGCAACTGAAGTCTGGGCAGCGGAGACGAGGGGCCGTGACATCCGTCTACCAGCCAGGCTATCAATATATTTCAGTTTCACTTTTAGGGAGCCGTCGCATCGCTCCTTTTTACATACAGTCCAAAAGGTGGACCGACACATCCATATGTCACACCTTGCATAATTACACAGTACGTCAGAATGGGAACAATACCTGAAAGTGGAACTAATCGAGTTTTTTCATCAGTCAGCAGAGTTAGTCTGACTTTTTGCAGTTCTATGTGACTGTACAGTTGATCTATTATTGCTATTATCTATTATTTTCAAAAAGACACTGAAAGAAAGCCATTCATGTCCTTAAAGTGATACTAAATATTGAAACATGTTTTTGGGCTGTAAACTGAGTTATATGACTTAATTGTGATGAAATACATCAATGCTGATGACAATACACAGAAAATTCCGCAAATATATACAAAACTGCATTTTGTAGGTGAAACACGCCACTTCCTGTTTTAAAATGATCTTAAGCCGTCCCACCACGATGCTGATCTAAAGTCAAACGTTTTGGTTCATTCTATGTCATCACATTTGTATAAAAAAATCGATATCCACGTCTTCTAATCAGGTGTGTGTGACCCAAACCTGCCAAACACTGTTTCCGTCAGAGAATTGAAGACGCTATGTTGCTCTTTTCAGAACCACTGGATTAGTTTCAAAACATCCACACCTCAGACGTAAGATACTTAATGTCACACTGGTCTGATTCATCTGATTGGCCAGTCAAACCTGCCAATCAAATCTTCTCTTTTAAGAGGAGAGAACGTACGGAGGTTCAGTGCATTCATCACAGCATTTGAAGCATGATGACACCTCCAAACTTTGCTTTGTGTCTCACTTGTCTGTTCTCGGTGAATTTGGGTAAGTTACTGTATGTTGTTATTATTAATCTGTCAGTGTATGGTTGCTTCTAATACGTTTCAAGTATTCATTACAACACTTCCATAAAATTACTTGTGAACTTGCTTTGTCTCTTCATTTTCTCCTCAGCTCCTGTTGCAACTTTAAACCAGTCATTTTTACATCTTAAATCAGCTGACGTTGGAGACAGCGTGACTTTGCAGTGCAAATGCCATGATAAAGTTGCAATAATGTTTTTCTGGTATAAGCAAACTCTGGCACAAAAACCAAAGCTGGTGTTTTCATACTATAAGCATGGTGATAACGGAACTTTTAATGATGAGTTTGAGGACAATCCACGATTCTCACTGGATAATAAAAACAGTAAAAACGACTTGAAGATCTCAGATTTGCGCATTTCAGACTCCGCCAACTACTTCTGTGTGAGCAGCAATTTATACGACTTTGACTTTGTGGAGGGCACTACTGTCATTGTAAAGGGTTCAGATTTGATCATCCAGGCTTTGGTCCGTCAGTCATCGTCTGAGAGCGTCCCTCCAGGAGACTCTGTGACTCTGAACTGTACAGTCCACACTGGGACCTGTGATGGAGAACACAGCGTTTACTGGTTCAAAAAGTCTGAAGACCCTCAACCAGGAATCATTTACACCCATGGAGGCAAGAACGATCAGTGTGAGAAGAAACCCGACACGCAAACACACACCTGTGTCTACAACCTGCCCGTACAGAGCGCCAGTCGCACTAATGCTTGGACGTACTACTGTGCTGCTGCATCATGTGGACACGTACTGTTTGGAAACGAGACCAAGTTGGACTCAGGTGGTAAGTACGTATTAGTGAAGAGCAAGTGTTAAGGTTTTTGCAGAAAATATGACCCAAAAACTCCTGTGCTTGTTATGGATGCAGGCAATACTGACCATCTCTTAGTATTGTAGTTTCTCCCAGCACAAAACAGGCTCCAACGTCCAAAAGCATGGGTTTCATTTTTTTTTTTGTAATTTATCTAAATAGAAGAACAGCCACATGCCATATATGAACATAGTTTAAAAAAGGGAGTGGTTGGATGTGAATTGCTTACCTAAACTGTAAGAAATGAGGGAAAAAATCCAATACAAGCGGTTTACGGTTACAATCTCTTGATGCTATTTTAACAGATATGAAGGACTCTGTTGTCTTGGTGTATTTATTGAGTGGAGCTTTGGCGTTCACCACCATCCTGGTTGTTGTACTGGCGTTCTCAGTGTACAAACTGAACAAGAGAACTCGCCAATATACAGGTAAACGTTTATATTTGTGACATGTTTTTACAGTACAATGCAAGGCTTTTCATTTTCGTTGTCATACCTAACTTCACTGTAACATTTCCAGCTGCCTCTACTGTGAACACTGAGGTAAGCATATTTTTTATACATTCTTTTTAATAGAACAGTGTTCGTACTGTTAAAAAAAAAAATGGAATTTGTATTTTCAGTTTGGTTGTGAGCCATACTGGCGATCGTCTCAGTAATAGTGGTCATCATCATCCGTCATGTGTCAGATTTGTATTTAATTTCGCAAGAAGAAACATGGATTCAAAATTTAGAAATCGTGTAAAAATAAGCACATTTACAGAATACACGTTTGCAGTGGCAAATGTTAACACTATTGTGTCAAGCAATAATTAACGCACATAGAATTCACTTCTGAGTATGCATTAATTAGATCCTAATGACACCTTCTGGGCTCCTTACATGTTTCACTTATGCAGCGCATGTGACTAAGAACTTATTATTTTCTCTCTACTCATGTCAGGATGCAGAAAACCTCCATTACGCTGCCTTGAAGTATGAAAAGGCCAACAGAGCAAGAAGACAGACGGATGACACCTTGACTGAATGTGTGTACTCCGGTGTACGGCAGTAGAGTCATGTAAACATTTCATCGAAATTTGGAAATATGCTATGTATGAAGAAGACTAAATAAACGTCACTCTTTTGGCAAAGATCGGTCTCTTTGAAGGGACTGATCTGCAGAGCAACTGAAGATGTCACTGCATTATTCTCAATGACACTTCTTTACGTATATGCTGCTGGCTAAACCACTCTCACAAAGTTTCCATGATTCTCTGCATCACTGGCATCACACATCAACATTCTTTTTCTTTTTGTTTGGCCACAAAGCTACAGATGCAAGAGGTGTTTTCTAAAGTCGCTGCAGTGGAAAGTAAAAGGAGATCTCAAAAAAAACAGTCGGCCTTTGTCTCTGTGGTTTTAACCTGGAACATGTCTACATCAGTGGTTCTCAGGGTTGGTTTTCTTGCCTGTGTTACCTGACACCGTAAATATAATGATAATCTATATTTCCAGGAAAAGGGCTTTGATTCATAAGAAGGAAGAGTGAGAAACATTGCTCCGTAATGCTCTGTGACTCCTAAATTTAACTCAAAGTTTAAAAAAAGAGCTCATCAGCAGAATATATGTTAATAATATGAATCTAAACGCTGCTGAAACAATTCTCAGTCCATTGTGGCCAAACCCGTTTGATTGACCAAGCAGCCAATCAGGTGAAGCTTGATGAATGTGATGATCCAATCAGATACCTCAAAGACTTCACATGGCGTTTCACCCATTGACCATACATTATGAATGTGTCACTTCAACAAGACAGATTCACTGTGAGAGAACACACATGATGGTGATAGTGTGTCGTCTAAATTTTTCCCTGCTCCGGTCTCTGTGTAAGTAACACAATCCCTCTTTCACATTTATTTCATGCAGGTTTACACATAAAAAATGTTTTATTTAGCCTTGTTTTCCTGGTCATTCCAGGTCCAGCTCAGTTAAATGACGTCTTTCGGCCTGATTTCTACCAAACAGCTGACCTAGGAGACGCAGTAAATATTAGATGGCGCATTTATGGTGTTTTAAGAGTCAGAGTACGGTACAAACTGACCACTAGTAGGAGACTACAGCTGGTAGCCTCAACAGGTACGTTTTATAATCTGCCAACATATAGTGATCAAGCTGATCACCGTTATTCAGTACAGTCTGACAGCATCAGGAGTATTTTGAGAATATCTACAACGAAGTGGGAAGGCGCTGGAATATACTACTGTGGAGTCCTGAGCTTAAACAACATTAAGTTTGGATCTGGGACTTTATTGATGAGAAAAGGTATTTATTCTCCGTAGTTTATCACCAAATAGTCTTTTTAGACTACGTGATCTATCAATCACAGTTGATTTAATTTCTCTCCCAAGGTGTAAAGATGATCCGTGAATCCTCAGATGAATCCTCTGTGGTCCAGCAGCCAGAGTCTGAGTCAGTCCAGCCTGGAGGCTCTGTGACTCTCAGCTCGTCTGTTCACACTGGCCACTGTCCTGCACAGCACATTGGTGTCACGTGGCTGAAAACCTCAGACAGTTCTGCTTCACAAATGATTTATTCCTCTGAAAATAAGAAGGACGCCTGTCAGAAGACTGGAACCGGCTCTGGAGAAACTATGCGTGCGTGCAACCTGCTAATGAAGAACCTGAGCTCCGCTGACGCTGGAACCTACTGCTGTGTCGTGACTTCATGTGGAGAAACACAAACAAAACATATGCATACCTTAACATCTGTAAAAACATTTCTACCGTCCACTCTGTGGATGTTGAGATATCTGTAACAGCAAACTACTACTGTCATTATAATTAATTCTCTGGAACATAAAAACAATAGTGTTAAAAATGATAGCATCTGTCTTTGACAACACAGAGGAATGCTGGCTGAGAAAATATAAGAGAATAGTTGTACGTTGATATTGAAAATGTTAAAAACAAATTCATATTAATGTTTACATTTTGTTGATTTTTTTCTCGTCTGTTTGAAGTGAATGATGCCTTCACCAAACCAGTAGATCCAAGTCCAACTGTTGGATCGCACTGATGGTGTCAAACATCATTCTTATGGTGGTTGTCGTCCTACTTGTACGGGTAATTTGCCACAACCATAACAAAGACCTTACAGGTATTCAATATTTATTTCATATTTAATGTGATAATTTGCAGCAAAAGCTGAGTGATGTGTTCCTGTCTTTGTTTTGTCAGTGTCCACATCCAGACATGGATCTTCTGAAATCATTCAGGTGACACAGTGGTTTCTTTCAGCTGTTAGTATTTTATTTTTGTATTTTTTTTAATGAGATCTGTATACATGTAATGTTTCTGCACTTCTACGTTTTCAGACTGGAGATGCCGTTATCTACGCGGGTGTGAGTTTTGGTCCCAGAAGCTCCTCCTGCAGACCAGCTCCAGTCAAATACAAACAAGACACAGTGGTTTGCTCTGCTGTCCGGTCCAGGAACACGACTGACGGACTGAGTGACGATGCCACAAAGAATTAAGACTGGACTTCAGTGTTTGTTGATGTGGCTGGGCGTATTCTCCTTTACAGAGGCATCTATATGTACCTTTTCTACAAGCAGTTATTTTTTTTTCTCCTAGTTTCTTGTCCATTCTTTTTCAAAACAGTTGCAGTCAAACATTTTTGTTTTTCATCACTTTTTCTCAGAATTTTCCTTTGTATACCTTCTATGAAATCATTTATATTTAGAAGGCTGTGAAATGAATCACTTCTGTAAAGGTTCATAGTATCACTGCGTCATTCATCAATAATTAAATATTATCTGTTATTTGTGTGTCATCTCATTATTACTGCAAACCTGATTTTTCAGTTTTCAGTATTTCATTTTTAAACTCTTATTTTCTCTTATTTATAGTTTTTCATTGCAATATATTACATTTTTTTAGTCACTAAACCAACAAAATAGCAATTTTTTGTCTCATACGGCCTCCCAAGTATTTTAATATATAACCATGTCACAGTAGCTTTAATTAATCCAATTAAAAAAGGAGGTTTGTTTATCACAAAAACACAAGCTGCCTCACAACCTCATCAACCTCTCAGCTAAATATTCAGATCACGTTATTGTAACCTGAGGGACGAATACAGCTGCATAAATTTCATTTGCTCACATCTGTCTGGGCAGCCATTTAACTTCAAAGTGAATACATGGAAGTACAGAGGTGCATGTAAACGTCAAGCATGAAAAACCTGGGGACAAATGGAAATGTGTTCGTTACAATTAAAAACAAAACTGTAGAAAATCTGTTAACGTTTTAATGTTTTGTTTTGTAAAACAAAAGCAGAGGCTTGTTAAATTCATTGTGTTTTATTTCCGACATGTTTATTTATTAAAGATATTTCCCTTTTGTTTTACTAGATACTGACAAAAAAAAACTACTATACTGTGGATTTTTTCCTCTTTTTATTCAGCAAAGCATTAATGAGCCTAAAAATGTGGCGTATTTGCATTATTCTTCACTATTTTCAGATCCTGAACAAGGACAAAACCAAACTACATTAAGACTTTTGTTCGCTCTTTTTGATGTAAGCCAAAAGGCAAACAGTGAGAAAAAACAGGAGTGTCCCGGTCCGAATGATGGACAGCCAGACTAAAATGTTTACTGGTGTCGCTGGGTCTCCGTCATCATTGATTTGCAGCTTGGTTCCGTTTCCAAACATTATCTCCCCGCAGGAAGCCACAGCACAGTAGTATGTTCCAGCGTCAGAGGAGCTCACGTTCATCTTCTGCAAATGGTACACGCACTTCTGTGAAGAAGACGCCGATTTAGGAGCATGTTTACGCCGATCACCGTGGGTGTGAAGGATTCCTTGGTGAGACCCGTGTTTGAACCAGTACACACTGTGTTCTGCGTTACAGCTGCCGGGTTTTAATGTGCAGTTGAATGTCACAGACTCTCCTCGCTGGATCGACTCAGATACTGGCTCCTGGACAACTTCTTCAAAGTTGGCTCCTAAATGAACAGAAGGTCAGAGGTCAGACAGGTGGTCTTTCCTGACTTTAAATGTGGCTCTGTTCTTACTCAGATTTCTTTTGAATCTGGTCGTTTTTTTGGGGGGTATTTTCATCACAGCGCAGAGCGGTTTGTGCTGCCTTTTTATACAGATAATGACTTTATGACTTTATGTAAAAACTGACTTATGACTTTATCCCTTACGTGACGTACATGTAGATGTTAACATACACGTATTACTTAAACTGTAAAAAAAACCTGAAGCTTCGCAGCAGTCTGCTGTATCCAAAAACTGAAGACAACATAATCCCAACATAGTTCACCATGTTGTTTTGCATTATATAGCCTTTACGTTAGGTTCAGTTCTAATAAAGCATCCGTTTTGTGTGGCACAACATTGACAAAAACACTAAACACAATGAATACTTCATTGTGGAAACAGCAGAGGCCTATAAGATTACCTATAATTTGTCTTGGTGATGTATTTTATTGGTCACACAATCTTAGGCTATGTAATATGTTACTAATGAATGTATTTTTTTATCTGGCACATATACCACTACTGCAGACAGATTTTGGCCGTATCACTCACCATAACAGATGAAACGTTTCACAAACTGCTGTTTTAAAAGTATGACGGTCATTTTGCGAGGTGATTAAAATTCTCAGTGTGCAACACAACAGGCTGATTTTTGCATTATCGCTGAAGTAAAAATTCATTAAAAGACGACATGGTACCTCTGATACTTAGAAAGATCCCCTCTCCAAATTCAACCATGTTGGAGTGTGAGATTCCACAGAAATAGGTGCCTGAATCTGCGAGCTGAGCGTCAGAAATGTGCAGATGATTCATGCCCTCCTGTCTCTGCACAGAGAAACGAGGGTTCTTCTCCAGCCAGTGGAACATCCTGGACGGCGTGTCGTATTTGTACACAGTCGACAGGAGCTCAGGTCTGCCTCCTAAGGTTTGCCGGTACCAGGAGAAGTGCATCGCCACTTGGCTGTCGGGGTAACAGTGTAAAGTCACGCCGTCACCAACACTGGCTGTTTTAACCCCAGTGTCCTGTTTGACCGGTGACGACTGGGTCACTGCTGACAGCGGAACTACACCAGAAAGATAAAGATTAGTTAAGAATTATGGATTTAGCTGTTTTAGTAATTACAGACTGAATATATCTCACATCCAGAGACTTACAAAGTCCGCAGAGAATCAAACACAGGTGCATCATCTCGGAGATCTCAGAAACTGACGGATGTGAGCAGAAGAGCTGACGGCAGCTCAAAAATGGGGTTACATTTGATTGGTTGTTAAGAGGGTCAAAATGTCACTGACATAAAAATCCACCCCTGGCTTCTGTAAATTAATTTCCATAACAAAGATGCAGAATGGAATGTGTAGGCTAAATGTCCTTGAAAACTGCCTAACAAACAAGTTTACCGTCACAGCGACAGAACAAATTTCTCTTAGCATCTTTTAAAGAGCGTCAGCCATTGAGATACAGTCAGAAATGTTTAATTCAAGTGTTTCTCTAATATAACTGCATGATTCACTCGGTGCTTGCCATGAAAACCATCTTTTCGATATTTTTTCCTGGATTTATGCCTTTACGTGGCAGCCAGGCTGGTGAAAATATTCCCTTTACATCTATTCACATCTATCTATAAACTTTACATCACTGAACAGTCTTAATGTAGTTTTAATATTAGCTTCCAGGGCTGGAGGGATTCTTTTTTTGGTACAGCATGTTGACGTGTTTATCTGACATCTACAGATGAAAAAAAAATACATTTTCAAAACTCAGAGTAACTGAAGTATTACTGGCTTAAGAAGTAGTGCATCGTTGCTTTTGGCATGAAATTATTCTTGAAGCAGGACACAGAAAGCAGTAGTGCCTCCTAGAGGGAAGTCTAAATATTTACTGAGCAGGAGGAAGATGTAATTTAACCAGACCTTTTGGGTTTACAGTGTCTTCACTAAGGTACAGCTGGACAAAGGAGGAAGACTGTGATCTGATCTCCATGATACTATTTTTCTACAGCATCTACCTGTGTTTTCGCCATCAGGTTACATCAAACTGAGCACTGAAAACCCAGGTTTAGAGGACAGCGTTGCCACATACTGTGACTGAAAAGCGACACCCGGCATACAGTTGGTCACATCTTTTAACTTTGATAAATACACAGAGATCTTTATCTGAAACAACAAAGGAGCAGAGATGAAGCTGATAGTAGATGATCTAACACTGCTACCCTTCTTGGAAATCCCGACAGTACCACCCGTTTTCTGTCAAAAACAAAACTGCTGATGCACTTTCTCACAATACTACTCTACGGTTTTATCTTCTCATAAAAACTAATTTCATTGTTTTCTTTCATGGACTTCCTCTTTTGTTATGTCTGTGTTGTTGCATGACCCTTGTTTATGTATAAATAATATTCTGTGATTTCTGTGTACAACAGGAAACATGATTAATGCTGATGGAGTATTTTGCTCTCTGTGGTGTGACGTTATGTGAGGTACATTTCATCTCAGATTGCATAAGATGTGAACCAACAACTACTCAATACCCCACCCCTTTCCAATGAAAGCCCCTTCACTGATATAAAGCGCCTTTCCTGTGGCACAGCTTTACGCACAATGAAGGGCTTCTACATAATAACAGCTTTATTACTCTGCCGCCACAGTAAGTACTGGTTTTTAATCTCAGAAGTACTTCTGTCATAGTTCGTTAATGAGTAAATGTCTTGTTGTCTCTGTCTCAGTTTGGACCTGTGGATCCGTTTCTGAGTCTCAGACTGTGGAGGTCCAGTCTGGTGAAAACATCACATTGTCGTGTCGTTACGAGTCTCGAGGTCTCACTCAGATGGACTGGTTCAGAGTGGTCAACAGAACCAAAGCCAGCTGTATCTCCTCAATGTTTGGGCATGAGAGTAAAGCTACATTCTGTGATGGATTTGGAAATGGAAAATTAGAAATGACAGCAGACATCTCCAAGGTCTTTCTTCGAATCAAGCGTGTGGATTTCTCTGACTCTGGGCTGTATTTCTGTGGATTTTATATGATGGGACATACAGTCATTCTGGATACAATATATTTAAACGTTCAAGGTAAGCATGTGATTCAGTCTTACTTCTTTCTGTTTTTCTTTCCAAGTCGCATAACTCAAATGTATAGATTTATTGAGAAAAGAAAACATAATACAAACAGGATATCAATCTATTTTTTTTTTTAAGTTAACAGTGACTCTGACGAGGAAGCAGACTTCAATGAAGGTAAAGTCTTTCTTTATTCTTTCAGTGTTTTGTTTGGTTAAGAGAGATTCCATACAGGTTTATATAGGTTTTATTCTTTTTTTTTTTATTTTAGATGAGCCTGATGGAATAAAAAACCTGACTACTGTCGTCCTGGGTGGTCTGAGTGTTGTCCTCACCATCGTTGTCATTGCTCTGGCTGTTAAAGTCAGGAAACAACAGACAGGTACAACTGGGTCATAATTTGTCGAACGTTCTGTTTTTATCTGGTGTCTATTTAAAGGGTGAATCCAAACCAAAATACTTTCTGCCTTTGTGATTTAGCTATGAATGAAGAACAGCAGTTGGAGAGAAACAAGGTAAATCCTGTTTTTAATGTAAACTGTATGTAATATTCAGGAAAAATTGAAAGTTCAGCTAAGAAGCTACCATAAAGTCATCTAAAACCTCACATATTTAAGCTCTGATTATGATTTATAAGCCTTTACATTAAAGTTAACCCAAAAAAATGTCATTTGTAAAAAGGTATAGAGCTAAATTCTCCTGTAAAACAACCTTGTTACCGTCCTTTTTTTTCTTTTGGGTTAGGGTTAGGGTTAGGGTTGTGCCATTAGAAACGATGTCCTGACCGTTTTGTTCCATCTGCTTTACACGTTCTTAGTGACACTCAGATACACAATGTAAATGTTCAGAATGTGACTCTAAATCCTCTTATTTTCAGAATCTACCATCAGGTGACCTGAACTACGCAGCGCTGAGCTTCCAGGCAAAACCTAAAAGAAAACGCAGACCGGCATCAGAGAGGGAAATGGAGCCAAGTGTTATTTATGCTGCCACCAGATAAACTCACAAAGCAACAGCTGCTCAACGTGCGACTGATGCTTTGTCATATTAATCTGCTGATGTTTTTTTATATATATGTGCTTCAGTGGTGAAGGAAAGAAAGCGCAAAAATAAATACATTTTATCATGTATTCGGGCTATGTGGTATTTTTTTCTTTGCTCCAAAGTTTCTGTGTTTCTGTCTTTGCCAGCCTGTTGTAAAAAAAACAAAAAACAAATAAAAAACAGCAGTTTGACTTCTGACAGAGAAGTGGCCAGAAAGAACATCAATGACTGTACGAACAGCCTGCAGTGGAAGAAATGAGTGAGATAAACATCACATCTTTGACAGGAAGAGACAGCACAGTGTGGTCTGAGCACAACTGACACGCGAGTCAAGAGGGTTTGATGGTAGTAGATGGAAGTAAAAAGCAAAGATAAAAACTGACCTACTTGATTCTCTCATATCCTGTATGTATATAATATAATCAGGCTCTGTAGACCATTATATGAATGTTTAGAAAGCAAATAACTGTGGAGTGAACAAGCCCCTGTGGCGGCAAACAGCTTTGTCCATTTGAACCAAAAATAGGCCAGGAAGACAGGATTCATAGTGAAAGAAGTAATAAGACCTGACTGTTTTCAAAGACCAAGAGAATTACTATAATACTGTGGAAACACTCAGCCGCTCATTGTTTTGTTCATAATTTCTTAACTTGTTTACCTTCACATGCTGCATCAATATCCGCCTTCACACTGGCAGAGCCCTGCTAAAACCACTTTCTGTTTGACCGAGTGCAGTCACAGCTCTGCATTTTAGTTTCATATGAAATCAGCAACCGGTTTTCAAAGGGTGAGGGACATTTACGAAGTATATTCTTGCAGAAACAAGGAATTGAGGAATCATTTAAGCATTTTATTATAAAAAGAACATACCTCTGGCTACAGGTGGGCGGTATGATCAAAATCTTCTGCCACGGTATAAGTAATTTTAAATCACGGTAACAGTATGTATCACAATACTTCAGTTTCATAATTTTCTAAATCCATACAACGTCTGTTTTTAGGAACAAGTTCTTCTTCTTCATCTTTGGTTGGCTGGGATGCCTCCTCCTGCTCGATACTTACAATTTCACATAACTCCTCCATGCTTCTCAGTGTTTCCCACCGGATTTTATGAGACTATGGTGGGGGGGGACCTTGGACCATCAAGGAGGGCGTGGGGTGGGGGCCTTTTACAACCCTTTTTTTTAACCTTGAGCACGTGACTCTATATAGATCTACACACTGACTGTGTCTATTATTCTGTGAGTTACATTTCATCTCCAATGGCCAAAGATAAGAGCTTCATACAACAAACTACTCAAAACCCCACCCCTTTCCAATGAAATCCCCTTGAAGTGAAATGTCTTTGCAGTGGCACGGCTACAGGCACAATGAAGGGCTACTCCGTAACAACAGCTTTACTTCTCTGCTGCCACAGTAAGTACTGGTTTTCAATCTCACCAACAAATACAGTCCTAATATCTCCTAAATCCAAGTAATGCAAACCTTGAACTATTTAGAGATACTTCTGTTTCATTAATGAGTAAATGTCTTGTTGTCTCTGTCTCAGTTTGGACCTGTGGATCCGTTTCTGAGTCTCAGACTGTGGAGGTCCAGTCTGGTGAAAACATCACATTGTCGTGTCGTTACGAGTCTCGAGGTCTCACTCAGATGGACTGGTTCAGAGTGGTCAACAGAACCAAAGCCAGCTGTATCTCCTCAATGTTTGGGCATGAGAGTAAAGCTACATTCTGTGATGGATTTGGAAATGGAAAATTAGAAATGACAGCAGACATCTCCAAGGTCTTTCTTCGAATCAAGCGTGTGGATTTCTCTGACTCTGGGCTGTATTTCTGTGGATTTTATATGATGGGACATACAGTCATTCTGGATACAATATATTTAAACGTTCAAGGTAAGCATGTGATTCAGTCTTACTTCTTTCTGTTTTTCTTTCCAAGTCGCATAACTCAAATGTATAGATTTATTGAGAAAAGAAAACATAATACAAACAGGATATCAATCTATTTTTTTTTTTAAGTTAACAGTGACTCTGACGAGGAAGCAGACTTCAATGAAGGTAAAGTCTTTCTTTATTCTTTCAGTGTTTTGTTTGGTTAAGAGAGATTCCATACAGGTTTATATAGGTTTTATTCTTTTTTTTTTTATTTTAGATGAGCCTGATGGAATAAAAAACCTGACTACTGTCGTCCTGGGTGGTCTGAGTGTTGTCCTCACCATCGTTGTCATTGCTCTGGCTGTTAAAGTCAGGAAACAACAGACAGGTACAACTGGGTCATAATTTGTCGAACGTTCTGTTTTTATCTGGTGTCTATTTAAAGGGTGAATCCAAACCAAAATACTTTCTGCCTTTGTGATTTAGCTATGAATGAAGAACTGCAGTCGGAGAGAAACAAGGTAAAGAATTAATCTGGTCAATATTTATACTGAACTTTGAAATGACTTCTTTTCTGTAACATTGGTTTCTAAGTTAAACTGTTTAATACCCAGAAAATACTGTAACTCTGTGGCTTTGTCTGTTTAAATTAATGTTACTAACGTCACAAGCCAACATTTCATCCATATGTAGTGCAAAATTTTAAATAACTTTTATAGAAAAAGCCTATAAATTTAATGAACTTGTATTTTGCTCTAAATGCTTTGATTCACAGAATGTGGGCTCTGAAGACCAGAACTGCGCAGCACTGATGTTCCTTCCAAAAACAATGAGAAGCAGAACATCTGCATCGAAAAGAAAAGAGGAAACTCGTGTTATTTATGCTGCCAGCAAGTAGACTCATAAGGGTCGAATGCTTTTTCATATTCATCTGCTGTTACATGATTAGATCAGAGTAGTAGAAGCCATCACTGGCAAAATAAAAGTTTTTCTTGCTTACAGTTCCTTGTGTGTCTCTCTCATCTTTTCACGCGACATGAGTCTAGAACACCGGCGACTTACAGTTCGTCAAACTTAGAATGAACGAGCTCCCTTTGGTCGCAATCAGCGTCGGCATGACTGTCTGTTTCCTGTGATTGTCACCTTAGTCACTGCACATCCTACCTGTATGAAAGAGTGCACAATTTCATCATTCAAACACAAGTTAGAGAGACAGCTACGGTGTCCATTTTAGGACATCCTCAGGTCTCAGCGTCAGGTGTCAGGTGTCAGATGAAACGGCCTCAGAAAAGAATTCCTCGGACAAACGGCCTCTTTCTTTTATTTTTTAAACCAGCCACAAGAAACGTCATCAAGATGCGACCTTAACAACCCTGACATGGCTACTGCATCACTGCTTTGTGTTTGAGCAGCCTCCATATTGGAGGCTATATTAGTCGTGTGACAGACAGGAAGAGACAGCATTGCGTGGTCTGTACACCGCTGAACTTAATTTTGTTCAGATTAAGAAGCTGTGAATATTGCTTTCTTAGCCAGAGTCTGTCTCTTAATGCTATCCATCACTGGTGTTAATTTGAGATGTGATGATCATAAATAATTTCTTTGACAAATCAAGTTGCAGTACGGTGCATTCTAAGCACACAATGAGGTGAAAAGCATGCGCCGTGAGACTGGAGTTTGTTCAACCTCTACGTAAAACATACTAATGCAGAACAGAGGTACAAGACTACATTTTAAAATGTCTGGATTAACTCTTGTTGTTTTTTTAATTTTCTTTTCTGAGCTGATTTGAATGTGTTTATGTGGCCTGTAGCTATTTTTGCGTGGGCAGGCAACAAGTTTCCACTGTGGTGAAAACACTACATCTATCAGCCCGAACAAAAGCCACAGGAAGGCTGGCCTTTCATTCTCTGCAATAAAACCACTTGCAACAACAGCGATGCTGCTTTCAGAGATAACCCATTGTTTCTTTTCTCTTGAAATGTTGTGTGTGATGTGTTTTTATTTTGTCTATAGAAATGCACACGTTCAAATGGCTTCAGCTCCACTTATGGTACGGCCCCATCTGGTCATCACTGTCTTAAAACTGAGTAAATGAGCAGCACACGATTATTAGTGAAAATACTAGAATTACAAGAAGAATATGAAGAAATCCACTGGATGGTATTCTCTTTTATGTACTGTGGGAAAAACATTTTATAAGACATTTATTCTATGTCAATGTGACAACTGTTTGACCAAGTGATGTTGCTGCTATATAGCTTCTGGCCACCAGAGGCAGCATTGAGCTCAGTGCACATCACCTAAACAGTATTCTGAGGTCAGAGAAAAGCTACATTTTGCTGCTTTTCCGCTGATGGTATCGCCACAGCTTTTTCGGTGTTTCCGCTGCGTGAGAGCAGGAACAACCAGATGCTACTTCTACCTTCGCCAAGGTTCCAACCGAGCCAAAGCAATACCAAACATCACATAAAATCATGCATATCACAGGATTGGTCGATCCAGAAACGTCCCTACGTCAATATGTATGTGTGTCATCATGTCACGACGTGGAACACCAAGCCAAGCTATATGTATTTGTCCTGGGTCAGGGAAACTAAAAAATACAACAGTGCTGCTGATGTTTTGAGTCTTACTGTCTGCTTCGTCATGGCTTCGTCAAATGTATTTTGGAATTATGATTATTTGTTTGTTTTAACTATTAACTTTAGTGCTTTTTCCTGCCTCTTCATGTGTCACTTAGCTGCTTATGGAAGATAAAATTCAACCCTGTGAGGTGACGTTTTGTTTACTGTTATACTGATTTGCCCTAATATCAGAAATGTGTCTGGTAAGGCTTCACAGTCTACACAGCAGCCTCTGTGTCCTCTTGACAGCAAGAACTGAAAAAAGTGGAACAACAGTCAAAACTTCAGTATGTATATCTGTTCTTTCCTCTAGATGGTGCACAACATCATGTCTACTTTTGCAATCTGCTGTTACTGTTACTTGACTACAGATGGAGCAGGTTTGTGCAACACTCTGCAACTGTTACTGTACTGACTGGGCATCGCGTCAATGATGCTGAGCTGCCGTTGCATCGATTCATCTCTAATAGAAGGGCTCACATACTGATATGCTCACATGAGACTGTAGTATATTTTTTGCTATACATTGTGCATTATGTTATGTTTAATTGTGCTGCAGGCTGAGAAAGGATTAGACCCAGGTTATACTGTGACAGAATGTGTTGTTCATGCTTTGCCAGGAGACACATCAGATTCCATATGTGGTAAAGATCCAGGCCTCTAATGTTCATACGATTGTAAGGAGGAGACATTAGGCTTATAAGGAGAGGAGCAGGAGATGCATGCGTAAGAATACTCCAAGCCTATATAAACTTGTATTAAGGGACATTAAGGGGGGGGGTCTGGCTGCTGGATGCTCTCGTCCTCTGCAGAGATGTTTCTGATGTGTGATGCTTCAATAAAGGAAGACTGAACTGAACACCTCCGGACTTGCACTTATTCTTTTATTTCATCTGAGCCTGAGTCAATTCACTACAAGATCACCAAAGTCCCATGGGTTTCTACAAAATGTTTCCTCGCTGAGGCACAGATTTCCGCACACTGGAACATCCATTCGGCCAATGAGATCCGTTTGTTCCAAGTGATGTTATTAATTACTGTAAACCAACCCCTCTACAGCAGTGCATCCACCATTTACAATACACTGTCACTAGACTACACCCAAAGGCTCTGTGCACTGTTGCACTCACCTTTGGCCTGAACTGAGTCAACGATTTCTGAGGCGTAACATTACTTGAGCGCCACAACGACAACAGTATCGTTATGGTTAACAAAAGGCAGTTTAAACAAAACCTCAAGCTGTCGTGATCTGAAAATATCACCTGAGACAGAGCTCTTAGATCAGTTGGAACACTGACACGATGGATCCACCACTGACTGCTTGACTCCATTTTCTATCCTCAAAGTAAGCTTTTTTTAAGAAAATGGAACGCAGCATGCATTTTCATTTGTGCATTACACTGGTGCGAAGCGGCTTTAAGTCACGTCAAGAGTTGAACTGTGATCTCAAGTAATGTGTGTTATAACATGGTAAAAGTGTGAAATGTGTGTGTAATGACGTGTTAATTGTTAGAAATAAAACCATGAATTTTACAAACAGTAAGAAGTAGTAAGTTGCTCTCTCTCTCTCACTACTGCTGTACAAGTGATCTGTATGAGAACACACCTTGATATTCCGCCTTTTAAATGTGCGCTGCATACAGCATGTAGAGCATCCTGTTAGCGGTAGTGTCACCGCTCCCTCAATCACAGCTTGTACTTTACACCTTGCAAACTGTGATTAAGGGAGCGGTGACACTACCGCTCACAGGTAACCTCCTGCTTTTTTGTGAAAACACACGCACACTTTCGCAGTTGTACAACTTTGCATGAGACTCAGCAGGCGCAGCTCCTACGTATTCCCACTGTGATTATAAAATGACACTGTATTAAATTCAAATACATTATCAAAGATATCGCTATGGTCAACTTTTATTAAACTGCTGTAGCAGGTTTACTTCTGTTATTGAGGTCATTTTAGGATGTTTTTCGATAGTACCAAATGCAGATCATTAATTGAATACTGACCAGCATTACTATTGTTAGATGAAAATATAGGAGATGAAATACACTGGCTTCAGGCTACAGATATGGCAGAGCGTGAAATCAAATTAAATGGGCCAAAAAACATGACTTTTTGTTCAACTCTGGGTTCTTAACCCTTTAACTGCCTGCTCAACCATATGGTGTGGCACATTTAGTAGGAAGTGAAATGTAAAGACAAAATTTAGGAATTGGAAGTAAATGAATGAAGTAAATGGAGAAAAATTCGCAAAAATGTATAATGAAGTAAACCGTTTTAATAAAATGTCCATTGTTTTTCTCGTGGTTTCTTGATTTTCCTAAAAACCATATGGTTGAGCAGTTAAAGGGTTCAGAGATAATTAAAATACAAACTGGCAGCAGTTTGGTCATTTGAGTTGCGTAATGAAACATATTGACCATAAATGCTTCAAAGAAACAGCAACTGCACTTCAAAACTGTAGTGATCATCTGTCTACTTCACGCTACTGTAACTCAAAACTCAGCTAGCCATTACTATCTATCAACACATCGAGTGAATTATTATTACTTATTATATGACTTAAATTTCTGGTTTGTCTATTGCAGGCAGCACAAGCCCCAATACAGTGACGTATTGACAGCAGTTTTGTGTACAACAATGTCATGAAGACAAAAAAATGTAAATGTTACTCTATTTTTTTTACAAAAAACACATATATTATGTACAGGTGTTGTACTAAATTATCCCATTTCCCATGTTCATCTGAGCATTCTTAAGTAAAAGCATTTACATTAACAATTGAATGAACAAAAGTTAACACCCGCCTTTTTACGTCGTGACCACATCAACTGGAGCACAGTGCAATTGTAGACACTGCAGTGGTGCAGTCCTTACTGAACACACAATGATGAACTTCAGCCTGGTGACAACTTTACTCTTCAGTAAGTACATTTACCTTTTTCAACAGAGCTCTTAGCCTTCCTTCATTAATGTAATCTGCCACAACCAGAAATTTTACGTTACTATTACCGTGTTGCTTTGGTTCTAAGTTGAAGTTCTCCTTGTTTGTTTCAGGTTTCATCTCCGTCGCTCTCTCTGAGTTTTACACTGTTGACGTCCATCCCGGTGAAGAAACGACACTGAAATGTACCAACTACTCCGCTTTTCCCAGTCATATATTTTGGTTTCAAATGACCCACGGACTCAGTGCAAGCTGTATCTCCTCTATGTTCTTTTCCGGTGGCGACGTTTCATTCTGTGAAAGATTTCAGACTGAGACAGAGAAATTTGAAATGACATCCAACATCTCTACGATCTTTCTCAAAATCAAGAATGTGGCTTTATCTGACACTGGACTGTACTTCTGTGGAGATAAAACAGACAGTGAAAAAAATGTTATGGTCAGTGCAACATATTTGAATGTTCAAGGTAAGTCTTTTTCATCTTTGACTGGAAAGACAGAATCATGCCCTTTGTAATTACTAAGACCACAGCAAATATGTTCAGTATAACCTCAGTATTTTCATTTTATTTTTAGTTTACTTAATGTTCGTGGATGCAAACTTTGATTTTAGGAATCTTTAGCTGCAGCCAACAGCTTTTTAATTCTCCCCGCCTCTTGATTGTGCGGTTATAATTTTTAATAGCAGAAATCTAGAAACAGCTTATTAACCAAGTTTGTTCTGTCCAGATCCCAAGCCACCAGTCCTCATCAGTGTGATCTTGGGCAGTATAATCGTTTTCCTCGTTTTAGTCGTCATTGTTCTGCTCACCAAAATCAGGAAAGTTCACAAAGGTACTTACATTTTGTTTTATTCACATCGTGTGGATGGATAAAAGTATATTAATACTAATTTACTGACTAGATTTGATGTGCTGTCATTTAGCCCATAATGAAGGACACAATCCACAACACAGAGAGGTGATTGAATTTTAATACTCAGTCATTTATAATGCTAATGATTATGCCGTGAAAATGACCGTGACTATTTTTATTCACAGAACCTGAACTCTGGTTCACTGAACTACGCTGCGCTGAGTTTCCATCCGCAACCAAAACGCAGCAGAAGCCCTCCATTAGACAGACAGCAAGCGGAAAACATTATTTACGCTGCCACTAGATCATCTGCTCTGCCACTATCAGAGCAGATGTGATGCTTTATCATATTAATCTGGTGCCAGGAGTTTTTGTCTTTTGAGTCTTTGTTCACATTGCGGTAATAATAATTTGACAACTGAGCCAGTTGTTTCTTCTGCTTTCCAAAATCCCTGTCTTGTGAATCGGGTGCCAGTGAGGAACACATCTCCTTTTTGCCAGACAGAAAACAGCAGTGTAATACAACCATCCTTTTTTATATAGAGAACTTTCCACTGTGGTTAAAGGTTTTCTTGTCTATCAAACCAACCCAATTGTAACCACACGAAGTCTGACTTTTGGCTTCACTGTAATCACACATTGTCTTTTCTTCCCAAAGATAACACAGAGAATGAAAACGTTTGTCAGGAATATATCTCCATAATTGCAAATCCATGTCTTTTTAAAGTCCCACTAATGTGAAACCCTAACAACGGTCTGATATGCAAACAGACGCAAAGTAAAGAGTTCTGATGTACAGATTTAAGTCATGCAGTGCGGCAAGATGTATTAGTGTCTCTGTGGAGTGAATACAGTTATGAAAGCAAACTACACCAAATGTGCAGTTTTAGGATGTAAAGCCAAGTGGAGAGCAGAGTCAAACCCAATGTCAACTGATGCTTTAAATGTTGTTATGTGTATTGTACTGTGTAACTGCATAAATACCAGCACCTAATATCTGCATCAACTCAATAAAACATAATGCTGTGCTTTTCCATACATATCATGACATGAGCATGTCTTCTTTGAGTCACTTTGCATTTAAATACATGTGTAAACTGTGCAAAACTTCTCCAAATGTTTATGGTTATAGAAAAGACAGGCCTGTGAGTGCAGTGACGGGTTCCAAATAGAAAGCGTATGAAAATGAAAAAAGTGGATTCTGACATAGCAGCAGTTACAGTAGTTATAGGAGTAGTAGTACATAGTTTAATAGTAGTTTTTTTGTCTAATCTATCACCAGTATGGAAAGAAATGTGAGGACGCCCATTAAAACGGTTCCTGTTAATGTTTTATTGTCAAAGTTAGATTAATTAGCACACATATTTGATTTGTTTTGTTTACCGGTCAATGCACAAATGGACAAAAAACAATGCACATATCATAGATATATGCTTTACAAGTTCACCTATGAAGCTCTTCACCTGATCAAAGACAAAGCGCTGTCACACATTACACTGTAAGTGAAAGCTTCAAGTTCCCACCAAAACAGATCAAGGCAACGAACACGTGATTTTCTCATATGACGGACAATGAGTTGCCTAGTTGCCTTTATGTCCCTTGCCAAGTTATTTAGCCAACTAAAATCAAGAACATAAACCAAACCAAAACCACATGGTTCCCGAA
>JAPQRN010000011.1:3860983-3876818 GCA_037367275.1 Coranthus polyacanthus
TGTCTCCTCGGGACCCAAACTTACAAAAGTACGTCATGAATCGGCACAGATTTACATTTTTACTGATTCTTCCACTGGTCTCTGAAAGCCTTTTTTTTTTTTTACATCACTTTATGTCTTCTTGTGTCTTACGTCGTTTTAATGTTTTTTTTTTTGTGGTGTTGTTTTTGTCTTCTTCCGCCTTGTTATGTCATTTTCATCTAGTCGTGCCTCTCCTCTGCATTTCACACGGTCGATGTCAACATTTATAAATTCTTCCAGAGAACGCTCCTGCTTTAATTAGGAAAATGAATTCACGTATCACTGTTCTCCGCTCAGGGAACAGAGGACAGTAAGGGGTTATAAGTTAGGGTGTAGGGGTGGGTGGGGGTCATCTGGATGTGAAGAACGTCATGTATTTATTGGTGTTCATTGGCGTGCTCAATTCTATGTTGTTGCACCAAAACCCATAAATAATGATCACACAGACCGAGGATGGACAACCTTTTACCGACTACGGAGTCATTTTCCGAAAGTGAGAAGAATATACGTCTGGAGTCGCCCAAAAAATATTTGATCCTTTAAATGCAGCCCATTAAGTTTAAATGAACTTTTATTAATAGGTCTAAATGAGCATTCGTTCACATATGTTACCCATGGCTGCTCTAAAGAATGACTTGTGATTATTTAACTTAACTTTAACTGCATCATTTCATACACAAACCAACAGATGGTGCTGCTGCGATGCCTTAGCCTACAATAAAAAAAAAAAAATACACAGAACAATCAATGGAATCAACGTTTAGAAAAAAGACGCACATGTAATATAAGGCACATTTTTAATCCCCGTTTTCCCACATTGGAGCTGACATGTTACCAGCAATTAAAAGCTGCAGTAACTTTAAAGAGGGTCAGTCATGTCAGTTAAAGTGTTTTCATCCAGACTCTCGATGATATTTCGAACCCACAGCAGACTGGGATCCACACAGATGTTTTTACCGGTGCGTGTCACAAACCTGAAAGCAGAAGAAAGAAAAAAACGCCTTCGCGGAGTAAATGTAAAGCGGAGGAGAGTGTAGAATGTTCATTACATATTCACAGCAGAAGAAGATCGAAACCAAAACATGGATGTATTTATTATGAATTGTTTGAGCATGTTTTAAAATCTTAATAATAAAACTGTTAAGATCAATATATATATATTACGTGCAGTGACTCTTAGAAAGTCACGGTCCAGTATTTTCTGTAATTGTTCACGCAACGTCATGTTTTACTTATTTTGAGTCACTGTATTAAACACATTAAGGCTTAAGGAAGCACTTACATGACTGCAGTCAGTGGACACAGAGGACCAGTCACGTAGTACGAGGCGACCCGATTGAAGGGAATTCTTCTCGTGAAAAATTTGAAACAGCATGATGTTGGGTCATTTCCATCTGCAGAAAGGACTGCAACACGCTTGCTATTTATTAACACTACCAAAGATCTAAGAATAGAAACTCTGTCATCATGAATCTAGACAACGCACACAGCCATTAGTTTAGAAACGAAGTGTCTTAACGTATCGAAACTGGATTCAGTGCATTGGTTTGTGTTCTTCTATCCTATAGCCACCTTGTGTTTTTAGGTTGAAGATGCAAAAAGTGCCATGGATATTGCAACATCAAAGCTAAAAAAAAAAAAAAAAAGAGCCAGAACTATAACTTCAACCATGTTTAGACTGAGTCAGTATCAGCTTACCCGGAAGAGGATGCAGCGCTGAAAACAAAATTATACTTAGGAGAACAAAACTGAAATGAATTGTCCCCTTCATCTTCGAGTCTGGCGACAAAGCTTCTGTAATGTTTCAGACGAACTGGATGCAGACTTTAAAGCGCATAACTATTAAGTTTACATAGTCTGCGGACCGGACTATTGAACAGGTAGACAAACAAATCAAAGGTTCAGAGGCGGGGGGGGGGGCAGCAGTCCAACAGCAGTCAGAGAGGATGAACTCAGATCAGACACAAAAACCCACAAGAAAATATACAAGAGAAGGCCACAACGATGGGGTAGTGAGATCCACGTGAAGCCACCAGAGGGCCCTCAAGAGCTGTTAAATGTCCAACGAGACTTTTTTTTTTTTTTTTTGTTCCCCTACGGTAATCACGCAAAAAAACTGTGCAATATGACGAAACAAAATGCGTTTTGATGCTCAGTCGGTCAGACAAATGTTAGGTTACAGTCCTCGCCTCTACGTCGATAGAAAAAGCATCAAACGAGTGGTGATGCACAGAGCGACCTGTGCTTCAGTTTTGACAATACCCACATTCCCCTCCGACATCAAATTCACTTTGGGGCCCCACAAACGCTAAGGCCGGCCCTGTCCACAGAGGACGAACTGGAGGCAACGACAGAACTGACCCGGGAGAGGATGACGACGTGTTCTTAAACTGGGTTGATGGGGGTTTTTTTTTTTTGTTTTTGTCCTGCAATAGAGCCACACTAACTTGCACAGACCGATGCTCCGTTCATATCTGCTTATCACACCTGTCTCTGACTCTGAAAACAGATGCTACGATGTTGAAACCACTGCTTTAAAGCGTTTAGAGGCCGGCGGTGTGTTTGCAAACCCACAGAAAACACAGACACAGAAAGAGACGTAGTAGATCCTCCTGATCCGTTTCTTCTAGACTAATACTAGATTAGAAAAACAAAGACTCCTCAATAATGTATTACAGTAAATCTAAGTTAAAACCCTTATCAATTCCTTGATATTTTAAATATTGCATCACGCCCAGACTGATTAGTTTGCAGAAAGTAAGAACGACAGAAGAAATGACAGAAGACAAGTCAAATGTTGTGTTTATTGCATATACTGTATACGTGTGAGGTCTACACTGTTAGATATTAGTCGGTTCTACAAAGCATAAAAGAAATACAAAAGAAAGATGTGGTCGAAGCACCGACTCAGAATCTCAGAATGACTCCACTTGACGGACGTTTTCACCGTCGCCACATTTCTACGGTTTGAAGAAGCAGTAAAAAGCTGCAGAGGAGTTTTGCAGGCAGGCGGGTTTAGAAGGACATCTCGTCCAGGTACTTCATGATGCCCTCAACCCAGGAGAGGGCCGGGCTCGCGCAGATGTGACGGGACTTTTGTGTCACAAGACTTTAAATGAAGAGAATGAAAATGTTAGACTGACACAAAAACAAAAGCGGTATTTTGTTGATTCCAAAACAATAAGAGAGCAAAATATTAGATTTATTTCAAGTAAGTTAAAAATGCCATGAAGCGCAGCAGTCAGTATATGAGCAAACATGTAATAATGTAAGAAGTACTTACATGACTCCAACCTTTGCACAACGATCCCCAGTCAAGTAGTACGAGGTGATGTGTTTTTTGTTGATTCTTCGCGGGTACCACTGGAAGCAGCATTCAATTGGACTGTTTGCACCTGAAGAAAAAGAGGATCCACTGGCGTGTGATCACAGCGTTCTGAGACGCAGCATTACTGAGTACTGGTTATCACACGCAATAGGACAAAAACCACAGAATCTTACTGCTGCAGGTCACCGAAGAAAGCAGCGCAGCTCCCAGGACGCAGAGCAGGAGGATGTTCCAGGTCCTCATGACTCAGGAGTAATCTGGAGATGATGATGACGACGACGGTGACGATAGAGATGAAGACCACAACGGGCTGCAGTGAAAAGGCTTCTAAACAAAAAGCTGCTGCGGCTTTAGGTTTATTAAGATCAAAACAACAAAAAAAAAAAAGAAAAAAGAAAAGAGGTCGTGTCAGTGGGTTGGAGGAGGAGGGGGAGTGTTGGTTTTAAAGGGGGGGGAGTTTCCACTCAGGTTTAAAAGGCTGAGAAGACTAGAGGAAATGCAGGTGTGGTTAGACCAGAAAGAATTAGTTTTTTTACAAATCACGTAATCATCTGTGGATAGTCTTTGTTATGTAAGCGTCTTTGAAAAGCACTTTATAAATCTTACCCATTATCATTATTATTATTATTATTATTATTATTAGCCTTTGCTCAGCTGAATGAGAATAAAGTTTGAAGCTTATCTTTCATGTCAGCGCTGGTTAAAGGTTGTTAAAGGTGGTTCGTTTGATTCATTTGCTCTGACCAATCAGCATCCACCGAGCCGTGGGTCATCTTTAGTCCCAATGAAGCTCCAAGAATTGTACCAATCCCAAAAAAATCCTGAAAGATTTTTTTTTTTTAATCCTGTGTGTAAAGAAACAAATGCTGATGGAAATACACTTGAGTTGCATTATGGGAGTCTCATCCACACAGACTGTATTGTATTGTGGTATTTTTTTTAAGATTCTGCTGCTTTCACAGTATATAATGGTATTTTTACACGACTGGGCCTTGCTATAGGTTTGTCGTATACATAAGGTGACTTTCAAAAATAATTAAACTGATACTTTTTTTTTTTTTGCACAGACTCACTCCTGAATATGTACAGCTCTTTATTTTAATAAAACCATCATTTATGTACATTTCAAGTGAGATACAGTCGCATGGTGACCCTCTGCTGTCTCCATGTTTGTCTGAGCCCTCTACAGTACATGGGTCTCTTGAGTGGTGACATTAAAACAATGAAAACAAAAAAAAACCCAACTGAAGCAAACACAGACATTCAGCATAGCAAAGGAATCACAACAAAACTGACTGATTGAATTTACTTCGTTACCACTGAGTTCACGTATCTCAACGTCTTGTGATTGAAGGGCAGGAGGAAGCAGCTAGTGTCAATTCATAAACAGGCTTTAATGTAACAAAAAGGTTCTCATTTACTGAAGCTCAGCCACAAATACGCATGAAAACTCACACATACACACACACAAAGCAGTTTCTATATTCGCTGGTCACTACTTAAACACAAAAGAAAACCAAAAAAAGAAAAAATGGACAGTCGATCTGCGAGTGATGACATAAACGGGCGATGTGAGGCACAACTCAAAGTGCAAAAAGCTTTTTTTTTATTGCAGTCCTGCGGTGTGTCACCACACTGGGGGAGCTGCACAGCGCTGTGGCTGAGAACATGATGCAGCATCGAGCAAAGAGAAAACACGCTTCCTGTGTTTAAAAACTGTAAGAGACTTAACCATCTCTGGTCCTGTTGTCGCAGAAAACGCACAGAAGGAGGACAAAAAAAAAAAGAAAAGTCATTTTGTCAAAGAGATGAGACGTCACCGGAGTTGCGGGGAATAAAGGGAGGAATCTCCATCACACGTAAAATCAGTAGCACAACACATTGGATGAAGCAGCTTTACAACTGTAACAGGACACATCACACAGAAAAATGTTTCAAATCAACAGACAGTGACATTTCTGTTCTGCTGCAAAATGGTCCACTCCTCTTCTCAAAAGAATAAATATATATATATATATTAAAAAAAAAAAACATTAACTGCATTCATATGTTAGACAAGATGTTACTTCACTTTGATTAGCAGTAAATGCCTGCTCATTAGTACTTCCTAGCCTGCTGAGCTAATTCATAGAAAAACAAAGCTGCTGTTACCTTTACCCTCGTCCACTGATGTAAATAAAGCCCGTGGGCCTTCCCCTATTGGTCCGGAGCGAGTCACACTTCAACCACACCGAATGCGGCGCAAAGGCCTGACACAAAACAAACACAGCAGCTACAACGCCCGACTACTCAGGTGACCACATGCGTTTGTGATCTGCACGGGAGGACTTAACAAGTACTTCTTAGTATTTGGACTGGCGTACCACTCGCGTACCCGAACCTTACTCGGAGCTTGCGTGTAAGCAGGATGTCAGAAAGTTAGCAGCAGACTTTAACAACCTTCACCTGACTGGGGAACAATATCCTTCTGATAAATATTAAATAAAAATGGACAAAAGACATCACACTCACACCAGGAGCCAAAACACAAAACAAGCTGAAATACAACCTCGCGCTAATTGAGGGCAGGGAAGTGTGTGTGCTGTGTCTGACAGCGACACATGCAGAGAGTAGAGCTACACAATTCATGGAATCGCACACACAGGATCAGCCTGTGCTGATATAATCGCAAAACAATTTTTAAAAAAAAAAGGTCCAGTGCGTGTGGTGATATTTTGGATTCATATTCTTGTATTTTTTTTGAATACTAGTTTGACTTTGTATTGTGATGAAATTTCAAAAATCATCACTAATCCGTGCGTTTTCCTTGATAACAGAGCAACTACACTCAAATTGCCATGTTGACCACAATAATCACAATATGATAATTTCACCAAATTGTGCAGCGCTACTCGTGAATATCTTGTTGTTCGATACCAAATTTCAAAACCTATAAAGTATATATAAAGTATATTTCATCCGCGTCAGTGCAGCAGCACATACACGTGGCTTTCATTCATTTTTATTGATTGATATTAACAGAATGTGGTTCATTTTTCTCTTGTAAAGCTGCTTTAAATGGAAAAATGCCACGGTGCTGAAACAGAAAAAAAATATGACTAAAGATCTGTACTGAAATGGCGACTGTACTTCGTTTTGTTAAAATGGAAAACTGGTCTCACAGAAAGTATGGTTTAGGAAGCGGTATCGAAGCCAAGGTAAGAATATCGATAGCGATATCAAGAATGTTTTCGTGATACCCAGCCCTATGCAGCACAATGTCCAGTTTCATCGACATACAGTAAATACACAGTGAAACTCACTTCACAAGCAGCTTATCCAAGCATTTCTTTTAACTGTAATTGTGGTGCAGGTCTTCATGTTCATGTGCATTTCTCTTCAATCTTCATAGATGATCAGCAACGTCTCGAGGTTCTTTAGAGGAGGTGGCTTCATGGATCAGATCAAGAGACAGACGGACAGACAGAGGACATGAAGGACTGATTCAAAGTTGCAGTGAGAGAAAAAAAAAAAAAAGTAGTAAGACAGAGAAACGAGTGGAGGTTCCACATTTTCAGTTACACGGATGATCTTAGGACTTTTCTTCTGCATCCTGTTGCTTCATATTCACTGTAGCTGGACTGAGTCTCTGTCATGTAAAAAAAATGTTGCGATAAAGGTGCACTGATGCTGGGCTTAATCTCATATTTAGATATTTTAAGAAACTGGTCAGGCGAACTACATTTTAGAAAAAGTCCTTCTCGTTTTGTCATAAAAGCCAAATCTAAGGATAAATGTGCCAAAACACTACATAGCGCAGTCTGTGCAGACCTGACCCGGCCTGGTAGGTCCAGGTCTGTGGGAGTGTGTGATACATTCTTCAGCTACAGTTTCCAGTCCTCTGCTGGGTCTCTGAACAGAGCGGGGGTGGTGGTAGGAGTTAAATAAGGCCTCGTGATCCTCTTCACACCCCGGCCCCTTCACCTGCAGACCCACCTCCTGGTTCTGGCTCCAGTCAGAGCAGTCTCGCACAGTGGAGGTTTATCACAGCAGCTGGATCTTCTGGACTCAACCTAACCCCCCCCCTCAACCGAGGGAGTCCCATATGTGGACAAAGGTCTCTCTCAGGTCCATGTGGCCTAGTCAGAGTTCCTGGAGGCTGGAGGGGGAACTGGTGGAGTCATTTAGTGTGTGAGGGTCTTGGTGCGGACTCAGATCTCAGCTCAGCGCTTCAGCACCGGGCTGCCTCGCTCCTGGTCTTTCTGTAAGGCCTGCAGGACCTGAGGACACGGGAAAATGTTGATGTAACAAATGTATGAAGCACAAACTCTCAGGGAACATTTTCAGGTGTATTTGATTCAGTGCAGGTGTTCACCAGCTGTAAAACAGTTTAAAGATCCCCTCCAGACTAGGCCCATAAAATATGATATTAACCACCCAGACTAATTTGAATCATGAGATAAATTTCCAAGTGCATAAAATAAGGTTTCAAAATGGTCTAAGTCTGTATTTTTTTTATTTATTTTTTTTATTTTAATTATTTATTTTTAGCTGTAATATGGAGGTACCTGTCCCCACTTCCTGTTGCGACTGGTCATGTGGACGGCGGCGATGTTTTGGAAGAGCTGCTCGGCCGGGATGAGGTCGGGCAGGCGGGTGAGGAACTGAGCCATGTGGATGAAGTCCATGCAGGTGAGCACGTCCTGGTAGAGACGCAGCAGGCCCAGCCCCGTGCGGAACAGGAACTCCTCGCCGTCTCTGCAGAACACGTCCCAAACCCGACACGCCAGGTCCAGCGGCAGAGACTTGCTGTACAGAGTGAAGATCCTGCAGGGATCACAGACGGGTGTGAGAATTGAAACAGAGGAACCAATGCCAAGTAAAAATAATGGGGAAAACTGACGAACTACAGTAGATGGATACACACATCCTCGCAGAACTCAACAGTCACTGCAACAGCTTTTGGAATAACAATAACAATGAAATAGTCAAATTTAATAGCTTTTTAAACATTTGAACGATTTCATCAAGTAGAAACTAAACTACAGCACATTAAAAATGAAAAAAAAACCTACATGAAGTCTTCTACACAAAATATGCTTTTCAAAGAACGAAAATACTTCAATTTTGAAGAAATTATGCACAGAAATTACTTTAAATTATGTTATGTACAGCAGTAGGTAATTGTTGGTGATTGTTTTCCTGTTTTGCAAGTGTCAGATGTGACGGTGACTAGGAATCCGTTCATGCGATTTATTTTACTCCAGTTACAAAAGAAAACTGTCAAATGATGCTGAATTATTACCCCAGGTGCTCCCTTCACTATGTGAGCGATATAAGTGAGAGTATGCATAAATATAATCTACAGGTTTCCACAGTCAGAGACCAGAGACAGAGACCCTGGCCCACACAAAACCCCAATCCTGTTTTCTCAGAAAAAAAACACCCGACTGTGAAACTGCGATGGGCTGAATGTGTCATGTTTCGAGGTGACGACATGTAGCACGTTTTCACCAGGACAGAAAAACTTCGAGCTGTCTGTGCACGGGTGGAAAAAAAGCGATTTGATATTTTAAACTTAATATACAGTTACTTTTCCGCCTGTGATGTGACATAAAGGAAAGTCGTTCAACGAGGTGGTTGTGGGAGTTTACTTATCCAGTAAAAGACAAATTAATTCACTGCACTAATAAATATAATTAAAAAGCACACAGCAAGAAATGAAAAAAAAAACACAAATACTAAAAGAGTGGGAGCTTTGGACTCACCAGTCGATCAAATAAATATCTGGGGTCAAGTTGTTTTTCTTGAAATGTGCAAAGAGCTTTGGTAGATTTTCTTCAAAGAACACTTCAAACGCTGCAAAGTAAGTCAACATCTGCAGAGAGAGGAGACGGTGGTCTTGAAGAGTAATGAACACACCATGAGTCATTTATAGAGATGTACGACTGTGTACAAACCAAGTGTCAGGCTGTAAATGTAAACTGTACTGAATGATCAACACTGTTTTATCACTGAAGGATTTTTGAGGCTTGAAGTGGAACAGGTAGACTGGGTTGTACCAACAAGGATTCATTTTTAAACCTGATTTAATCATGGTTTAACTTTAAATTATTTGCACAGGTTTAAAACTAGCTTAAAATTAAGAAAGATTAGTTTTAAGCCTCAAATTCACCTTTACTCTACTTTTAAATTCAATTGAACTTTAAACTCCAGTGTAAAATCGGAGCCAGTATTAACTTTAAAATGACTTGAGGAGGTTTAACTTTTAAAATCAATGACTTTTTTTCACCACACTGATTTCTTTTCAGAACTAAATAACTTAATCTTTGTTGATGCAGCCCAGTCTTGGCATTTTAAGGCAACACAATGCAGTGTCATACAAACATGGCCGAGCATGGTGAGTGTGTGTGAACTAACAAGGCTGTGGTCGACTCTGAAGAAGGCCATCTGGCAGGGTTTGTTGAGCAAGTTGGCAAAAGCTATAAAGGCATCGGCTGTGTCCAGATTCAGGATCAGCACTGCTGCGATGAACGACATTCCCTGCACCTATAAACAAGCACACACACAAAAACAACTGTCACTGCGAGTGAGGGGAGAGCAACAAACTTCAGTGTTTAACCTGCTCTGTGTATTCAAACTTGAAGACGGGATTTATCATAATAAGTAGTTTGGTTTGTTTTTGTTGATTTCGACATGCTTCACGTAAACTGCCGACTCAGGGAAACGCTGACGCGGAGATGCAAGGAAACCAATTTAAAAAAGCGTGCGCACACAGAATGCATAAATTGTGTAGGAGCTCATGGGTTAGGGTCAGTGCAGGAAGTCACAGTCATTTCTAGGTAAGTATAGGCAGCGTGGGTCTGCAGTGAAGAGCAGAGAGGCAAACCACAGCATCTACATGTGGCTGTGGGGAAGATGTTACTAAGACTAAAGACAGAGTAATATACACTGGTTCAAAGAGCACCTGTAGGTTTTTTTTCTCTGTAACATACACAACAGATATATTTTTAAAAAGTTCATGACTTTAAAATGTTATTAAGACCACTAATAAACATGATTCGTAGCTACATAGAAGGGAGAAAAGCATAGATGTTCCATAGGGCTTTCTTTTTGGGAAATCACGCCTACTCGGTGCAGAAATGCCTTGCTCAAACCACTGGGCACTGCATTTTAGATAAACACCGACTATGCAGACGTTACACGCTGCCGTCTACCGTAGCAATCGTGTTTACACTCAGAACAGCGTCACCATGCAAAGAAAATTTTACAACGACCACCACTGTGTTTCTGTTCCTTCATTCTCACACACAGAGAAGTGCATGTTATTTGATAGTATTACTACATATGAAATCAATAACAGTCTCATACACGTGGGCTATGGGTCATAATGACTTTGGTAACTAATGTCTAGTGAGGGTACATGTGTCTGTCTACTGAGTGTTGACACAGACAAGACCGTGTAAATCAGGGTTTCTGTAGCTTTCAACAAATAGACTTTTTAAGACCATTATGCCACAATATAAGACCTATTTCATGTCTTGTTGCTGATGTGAATACAGAACAATATTGGGTGATGGTAGGCGTTAGCTGGTGGCTTTATGCTTTCCTGACTTGCCATACAACTAACACCTCATGCCGTTAGTCACACCGACCACTTTCACACTTTGGTCATTTGATATAACAAAAATAGAATATGGAGGTGTAATGTGAGACAGCACTGTGCATGCTCTTAATTTTAACTTTTAACAAGCAACCTACCTGTTACTATTAAGACAGGTTTATACATTTGTATTTGTGTGTTTTACTATGTCAACTGTGTGGAAACATGAAGTACTGCTGTGTGTGTGTATGTGTGTGAGTGTGTGCAACTTACATAGCCAACGTCAGGCCGGTAACAAGTGTATGCTCCCAGGATGCTGTGCAACACGTCATGATAGGGCCCGCCCTGATAATGTACAAGGAAACAATGAAGAACAAACGTGATGAAAATACACTTTTCACAGAAATTCCAGTTTTAGTTTACTTTGCCACAGGACGATCAGAGTAATGGCAGGAACAGGGATCCCTGGGTAATAATATATAGTATTAGGAACCCTGAACAAGACCAAGTTTCTTAAGCTGTCAAAGCTGATCAGTATTCATCCTGCTCTGCCGTTCCCCTCAGCTCTATGTAGCCTTTAAGCAGTATATTAAAGGCTACATATATACAGAAGTAATCGCCAGCCTATTGTTTGCATTACAGGTCAAAAGTGGCTTTGGAAGTGTTGACATTTTGTGTGTTAAACATCTATCCTCAATGACCTCTGTGCATTGCACACCAACACTACTCTGACATCACAAAGCCTTTGGCCAGTTGTTCAAAAAGCTTAATGTGAATCAAAATGAGCTTTGACCCAGCTAAGAAAATACGGCTGTTCTGCTGTTGAACTGTCAGCAGACCGGTACTGTTGGCCGTGGCTTAGCCTCTCCCACTGACCTGCTGAAAGATACACAGCTGTGGGAAGGTTCTTGAGATGTCCAGCTTGATCAGCTCCAGGCTCGACTCCCGGTCTGACGAACCAGCATCTGCAAGATGTCAGAGCACATTGGGGAAACTGGAAAACAATGGGAATTGTAGCTTGAAGATTTGTTGTTCTGTTAGAATGATTCTGTCAGATGTATGTGTGAGATTTGATGCCAAAAAGAAATGTGTGGTTTTCACTGGACAGGAAGGAGATGAAAACTGAAAACTAACTGAAGACAAATACAGTGGAATAAAATATATGCCTCTGAAATGTAGTGGAGTAGAACTTTAAAGTTGCATAAAATGTAGAAGTACCTCAAATTCGTACTCGGGCCCAGTACTTGAGAAAAACTACTTGGTTGCATTGCACCACTGCCATAAATGGTCAGAATACAGAGATTTCCTTCATGTCTTTACCTTCAGTTTCAGTCTCAGAGGCAGGTGCTGGTGTGGTCTTACACTTCTCTTTTGCCCGGGCCAGGCAGATGCTGTATAGCTCTGCAGAGACACACAAATAAACACACCACAATACAGTCAATATGGGAGAACAGGGGGGAAGACAAAGACTGAGGTGCAGAGAACATGAGGAGCGAACAGATTAAAGCACAAAGCAGATTATAGAAATCGGCTCTTTCTTCATTTCAGAGCTCAGTCATTCTGTTGCTGCCTGTCTTTTGACCCGTGGCTGCCCTCTAGTGATGGGATGCTGGATGTAAATAATGAGTTTGGTGAAACACGACATGGAGCTCTGCACCTGCGTTTGACCTCGTACCGTGCACCGGCAGATTAGTATTAACTGCAGGGAAGTGCAATTACAGGCCATGTTCAACAAGCTTGTAAGATGATGACATTTCATTTTCAGCGGGACTTTTATTACATTAGCACTAGCAGGGACCACCGAGCCATGGAGCTGGTAATAGAATAGCATTAGTGATCACGGTAATAACAAAACAGCTTTACTTAAAATGGGGGGATACACTCATTTAGCTGCTATTTATGAAAAGGCAGCTTTGTGCGTGTGTGCTGAGATAACGCATAGGCCTGTGTTCTGTTTAAAAGGCTGAGCAGCACAAAGCAGAGTGGGCTAGCTCAGCAGTCAGTGAGCAGTGCTTATCTGTAAGTAGCCCTGAGGGTGCTGAGGAGCTTTGCACACACACACACACACACACACACACACAGAGGGTTTTTGTGAGTGTCGGTTTAAAGTCGGACCTCCTTTTGCAAGAGGAGAATGAATTTACTGTGTGTGTGTGTGTGTGTGCTCTCATTGAGATGCTGCTCCTTCCCTCTTGCTCTGTGGACTCAGTGGACCGTGCTCCTTCTTAATGGGAACACTCGAGCTTCCTCTTCTATCTATTTCACTGCCAGTGATTCTATTACAAACACTGAGACAAATTGCTACACTCGTCTGCGTGTACGTACCTATGTCTGTTACAGCCGACAGTGAAAACTTGGGTCCTTCCCATTATATGGTGACTTTTCTGTCCATATGATTTATTGAGTCATATTTTCTCTAAAACGAGCCACATATTTATAACAAATGGTTAAAGTGATGTATTTAGGTATTCTTTATCACTTAAATGGAGATAATAGACATGACAAATTCCATTTTGTGCTTTACACACCTTTTTATTAATGTCTGCATTCAGATCTATCAGATCCTCAGTGTAGGGTAAATCGACTTCCACAAGAACAATAAAACATGATAAAACCTCAAAATATCCTTTAGTTTTGTTATCAACTAGGCTAAACTGAATCATACATTTAAATCAGGTGAAACTACAGTTGTTTTTTTAAAGTTTTCTTTGTTTACTGTGTGTCCCTGAAGGCACTTTCCACCCTGTTGGTATGTACTTTATCACCTTCCGAAAAAGACTACATTTGAATTGAGACCATTTTCAGGTGGTGAGATAAATGTTTTTTCAACAGAATTCAGCTGTGTAAACTGAAGTAAGCTTCAACTATTACTCCTACCTTTTAAAAAAAAAGTTTTTTAAACATTACCCTGCTTGTCACACTCTTAAATTCCACCCTGTAACGCTATTTTATCCAGAATATTTGACCCCAAAAGTCCCATGGAGTAGATATAACACAGTGTACCGTGGGTGATGTTGAGATCGTTGCCTACGGCCAGGCTCCACACTTTGCCTCGGACACTGGGGGGGATGCCCTGCCACCACAGGTCTCGCACCCGCCGAGACGTACACCTGGAGTGGAGTTACATGAACAACTTCAGCACATCTCAACAATTATACAACAATGCCACTGGCGGCATGTCATCACTCCCATATTACACAACTACACTACATATATCAACATATGCTGGCAAATGTAGTATATATGTGGGTCACAGCAACTCCAGGTAAGAGTCTTTTTACATGACACAGCAAAAGGGAAGTAAATGGGTTTTTAAGCTGCACTGATGCAAAACACCGGGCGCCACCCCCCAAACCCCCATTCCAATAAATACATCATCTATTCTGTCCATCTTGCAATTTATAAAATCATTCTCAACCTTAGCAGAAAAGTTTGCCTTTCCATCTCATGAATATTTTTAATAATTTCAAGCCAATTATTGTAGCCGTAGGTGGGTCGGCCTGTAACCATTTACAAGTGATTGCTTTTTTTTGCTGCTGCAGTGAACATTTTCAAAAGGTATCTATCATTTTATTTCTTCTGGCAGATCATCCATCTCCATTCATGTCAGATGTTCCATTTTTAAATATAATAGCATAACAGGGTTTTGTGCAGGTTTTGACAAGTTCAAATGAAGACTTTTAGACCATTGTTAACGCAATTTTATGTCTTGTCAAACTGGGGCCGGACTTCGGTGACGCTCCTCGTGTGAATACAAAACAAAATTGGGTGATGGCAAACGTCTGCTGCTTAAACTAAGCATTAAACACAGTTAGTTGATGCATACAAATTCAGATTATTGGTTTTAAATTCTTTCAGGATCAGTAGGTGAACTGAGCACTTCTGGTGGCGTTTGATGCATTTAGTACACATGGAAAAAAAAAAAAAGAAAAGGAAAATGTATTCAAAAGTTTGGGAATAGGTTCCTAACGTCAACACCTGCAGGAGGGCTTTGCTGTTGGGAAAACTGAGTACGATATGTATGACTTGTGCCACTGACATTCACACTGATTGCCACCAGTAGGCTGGAATGAACATATGGCTGTCTTGTCAAACAGGTTGTTTTGCTTTTCTAATAATGGATCATCACGTTGGATGATTTGTTTGTGTGTATCTGCAGCGCTCGTCAGCAACAGCTGTTCAGGAGAGTCTTCCAATATGGTGTTGATTGGTTAAAAGGGGTTATGTTATTAAAAGTAAAGAACACGGATGATTACTATTCCTCATGTAAGATAAGATAATCCTTTATTAGTCCCACAGCGAGGAAGGTTACTGTGTTACAGCCACGAAGAACAAGATGCAATAATGAATAATAAAAATAGAAAAAAAGCAAAATATAATCAATAGAGCAAACAGTAAACACACTATCGCACATAGAAATAATGATATTGCATTGCTTATATGTTGATATGGTCTGAGTTTGTCAGTTTTGAGTTAGACAGGGATGTTGTAATATCTTTCGTTAACACAAATTTCAAATGTATAACTTATCTGACATTGTCAGTTGTCAGAGAGACATGATTGGACAGATTTCAAATTAAACTTAAACGTTCACTGCAAACCATATCCTAGCTGACGGAGCTAACAGTACAAATACATTTTTGTGCTATAAAAAGACAGTGTTTGTACTCACATTGTACTCCAGTTCGGCAAAATCTCCTGGTTCCAGGTCTGAGCGGCTGTGCCAATGCTATCCTCGAGCTTGCATCGATCCTCCAGCTGCTTCTTCTTCTTCTGAGCTTCCTTCAGCTCTGCACGCGCACACACGCGCACACACGCATGCACGCGCACACACGCGCACACACACACACACACACACACACACACACACACACACACACACACACACACACACACACACACAC
>JAPQRN010000011.1:3876918-3937080 GCA_037367275.1 Coranthus polyacanthus
CACACACACACACACACACACACACACACACACAGAGGTTGGATTCAAATCAGTGCAAAGGTTCACGACGGAAAAGACAAATGTGAGTTTAAAAAAGAACAAGTGTAGGATAGTGATGCTTTTGATGTGCAGATGTGGAGTGGCAGTGCTTGGACCTCAGGGTCTTGGCTTCTTTTTTTTTTGTAGATTACTCTGACAAATGAACTCACCTCTCTTCTTGGCCTGGGCCACCATCTCTTCATACTGCTGTCTGTGCTTCTGTGCCTCCTCAGCTGGCTTGGCAGGTAAATTACTGTAACACACATAGAAGCACATGCATACACGGCTGAGTGAATATGGGTTCTAGGAGCATTCACTCCATTATTCATGGTGAGCAGGCTTGAGGGTTATTAAGAGAGGGAACCATTCCCAGACGGGACTGGGGCTCTACACTGCCTAGTAACTGAATGATTATTTTGTGAAGCAGAGCTATAACAACTCATGAATTTGTTGACTGATCAAGTAGCAACTATTCTGTTATTCAACTAATCATTTCTCACTTCTCAAATGTGACCATTATTGTCACATTGTCTAACAGAGTTTCAAACATCTTTACATCATTGGATTGCTGGCTGGAGATGATAAGGGGACTTTTCACTATACTAATACTTCATGGTTTTTAAAATCATATTCCATCCTTAACATTATGATAAAAACACATGAATTCATCTTAGAAAAAGATGTCAAAAAATGTGTCCATCTGCTGAAGAAAGGTTTGAAAGCTTCGCAAGAGAGACTCAACGGACCCTGAGGTGAGACTGTCGACTGTCTTTAAACCCCCACGAGACGCAGTGATTAACTCCAGGAAATAAATGAGAGCCTGTTAATTCTACCTCAAAGCTTTTATTCTGTCATTTATACAGTGTTTAAAAACAAGATGCCTGTTAACTCTAGTAAAACATGCACAAAAATTAAGTTGTGATTTATAAAAACATTTATCTCTTAAAATGGGTGGTTTACCTATTCAAGATATTATTTTATAATTTTATGAAATGGCCTATTGTGAATTGGGTTGTTTGTTATTTTTAAAAAGTGGGTCCCCTGAAAAGCAGTTGAGGAAACAATATTTTTTCATTATAAAAAAAACCTGTCAATAATACCTAGACTGCACTTTAATATATTAAGAAAATATTTTAACCAGTAGAGGGTGACAGTAAGGCACAGAAAGGTCTGAGTAACTCACAGTATCAATACAGAGAAATCTACTTCCATGTTCATTTACAATTTTCCACAACATAAGAAACCTTGTTGAATAATACACCAAGCCAAGCATATGTCTGTCCATCTGTCTGTTAACAAAATGTAAAATGCTGAAAAAGCAGGGTAACTGAGCCAGGCTGAAGGAGGGCCATTAAACTTTCAGCAGCACTTCTCGTTTACCGACAAACAGGCAGGGACACAGTGAGAGCTGGAACAATACTGAAAGAAACGTAATGGAGGAGGGAGGACCGATAAAGAAGGAATGAGGGGAAGATGGAAAAGGCGACAGACGCGGCTTTATCGGAGTGAAAAATGTGGGATAGTAAAACAACTGTGTGTGTGTGTGTGTGTTTACATACGCCGGTCTGTCCTCCAGTATAAGTGCAGTGGTGGACAGGGGCTCAAAGTCCAGGTTTTTCCTCACACTCTGCCTGGGAGACGTCGGGTTGCCTGGTCCAGCTCTGCCACTCTTTGTTTCATATTCCTGACGACAAAAAAAAAAAAAAGAGAAAGGATTAGAAAAGAAACACAAGCATACATAATATCATCGCAACAGAATTTCAACTAGTATTGTTTTCTTGCTGGTCTGGAAAGAAACTCACCGGTCATGTTTCAATAACAGTCTAACAAATGCAAATATATGGTCATAATGCAACGCTGTGCTCGTCACCTCAGTCTCTTTTGACTCTTTCGTTCAATCTCTTTTCATAAAGGAATCATCCAATCAAATCCTTTTAATTTTATATCAGGATCGGTTGGTTTGTTACAACGGATTAACATAAATGTTACTGTGGAGGTTGACGAAAGAATGACAATAACGTTGAAACAGTTTGATTATTTAATGGACAGTAAGAATTAAGCAAAACATACAGTGATGTGATGTTTTAGTACAACTGAATTCACCATAAAGCTGTGTGTCTGCTGTCATACAACAGAACAAGTATGATAGTAATTTAATCACGGCATATTGTATATGTTAACCAGCAGTCACTTCTAAGCCATTGTCAAGCAGCGTGCTGCAGTGATAAAAATCTGTATTTTTATTTTACCATGACGTGACCTGACAAAAACATGCACTTGCTAATGACGGCAGCTGTGTCTCCCAATCTTGTTTAGAACCAGCTGCCACTGAGGACGAGACATGGTGAAAAAGGGTTAATAACAATATAATGATAAGGAGTTATTTGTTTAAGGCGGGTACAGCAGAAAACAGGAGAGTTTGGTATGTACAAATGAAAGACTTCCCCCAGACCCCAGACATTTTGACTGGAAAGTTTTTAGTTGTTTTCTTGATATATTTTACAAGCATGTTAATTACCGACTAACAGAAACCCTGCACTACATCTATACACTGAGGAAAACCAACAGGCTTTTGAGGTCAGTTTCATTTGGACTAAATTTAGCTTCACATTGCTGGCAGCGGTGAGGCATCCAGAGCACAGTAAAGCGGAGGAAAATTAGTGTAATAGCTGTTCTATAACATTTGTCAAAGTACTGACAGCAACCAGGACACACATGTGGTTCAATAACCAGAGAAAACTGCCGCAAGGGTCAAGGCTGACCTGAAAACTAATGCTGTGGCCAAACAGAGTGCTGCATTTAATGCAGAGAATGGACAAGAGAGGAGGCGTAGAAAGAACATTATATGTTTCTCTTGCTGGAAGAGTGTTATGCAAATGAGAATAATTAAGAGACAATTGTATGCATACATGGACTCACACAGTAACACTGAAAAATGTCTCGACAACCTTGTGACAATTCTTCTGTGGCCTCTGAGCATTTGTCATCCGCTGTCTAATGAGTAAGTGTGGTGTGATGCAGCTCCACAGAAAGAGGCCATGTGACAGCTAAGGCCACAGAGCAGTTTAACACAAGGCCGCCAATCAGATGACTTAGGTAGGTGTGTGTGTGTGTGTGTGTGTAGTAGTATCAGCTCTGAGCTTAAATGCAGCAGTGTGCATTAAAAGTCTGATGGAACACAAATAGTTCAGGGAAGACCACAGAGAGAAGACCCACGTTGTCTTTATGGTTAATTAGAGAGCCACTGTAAACAGGACAAGTGCAATATGAGCACTCACACCCCACAGTGTCCAAAATGGCCTCCAGCACACATTGAGCTGGTTAATAATGCAGGCTGAGGGCTGCGAACAATCAGCTTAACGCTGTGCTGCAGCGACAGGGCCGTTTACATTGATCAGGACAGGGCACAGTGCATGCAGGAAGATCCACACCGCGTTATTAATCTGTTTTTGTGCTGCTGTCCGTGGTATCATGACCTGTTCTTCAAGGGCCCTGAGGGGCAAATAAATGTGATTGGGTGAGATTGAATTTGGAGGCAAAGGGAGGCATGTAGCAGCACAAAAAAATGTGATGAAGAGACACGCGTGGAAAGAAAGCGGCTATGAATTCACAATCACAGCCATAACTTTTAATTACAAGCTAAAGTCCAAGAATAAAAATGTCATAAAACTCAAGAGATAAAACATTAGATTAAAAACTTAACATAGATCAAATGTGGAGTGTAATCACTATGCACAAGAGAGGGAACAATTCCTTCCACAGACTGTATAGAAGTGGACAGAGGTACCCTGATATCCACCACTGCTTTCTGGACTGCCATTTTAAAGCCAAGAGTTGGAGTTTTGGCCGTTGCCATGATGGTTTTTTGGAGCCAGAGGTGACCATGTTCAGACAAAGGGATGGAGCTGCCGGAGTGCGAGGTATTGAACTACAGTTGAGCGGTCTGTCACGACAAAAAAAAAACATTTTATTAAATAAACAGAAGCTCCAAAGGACCAATTTGGCAGGTAAGCGATCTGTCATACACACCTGTCAATCAAAACCCGACATGACAGACTCATGGCAGAGTCTTCTATTCACCTGGGAGCAATAATTTAAAGATGGACCACAACAGACGGTCCAAATAAAACAAAACCAGAATGACTCCTGGGAAAACATCATTGACTTAGTATTTTTGGAGAGAAGTTCAAAGCAAGTCTATGGGAACCAGGGCTTTTTGGAACCAGCAGCCATCAGCGGTATTACATTTACTGATTTAGCTTAGTTTCATCGAGTTTCAGCAGAGGAGTCAAGTAGTTCCTTGAATAATTTAGAAGGAGATTACTGGAAAAATATCGAATGGTTTTCCAGTTATGGTCCCGAAACAAAGTGATGAGACGGATAGACAGACATACTGATCGCTATATCCTCCCCGAATTATATGCCAGGGGGGATAAAAAAAGAAACACAAAGGACACAGAGTTGCAGTCTCTAGTGCTTCCCTTTAGCAGAGAGCAGCAGCAGAAAGAAAAGGTATGTTTACAGAATCGTAACAGAAATAGGATGAGGGTGCTAATTAACTAACTATCCGTCCACCGCTGGAAAATGGAGGCGATTTATATGAGTCACAGATCTCATGTGTGTCCTTTCCTCTATGTCCTTTGCTGTCAATATTCTCACTTCCATCTGCTGTGCATCCACTTATTGTGCCCTCCGCAGCCCGCTCATCTGTTCATTTGACTGCACTCTGTGGAGGATTATCATGGAGCTGCACGTTCAGCCCGAAGCAGAAGGCCGGGTTTAGAGCCTAAAAAAAAATGTTATGTAGGTCATATCCTGTTTACACATGAGTTGCACATGAGTCATTGCACATGGGTTCCTGTGTCCATACTTTCTGAAACCTAATGAGAGATTTGAGACAGAGAGATTTTGCATTCTGTCACTATAAAATTGTTGTGTGTCTGCTTAAGTGACAGATATCATGCATGTACTGCTGCTAGGTTTATTAAAGGCTGTGTGTACCCAAGGGAACAGCTGCAGGTCGATAAAAAAGGTTAGCCTGAGCTTTGCATGCTGGGAATGGTTGAACACTGCAGAGAGATAGAGGGAAAGAGGGAGGGGGGTATGATCTGGCGTCAATCCAGCAGCAATGCAGGTGCTACCAACAAGGTGAAATACAAGTGGAGGGGAGGTGTTCGAGCTTTAACGAGAGGTGGAAACTTTTTCTCAACCAGAAGCTCACAGAATTGAATTTCAAAGCTGGAAACATGTAAAACTGGACGAATACAGTAAGAAACAAACTGGGTTTTGTGTGAGTATAAGAGCGGACTGATAGGGGTGGGTGTCCAACATCTATCACGGTTCATGTAATTTTATAATCACGGTAAATTCAAGTATGAAATTGTTTAAACTAACCATACTTTGCATTTAATTATTTTCTGTCTTATATTATCAGCACGTCGAGGTGACACTTCATTATTCTATTCTTGGAATATTAACGGTTTCTAGGTTGTTTTTCGACATCAGATGTTCGTAACTGTTACTTGCTATTGAGAAAATTGGATTTTTGTTATTAAATCAAATATTTCTTATTACATTTTTAGACGAAACAGTATTAACAATTCTCTACCAGTCGACCATCACATGGTATTATATCACTGTCATACCACGCAACCCTACTGTCCGATAAATCACATTTTCATCATCGCAATATGACTATGCATGACACACACTGCAAAAGACTGGTGGAAATGCTATGAATAAGAAAAACAATTTTATTTACACGGACCTTGAACATTTTGCGAATCACATGAAGCCCCAGCTTGCGACTGCAAGGTTAGTTTGTTTATTCATAACAAGTCATATCATCATGGACAATGTTACTGCACTCGTCAGATTTTCCTCATATCGTGGAGGACTAGTGAGCGTCATTTAAAACTCACATAGGACAGAGCATTTTGTTCTAAAACCCATCTTCAAGTCTTAATAAAGCATATGTTTTCGTTTCTGTTTTCAAACCAGAAGCTCTGTGAACTGAATTTCAAAACTAGAAACATGTAAATCTGGACAAATAGGAAAGATAAATAGGTTTTGGCTGGCTTCACTCAGAGGAAGGGGCAATGTGGGTGAGCATGTTGACTGAACATATGGCTGCGTTAGAAGAAAATCTGCAGCGCAAATAGTGAAGTGTGGTGCAAATCGAAGAAACTTACAAACTGATTAAGAAAGTTGTAAAAAGCAACAATGCAGGACTGCTGGTACCAAAGCAAGCTAATCACATCAGTGTACATTGCTCTGGCGCTCAACAAACAACTCTACTTTTGTAAGTGAGTTGTTAAACCTGTCTCTGTAATTCTAATATCCACGCTTCTAAGTTGAAACTGTTGCTGTGTTGTGGGCAGTAGCTCTTTAGCTGCTGGAATAGCAACCGTATCCCATGATAACCTGCCTCCACGGCAACCTGCTTTGTCACGCCGGCTTTCAGCAAAGTTGTCTCATTTCCTAGTAATGATGTAAGAGCTCACCGGGTGGCTGGCTCCGCTGGCTGGCTGACTGACTGGTCGACTGGCTGCCTGTTACACTAATGGCTTTTATGGCTTAAAGCTGAAGATAAACGCAATGCGAAGATGACAGCAGGTTCTTTTCTGATACAACTGGTCAAAGTGGTCCACCAATCAAGTCTGACAATAGCGTGAAAAGTGAATTTACTAAATGGGTAATCGTGTGTTGTTTCTCACAACAGAGTATTAGGGTTCGGATATTTTGAGTCAATGTTACGAGGACAAGTCATGTAACGCGAATAAAAATCTGATTTTTAAAAAAAGTCCTAATATTACAAGAATAAAGTTGTAATATTTCAAGAAAAAGTCAAAAATAGTACAAGAGTAATGTACATGGTATCTCAATTTCCTAGTAGAAATTAGGAAATTGAGATACCATGTAGTGTCAAATAACGTAACAAAACACTAAGCCTGTTGGCTCAGAAAGCAACTGTATTTATCAAATAGAAAAGCTGCTGGGTTTGGTTCAGCTGGTAATTTTGACAAGTCTAGCAATTTTAAGCTTTTTTCTCATAATATTGACATTTCTCTAAATTTTCTCACTTCATTCTTGAACTATTCATTTTTTTTTTTTTTTTATTCTCGCAGTGTAATACTCCTTCATATTTTCTACTTCTAGCAGAGCTGAAAAAGGGAGAAAGTGGTTATGAATGCTGATTTCATTGTTGGGGAAAAACTGGATGGTTGCCTGTGCATCCTAATGAAAACACTGGCTTTCTCTATACTGTGAAAAGCCATAGCAGGGTGGTCACGTAGACTCAGTACCAAACTGAAGCCACTCTCTGCTTTTAACTGGAAACCACTTGAGTTGGTCCCAGATTATTTTCCAAAGCCTTCACGCGCAGCACAAAGTATTAATGAGTCAGGTGGCTTCGATGTGGTTTGCAGTCAGTAGAGTGTGTTTGACGGCAACTGACAGGTCACAAGTTTACTTTGCCATCTTAACTCCCATCAGTCCATTCTCACACACGCTACTCGTATGACTTCACTGGTGTATTCATCACAGTTCCTTCATTTTTTTATAATTGCATAAAAAGTGAGCGTTTCTTGTAAAGTAAAATATGAAGGGACATTTGACGAATTTGACACATGGATGGTAAATACAGGCCAAGTACGCTAGCCATGTTGTAAGAGTACAAACAAGCTGCGCAATGTGTCCTGTTGCTGCGAGAGGTGCTTCGTCAAAAGTGACTACATGATGATGCCGTGGTGATGTCATAGTGATGTGCTGGCCTGATTGCGAGAAAACAGATTAACTGGAAAGCCAGTATTTTCCAGTTCAAGAATGAAATCAAACTTTACTTTGAAACACTCCAAATCAGAAAGCCATCAGGACAATGGTTATCGACAATGCCCTAAAAACCTCTTTTTAATTTAAATATGGATCTATATTCTCCCATGTATTGTTTTTCCTGTTACTAGTTATATGCCTCATGCTTTGGAAAGTATTTTGCATCCTTTGTATGATCGTTTAATAAAGATTGTAAAAAAGAGAGCGAAAACAGATTACCCGAAGTGTGGAGTATGAAGAGGTGAGCAGTTTAGAGGCAAAGGTGTATACTATTTAGATTGCATTATGGAAAGTGTAGGATGCATCATGCATAATTTCTTTGACTGGTCTCTCATGAATTCCCTAACACCGCCATCATTTTTGGGGTAATTTCTGGGTTGGTCTAGTGAAACCTACTGTAACTGTACATCTTCGTATACTGTATATTCATTTTTGGCAGATGTCAGCTGAAATCAGTTGGGTCTGAGAAGGAGCACAATCCTGTTAATAAGGCTGAAGTGATCTGGCAGATTTGTTCATGCGGAATGACGACAATGTATGATCTCCAGACAAACAGATGGAACCGGATGGAACAGCACTGGCAGCCAACGCTCAGATACAATCCACAGCATGTTTTACTGGAAAGCAGAAATAAACAGAGTGCCAATAATTCGGCTGTCAAATGAGCTCAGTGTCACTTTAACTGCATCAGTGGAAACAGCAGGAGGAAATCCCTCGACACGCTTGAAAAAGACAGAATAGAGACAGAGCTGCACACTGCTGCACGTGCTTTTGTTGTACCAAGCTGAAGGCTTTAGATCTGGTTTATGCTGTGAGGATGGGTCACCTCCTGGGTGGACATTAATACTGTCAGCACATCAAGAAATCCATGCATTTTCATCCTTGTAAAGCCGGAAACATCTTTCCTATCATCACCCTGCTCACCACCATGAAGCACAGACCTACAACAAGCTGAAAGAGGCTATTATGTGAAACCCGAGCCATCCTCTTCCTATGCCGCCTCTCTTTCACGCTCCGACTACAAATGCCCTCTGCTTCTGCCAGACAAGGAGACACACAGTGGGTCACACCAAGCTCACCCACTTGTCCTCAGTGTCCACAGTGCGAATGCTCACTCACCATGAACGCTGCGGTTCCTTACAGACGACCAGTCCTCCGGTGGGGGTTTGTTTCCAAAACCTTAGCCTAGCGTCATTGCTGCTCCTGAGGGCTCACTCCTGGCAACAGGACACCCAGGAGCGAGAGGAGGAGGTGAAGAAGGACGGCAGAGGGACAGACGAGCTGCCGACAGAGGGACACACCCCGCGTTGGAAACCATGCAGCAGCAGCATGATACCCCTCTATTTTCCTCCCTCTCTCTGACAGTGACGCGACAGTGAGCCGCTCTTCATCAGGTCTATCTCTGCTGTGTGTGTGTATGTGTGTCAGCAAATCAGCACCGCCGTGTGTTATTAGTCACCGACGCTGCACTCAAAGGAGCTCTGCACTCTGCCGTGCCCTGGCAGCCTTTCTAATCAACCCCAGAGTAATGGATCAGGTTTCAGCCAGTCAGCCCTCCGCTCTCTTAATCCAGTCTGGACTGAATGAGCTGCTGCAACCAATGTGCTGGTACGAGTCTAATGATCTAAGAGAATTGTCTTTCTCCCTGCTTAAAAACTGATTCTCACTTTACATAAAGTCAATGCAGTGGCTGTTTATCATCTTGAATAGCTCTATTTGGAACCTTTTGCATATGCTGTAACACTGGCAAAGTCACAGTTTTTTTTTGCTTTGGATGGCATTCAGATCTGGCTTTGCACTTGTCACACAGAGCTCTGTGATGCTTTATTTAAATGATCAAACAAAGTAGCCGTGTTGCAGTGTGTTGTTGCAACAATTATAAAAGCACAGTCATCAAAGTACTTATTTTTTGGTCAACATCATCCTTTCAGTAGCGGAAACAAATGAGAACTGTGTGTTTAACTTTTGTATCGAGCAGCAAAAATATTGTTGCATGACATGTTTGAGTTACTTGGCCTTACTTGACATTGCAAATCTTGTGATGGGACTATTGCACATTTGCACATGGTGATGATGCTGAAAAGATATACTGTACAGCCCTATTTTCTAGCCTTCCAGTTTAAGTTCATTTGTATCTAGGCTGCCACACAATCATGTAAAGGCTCAGCAAGTGACAGAACAATGACTTTCTTCAGCAAGCAGCCCTCCACAATGACCAAACATTGTGCTAAGGCCTCCAGTCATAACTCCCCAGACTCACAGATAGTCAAAGTGGTGTAAATTAGAAGATAAAACTTGATTCACAGCACTGTTCTCAAAGGGGAAAGGTTGCAAGTGGAAAAAAGCACACAGTGTGCCCTGTTGTAGCTGAACAATAACCTAGACAAATAAAGCTTCACACACACACAGTCAAATGACCCCACCTTTAAAAAGGAACTTCAGAGGCATGACAAAAGCTTGAAAGCCTAGCCTTGTTAACTGATTCCTGAGGTCCAATATAAGGTTACAACCACAGATAAGATGAAACTAACCTGATGTGGGTGTTGTGGATGTGTGGTTGTATATACACACGCACTTTTGTACAAAGAGTGAACACTTGAAAGCAACATGCAGCAAGTTAAAGGGCTTATATGTAGACTATAGGAAGCATAATTAGCGGATCTCTCACCAAGACGTCAAATCACAAAGAGCAAACCAGAGAGCACTGCTTCCCCCAGTGTCACACATCGAGTAAATGATAGTACAATAACAGGCTTCTGGCAGCTCTGATTACATGCTGCCATCTTGTTCAGGGGGTTTATTTTACCAGCAGAGAGCTGTAGTGCTCTTTAATTGGACCTGAGACACCCTTCAGTCTGACTTCTGAATGGCAGTGGGGAATTTTAGTGTTTATAGCCAACCGCTAGCTATGTAACAAAGTCAGGGTTGCCAACTCACTTTCAGGGTTTATGTCGTGTGCTCATGATGCCCGAATAAATCCCATGACAAATACAAAAAGGGACTGACAGATTAATAAACTATATCAGGGATTTCCCTACTATTATAAATCTTAGGCACAGCACCAAAGCCATTCTGGGAAACACCTGAAACAAATTAATGTAAAATCAACGTGGAGAGCATCAAAGAAACTAAAATGACTTTTCCTGGATTTAATGGTTGTAGTTGATCCCCAGTAGAATTTATAGCCATTTTAGTTTTTAAGCTTTTGGGTGATTTTTTGTGTTTTTTATTCTGCTCTAGCTTTTCCCATTTTTTGTACACATATATGGTAATAATAATGATCCAATGTGAGATGACACATCATTGAAAAATTTTAAATATTCCTTTTTGGAGGATTCCCGGACTCCTCACCAGTGTCCCTGAGGCTTCCACAAACGATGGGAAATGCTGTAATATTCTAAAATTCTGTGGAAATGAAGGCACAGTTTTGAGTCAAATAACATCAAATATTCTTGGGGGAGGAAAACCCTGTTTACCACTGATAACTTGTCAGATACTTTCAAAAAGAACAAATATCAGTCTTAGTAACCAAGAACAGACAAGAAATATTTTTTTCTGCTATCTTTTGGGGAAAAAAATAATTTTAAAATTTAAAGTATCCATAGATAATGTAGCCTTAAGCCATTCCTTACTGGTAATAGTTAAGCTAAAGCAACACCTGTATTGAAAGTAGCCAGATAATATCAAGAAATGTCTGCACTTTAAAACAACAAATTGCTTTGTAATTTATTACAATAATTTCTATCATTTTGGAGAGAGCTAAAATACAGTGCTACAGCTGGTGTGGTACACAGCTGCTTTGAGGAAATGTTAGATTATTTTTAAAATAGTTTGTAGGAAACTGCATGCACAGTGTCAAAAGAGATAAAAACATGACTGTACGATCTCTGTATATTACTTCAGGTCCATTCCAGCACTAACCTATCTTTCTACAAACTGTAATGGTAAGTGGTTGTTTACTTTTCAGTATGTGGCATGCTAAAAATAGTAAAATGTCATTGATGGAAGAGTTGCAGAGGGCACTGTGCTCAAAGATTGTTAGAGTTAAAGTCTGTTCTTTATTATCTAGAGACCTTTTAAAGTCCTGGTTCACACAGTCATTACATAACGCGACCATCAGTTGTTACGTTATCTGTTCTGAGACACAATGCTGCTATACCTGTTGGTCTTTATTATCCCACTGTACGGGGATAAGCTCTACTTGACAGGCATTATTGCATCAAAAGCTTGTTGCTCATCTATTTAACTTTTTAACAAAAGCTGTTCTGCAGGGCAACACAAGCAACTGTAGGGACATTTAAATAGATTTCCAAACCAACAGTAAAGCCATGAGCATGATATTAAGAATTTTAAATGTAAAAGGATGTAGTTGACTAAATAAACCCTCTAACACTTATGCATCACGGTCAGAGCCTACACTGATCAACGTAGTGCAGATGGTATTTGAGCGTCAGGTAGTGGTACACTTTATCTAACTCCGAGGTCACAGGATTTACTGCAGCACGTAAACCACAGCTGACAGACTGTGCCAAGGCCTGATAAACCAAACATCCAACACGTGGAGGACTTGTTTTCAAGGATGACTGGTTTACAGTATCTCAGACCAAATCTGTTAGAAACTGTAAACATGCAAAGAAGATGAGTAGTGACTTTATTAAACTTAAAAAGGAACTAATGAAACAAATTGAGAAGATTGATTTAAATACCAAATTGTCTGCTATAGCTTAAATTTGTACTATACCATATTTTAAATACACTTGTCAGGCTGACAAAAATTCAATATTCATTTCATTACATACAGTATGAAAGAACCAGCTTTTCAGCTGCTAAAAGTAGATCAATGTGTTCTGTCACAGACAGGAAGGTAGTGTCCTCTTTGATATGCAGAACAATATAAACAGATACCAAATAAGTGGTCTGTGCAACAAACAAAGCCATTGTGAGTTTGTATGAATAATATCTAATCTAGGATACACACAAACCTCTGTTGACCAGAGCTTCATATGCTGCTGAATCAACAACACCCAGAATGGATTATTTTGATGCTTTTGTTTTAGATCACACATATCAGTCTGGTGGAACTACTCACACTATTCTATATACACCCAGTGGATTACAAGTGAAGTGACAGTGCTGTAATCCTACCTTTTGGATTCTCTTTGGGTCCTTTATGGGGCCTTCTCGTAGTGGGACTTTCCCAAACAGCTTCCACCCTGGATCCCTCTGCTCCACTGGCCGATTGTCCTTCACCCTCCTGGCAAACAAGCTCCTGGGAGAGAAGATGGACAGAGGTGGAGAGGAATAAGACTGCAGGGTAAATAAATGAAGTCATTCGAACACTGAGTAACAAGGGGAACATGAGTGGGTGTGTAGGTGTGTAGGTGTCCTGCAATGCTGAAATACGCTCCAACAAAAAATTTAAGAACAAAGCCATACAGTGTGCATGTTTACAACCAGATCTAAGGACTAAAAACACATGACACAGCCGTTTTTAAACACTAGCTTTTCCACTGTAAAACATCAACAGGCAGCACGTATGCATCACCTAAATGCTTTAGTGTTTTCTCTATCAATTTTGTGCTCCACTACAACAAGGAATCTTCTGCAAACATGTGAATGTGTAATTTAGCTTAAATGTTATCCATAACCATAAGCAAGCAAAGACCACATGTTTGCAAAACATATGAGGGATTGCTCAAAGCAGCAACACAGCATTATTAAAATGATACAGGAAAAACTGGTAGAATGACAGAGACTAATCTGCAGAACCAGTTTAGCTTGGATTCACCTGGTGTTTAAACACCAGATTAAAAGCCGTTTCCTCTTTTCAGCTGGGCTCACAGTACCATTTAGCCGGCTGGTCCTTTCATTCATCCATCCATCCATTGGAGCTGTGTTGTCACAGAGCTGTTGGTGGGCCTTTAATTAAAAGCCTGAATAGAGCTGAACTGTGAAAAGGCGCTTAGATAAAAAGCGTCTGCCGACCAGAAAAGGTGACATAACAGGCACAGTAAAGGGCTGAACATCAAAGATCACGCTGTCTAAGCTGAATCTCATTGAAGCGCTTCACCTCGGCAACCTCCTCACCTAGCAGTTTGATTCCCTGATAAAAATTGCCATTTGTTAGAACAGTATTTGAATCTCGACCTCCATAAGCCAGACACTGTTGAAATAATCGAATGGGAGGAATTTAGCTCAATTCTACAATAAGGCTGCCAAAAGAAGACAAGTTAAACTGCTGGACTTGATTATTGTATAGTCTCTAATTTATTAGACTGTTTGTACTAAAGTAATGAGGCTCTGAATTAAACAAGCTGTACTGAAACAACTTGTCCAATGTTGCTCGACTTTAGATGAATTATATAAGCTGGAGTCTCTGACCTCTGACCTGCTCGCTGCGGCCGCACAGCCAGACCTGACCCTTCTGGTCTGCCTCTGGGGCAGTGATGATAGAAAACATGTTGCCTAAAACAAGCACAGGCGGATGGGTTCATACATGGGTATCTGGTCATCTCTGCAGGCTTCTATACTTCACTTAGAGACAGCCATCAACAGCTTTCTGTTATGCTAATTGTAGAATTATAAATTTCACATATCCTTTTACAGAAGAATATTTCTACTTGGTCTGCAAGTTATTTTTCACTACTCTTTATTAACTCTCTTTAACTCTCTATAGTGAAAATAGTGGTATCTTTAATGTAATGTTGTATTCCAGTTCTGCAAATAGAGAAATCCTTTGGTTGTTTCTAGTCTGTCTGCAGCTCAATTCATGGGCCGTCATTGTGATAAAAATCATGATGTGATCTTTTGGTCAGATCGCCCGCTTCTGTTTTACACAGAACTTTGTGAGGGATACTAATAAAAATATAGAAAATGTCAAATAGGTGAGTCAACACTCAAACACTGTTTTCCAATCAGTGAATTGATTGAATGCAGCAGATTTTAAAAAGGACAAGAGGAACTCATGCAAGTACGAAGTTGTGTTATTGGAGCAAAAGATGAAAAGGACTGAACAACCCTCAAGGTTTGCAGATGCAGAGGAGTTTTAGAATAAACCATCCATGACCTGCACAGATTGATGTTTGTTAGTTTGCAGCCTTGACTGGTCAAAGTCAAACCGCCTGCCCAGATGACTTTAATAACCAGGTAAAAGATTAAGCACATTTTCTACTACGTGTGACCATATCAGTTCATCTGTTTTACTTTGATGTTTTTTGTTTCCCATGGTTACAAAGTTACATGTCCATAGTATCGCAGGCTTTTCTGTTTTCTGCTTCCAAGTTCCAAATCATTTCTGATATTTATTGAGATTTACTGTTGCTGAATTCCTCAAATGTTGTCTACAGAGCCTGCATGACTGAGCATACCTCCCCAAACACGGTTTACTCTTGAGAAATCACACCTTACTCTTACTTCTCAGTTATAGTGGCACATCTCACGTCAGTCCTGCATATTTTCCACTCTACTTACCCACAGTGCATAAAGAGCAAACATGCAGTGAAGGTATTTCCTCATTCTGTGGGTGACTCAAGAGTTTAATGAAGAAGTGACAGCACACATAGTAAAGGCCACTACATCTAAGCCGTCTTCACAGCGTCATGCAGAGACAGCCCTGCCTCAGTGACCATTTTATCCAGCTAAATTCAGATCAGCAGGAGGGAGGCACTGGATGGAAAATACGAAGCCACCAGTTTTGAAAGCCATTTTCTTTTCTGAGAAAGAAAAATGCTGGAAGATATTTGGAGAGCATCAGATTACAATCACATGAAGGGCCACAGACGGAAGCTGTTATTTGAATACTGTAATATCTACCGTAATCAAAGTAGCCCACCTCCACCCACAGAAAACAAATAAGAAGGAAACATCAGCTTTAACGCACCAGGAAGCAACGGGACGCCGAGAGAGACTGAAATATGATCGAAAGAGAGATGATCATACAAAGAAGTCTGACCTAAAAAGAACCAGTGAATTGGCAAGATAATTACTTCCTCAAGTTTTACAGACTTTGGTAGCCATTAAATACATTCCCTTTCATCAGCAATTATACACACTTAGGGCCCTGTTAAGTCCTTGTGACCAAAGTTCCCACTCAGGTCATGTGATGACATCTCCAGGACAATGAACAAAGTGTAAACTCCACAGTGATGAAAAGAGATGTAGTTAAAAGTTCAAGATAGAATCAAGAATGAAGAATTCATTAGCTGATCAATTTCAAATGTAATCACTGAATTAGTTATTAACCGTACACTAAAACACAATCAAAATAAACAAATATGAGGTATGGATTCAGATTAAATAAATATATCATGCTAGAATACTGGCAGGGTAGAAATATCCTTACATGAAAAAAAAGAGTTAAAACACAACACAAACTCAGTCCTCACCATAGCGTACCTGGGGCCTGTATCACAAAGCAAGTCAAACATACGCAGGATCTTTTTCCGTTACCCACTCGGACTAAACCAAACATTCACAATCGCGCAAAGTGGTATCACAAAGGTGGTTATCAACTCGCTCTGGGTTTTCTGACTCTAGGTATGAGTGGCACCAGGTGACCGATCACAAACATGGACGGGACTAGAGCCACATATTTCTCACAAGAAGTACAAACTAAACCTTTAAGCAGGTATGAGCAAATAAAAAATATAATACAGACTAAATGCAACACAGCTTCTGCAGCCAGAGCCAGGAAGGAACGCTGACAACAAACTGTCCACTTTGTGTGTGTGGAAGTTCACATTCTCATCAATATCACATCACTAAGGCAAAGACAATTGTGCATTCAGTTAGATTAATGTGTTCTTAGGTGTATTCTCATGGCGCTTATATATGTTTTGATCCATCTCGAACATAACCTGCTCTGGAGCGGTTTGGTTCACAGGGTAAGTTACTATGGAGAGATTTATCTAAGAAGTAAACCTTCATACTGAAAACATATGGTTAAATCAAAAGTTAGTTTTGAATGTCATTTTTATTGTGTTTTAATGTGTGTTTTTGTTGTTAATAATAATGTACAAATGTCTACTTTTTTACTATAACAATTAAAATTCAATTCAATTAGGGTCAGGGGCAATACATGATATGTTTCTCGGTATTATGTATCTCTGAGAATGCTCCTTCAGTTGTCTTCAACAACAATGACAGACTGGTTCAAATAGAGTACAATTACAGGTTTTTATCCCCTGCTTAACAAAAGGCACTGCTGTATAAATTATAAAAATGTAAACCAAGCAACCTCAAACTATATCACAGTATTGTCTCATCCTATACGAGTATCTTGTTTAGTCAATGCACTGCCAATGCAATGTCAATGCACTGCCAAGATTGAAGTGTAAACAGGTTTTACAGCGAGTGATGAACTTGCGGCGTAACCCTGTGAGCCACTGTAAAACAATGCTTCACACATCAAAGTGCAGAGGCCATCTCATTAGCATCTTCTTTTTAAAAACCTGAGCTGAAGTATTACCCCACCCCTCTACACTTTACGGATCTGACTCTATGTGGTTCATGAAAACGTCAACACCATGTGATGTTTGAGTACCACAAAACAAATTTCCACATTTCCAAAGCAGGAACATGATTTGCATTTGAGGCCGAATGTGCCTCAACGTGACAGCTGAATGGCTGCGGCTATGGTTGAGTGCTCAAGTGGAACAGCTAAAAGTCCAAAAGGACGGGCACAAGCGCTTGGGTTTGCACTGCACTGGTTTTGCGGTGGGTGAGGTGCGACAAGAATTGGAGGGTTTCGCAACAAATCCTGTGCAAATACAGTGATAAGGTGTCAGAGCTGTTTGTATGCATGAAAAAATAGTGAAGACACCTGGCATAGAAATGCAAAACAAGCTAGCGCAAGAACATCAAGTTATTCCCATCATAAAAGACATGTGAGAGCAGGACGGGACTGCTCCAGGCTGTAGTTTATAACACAATGATCCCAGGGGACTGTGTACATTTCCTTCAACAGAAAATGGACTGCAGAGGACAAAAGCACATTCAAATGTTGATCAAATCTCTGTGGATTTCCTTTTTTAAAAAAACCAAAGCAAACAAGAATGTACTGTACAAGTACAGGTCACAGCAACTTAAGAAAGGCGACAATGACAGATGCTTATTTTGAACACAACTTATGTCTTTATGCTATTTACTGTTCTCCTACCTGTCGATGTACAGAACCAGTGAAGGGGCTGCCATCCTGCTCTGTCACCAGAAACAGTCACTCAAAATCCCCGTTCCCAGGGAAAGAGAAACAGAAGCCTGGAGAGAGAGCTTTCAAAGAGGAGTGACCAACGGAGAGAAAAGACTCCAGATGAAGTCAGAGGTCTCCTTCAGTCAACGTTCAGGCCTGTCGTTCTCATCGTTAGAGTTCTGAGAGAGCAGGAAAGTCACACACTGCCACTTGTTCAGGCTCAGTGAAAACTGAAGGAACAGGCTTCTCCTCAGCGTCTCCGCCTCCTGAACCAGAGGGTTGACTTCACAAATAGGAGGAGAGGACGGGGTGAGAGGAGTCTGAAGGGCACGGAGGGAATGAGTAAGTTCTGCATGTGAGGAGGGAGGAGTTACTGAAGACCCTTTAAACTCTGGGCAAAGTCTAGAACACGGGGTCTGAATGCCCTGTCACAGCAGAAATACTTTTTACCACTGTGTCTCCAATCTGTGATAAATGTAAATCAAATGGTATATTATTTTGGAACTGTCCTTCAACCTTTAAACCATTCTGATCATGAATATCTTTTTTTGCCTGGGGTTTCCCACAGGACACATCCTCCTGACAGAGTTTCTTCAGACGTTCGGAGGACTCTGAGCGGCACAAGCAAGAAATATATTCTCAAAGACTGAAAGACAGCAACTCTATCGTTCTTGGTTACACAAACTGGCTGCGGTTATTCATATGGAGAAATCGCAACCTAATAATTTCAAATGTGAACACAATTGACTGCATTTGTATTTACAAATGTTTATTTATTCATTTGTGTTTTTCTTGTTTGTTCTTGTACACCTTGATTCTTGATAAATTGCATTTAACGTGGATGATATGCACGGCTATAAACCTATGAGCCTTTGACATGTGGTTAATGTTTCTTAGTTATTGTATCCCTCTCCTGTGTGCGCACACGGATGCTTCAGTTTGATTTCTGTGTGGTTTACATGTTCTTATTACAAATGTGTCAATAAAATAATATCTAAAACAAAACATGTAGCAGAGGACTGGATATCATCACAAAAAGTCCACATCTCGAAAAGCTTTGTTTTGTTATTAGGAGGGAGAGAAAAGTGTTGATGATCTAATTCATCTTAAATTAATTCTAACACAGAAGAGGTCTGTGAAAATGACCTTGACACCAGACCACGTTCATCTTTCAACCAGATTTAGAGTGTGAGAATGACAAATACTGAGGAAAATCAATAAAAGCACCACTAACCAGCAGAGTCGCACAACAAATCCACTGTTACTACTTTGACAGCAACACGATCAGTGATGTGTGAACCGTGAAATGTGGCTCAAAAACAGCTTTTCTGCCACTTTAAGAACACAACAGTACCAGCCACATCACTACTCAAAGTGAAAAAGTCATCTTATTTTACGTGACTAAAGAACGAGGATGCAATTTAGTATTTGAAGACTTTATCCTTAAATAAATGAGAAAAATAAGCATTGATTCACTGAGAAGAATTTCAGCCAATATTACTTAATAATGTGATAATGTGGAGCCTGTTCTTATAAAAGCTACCCTTGCAAATGAAAGGTGTGACTATAACCATATCAAAAATAAAAAACAAACCTAAAGCTTTCATTTTACCTGTTGTAATACCATTGTCATTTTCATTACACGCTATATTATTTTTTTTTTAGTTTCGTCCTTGCTATAATACATACATTTATATTAATCCAATAATGATCAATTTTACTATTGAAATGCATGACTCAGAATCTTCTAACGGCACCCAGCTCTGCAATGCTTTCATAACAGGACTTAATTACAAGGTTCAAAGTGGCCCGCAGGTTTTAAAATCTTGGGGAAACCTTGACCCGTGCTCAATAACACACACAAACACATCATAAAACAACACATTATAGCTGTGCAAGCAATTTACTCGCAGCAGCCTGGTCCAGACAAAAAGTAGTTAGTTATGGACAAGTCAAGCCCTCTACACAAACAAAGGCAAAGCCCTGAGTGGACATGAATAACAACACATTCGTTTAAATGGCTTTGTGTGATCAATGAGCGAAACTAACACAGCAAACAGCACAAATTACTCTATGTAAATTAACACTGACAAACTGCACGATGTTGTGTAAACTTTGAATAAGATCAACAGGTAACCCTTTGTCGTACATTTCTGTTAAGTATTCCGCCTTTGTAAGTTGTTGAATGTAGCCTGGTTTACTCTTTCATTTTTAGAAAAGTGGCCTATTTATTTCAACGGCTCTAACCTGGTTAAAAAACAGAGATTACAATCAATCAAAACGTTTTTTTTATTAAATGAGACATAAATTCCCTGGTCCACAGCTGGCCACTACACTCAGATCATTCGACCTTTGTTTTAACGCAGAAAATATATTGAAGTGAAAGTCATTTGCGGTATGTATGACTGTGTAAAAGAAAAACAACACAGACAATACAAATAATAACAGGACATTCAGAAAAATAATAAAACATTACTAAGTACAGTTAAAATACAAGACAAACAAAGCTAAAACAAGAACTAGAAGAACTACAAGTTTTTCCATATACATTCAATGTCATACCATAGCTTAAAAACGTCAACAGGCAGCAAGTTATATAATACTGTAATACTGTTCGCTGGTAGAAGTACTAAAGTGCAGTGCAGAGTGTACTGAGAGGAGACACCTGTTTACCCCTCTTACTAACGCTTAGAACTTTATAACAATGAACATGATGAACATTTCGTTTTGAAAAGGGAGCAATGTTAAAGTAGTCAGCATTTCTCTTTATTTTTAATTTCTGTTACTATGTTCATTCTGCAACTGTTGTCATATGTACTGATTACTTCATTATTGTAGTATTTTATACTAATCAAAGCAGAAAGTTGAATGTTTTTAGATTCTATGAAACCACCAGAATCTTGAAAAAATACAGAAATGCTCATTTTCGGTGACACCACCAAGCACTACAAGTTTTCCTTCTGCAATCTGTTCCAAGTTGCAGGTGCACAGTAACTAAAACCTGATTTTCTAATCTCTGTAAAAACACCCAACACCGGCAACATAATACTGCCATTTGAGAGAGTATTATTATAAAGGTAACAGCAGACAAAATGAAGGAAACAGCAGGAATATCTGAAGGTAATACAGCATTTCCAACAGCTGCCCTGCCTGTAAACTAAGAGGAAGGAACACCACACCCCCTGTTATACATACAGAATTGAGAAGTAGAAAATCCTCTGAAGAAATGCAGCTGCAGTTTGGTCACCTAGAAAGTCATGTGACTATGGGCCAACCGGTAACAATGAAGCAATAGCTCAAGTATTCTCTCACAGAATAGAAGTGCTACTGCAGTAGCAATACACAGGATTAATCTGGGTTTCTTCAAGTTCCAACAAGCTGAATTTAAGACTTTTTAAGTCACTCTTTAAGACCATTATGAATGCAATGTGGGTCTGACTTTAATGAATTTTGTGACCCTCCCTGTGAATCATAGACTTTATGATGTGAGTGCAGAACAATTTTGGGTGACGGCAGGTGCTTGCTCATAGCTTTTGACTGCAGCTTTATGTTTTTCTAATGCTGTTATACCCAAAGTTCCTTATTTGAGTGTTTTCTTGCACAAGGTGTAGCAGGCTTCAACCAAATACTAAATGTGCTATTCTTGGGCCAGAAATCCTTAAATTTGCACTTACCCACAATAGCTAAAAGTAAGATTAAAGATTTGATATGGATGTTTGTGTTGGGCTGGTTGTTTGTTGGCATTAGATGACTGCATTTTTAATCTAAGCTAGTTAGTGTTGCACACTGTTGCACAAAAAAAGAGGAGAGAACGCAGAGAGAACAGGACTCACCTGCTGAATAAACTGGCCAGAGGTCCCAGTTTCCGTTGCCTGCCATCCTCCTCCTGCATGCCACCTGACAACGGATGTGGCCGTACAGGACTCCACAGGTCCCTGGGGTTTCCTGGTGTTGACGACAGCGTCACGTCTGAGAAGTGAGATGCACAGCTGTTGTCTGTCTCCAAGGTAACAATGGCGCTGGAGTCTGAAGTGACTGTGAAATCCAAGATGTCTTCATTGGAGACCGACAGCTCAGTGCTCATGCTGGAAACACTGCACACAGAGATGTCATCGCTGCGGTTCAAGGGTCCGCCTCCAACACCCATCGCTGTGGTGGCGGACAACCTGAGTCCAGGGCTGAAGAGGCGGATGGAGTCATAGCCGCTGCGGGGGAATGTAGAGGATTTGCGGATGGCGTTGCTATCAGAGAGATCATCGTCCAAAGGTAAAGTGGCGGGAGAGTCGTGACTGGAAGTCAAGATGAGGCCTCCGTCTCCCGGGCGCTGGTGGCCATGGATGATGGGTTCTGGAGGGTTGATCTCCAGAGTTGGAATACCCGAGTCCTGGGAGGCCAAGCTGTGGTTGTCCTGGTCCAGATCTGAAAAGTTTTTCTGGGGGCTACTGTAGTAGATGTGAGTGGAGGAGCCGGATGGTGTGTAACTGGACAGAGTGGGCTCACTGTTGGGGGTCTTGCTGGGTTCATGGGTGCAGTGGTTGGCGTGATCATGGAGGTCAGAAGTGGGCAGTGCTGTGACCGTTTGGTCTTTTACTACAGAGCCATTTTCCACAATGACTCCTCCAGACACACCTTCAAAAGAACACGGGACACAATTAACAAGATTCTGACAAAAGCCACTTTTCATTCATTGGTAGTTAATAATCATCACAAATGACAGTGTGTAGTGTGAATGGTGTTACCAATATTGACAATCCAACAGATTTACCACCGGACTCATTTCCCCTCAGTGCTAAAGAACCGTTTACCCTCCTTTAGCTCCTTGTTCTGGTTTGCCAACCCATTTCAAACACATTCCATATACAAGTCATAATGTGTAAATGTAACTTTACACAGTGCTCTGCAACTCCCAAGTGTAATTTTCCATATATGCACACATTTTATGTTTCGTACCATTACTCTGTAGTTTTATCTTGTATCCCGTCTTGTTTCTTCTCTCTTGTTTCAGCCAGTAATAATAGTAGTATTATGAAATGTATCAGTGATCAAACATGAAGCTTAATACTAACTTCAACTGACCCATAATTGTGTAGAAGCCAATTGACAGTCAAAATGACCATTTGTAATATTATTAAAAGTAAAAAATGTAAGTAAAGTCATATTCTTGAATTGATGTATAGTCATATTTTGCCATCATGTGTTCTATGCAGGGATTTTTATTGCACATGGGTGGAGCTGAAAAGTTCTAAAGGTCAGGGAACGTGCAAAGGTGTGCATTCATTTTTTTTTTTTTCAGACAACATGAAAGGTTGTCAAGACATCATGCCAAAGAGCACTCTTAAACCGTGATTTAGATGAATTGTGTTATTTGCTTCAATTTAGGATCGCTACTTTAGTGGAACCGTCCTTTGAGTAAATACTCAAGACGTCTCAGAGATCCTGTGAGTATGTGGAATTATCTATTCTGTGGGGGGGGTGTTGTGGACACGACTCGAGCCTAAGCTTTGTAATAACCCTGACAACCTACGTGGCATTTTTAAAACTGAACGGAGTGAGAAATTGTCTTTAAAGGGTTCTTTTTATTGACCAGGAGGTTAAAATGAAGGGAGGCCTTGAGAGGTGAAAGCTAATCCCACAGTAACCAGGCTGTAACTAGAGTCTGTGCTGTAATGTGAACAGGGCCTCAGCGGGGCTACATCATGCCTTAACACCAGCTGGGAAGCTAAGCTCAGGCTAGTGTGTCTCCTGCACTAATTGAAACTCCTAGAGGAATACAAATCGACAATGGACCATAGATATGTGTGCACTGCTCAGGGAGGTTGTGCTTTTTTTTTTTAAGTCATTCTGCAAGGTGAGTTCAAAGTCTCTACAATCGCAGTTTTAGACTTTTTGTGAACATGACTCAAAGCCTCTGATAAGTTTCTCTGGCAAATGCCCACACATATAAAGCACTGTAATTGAGAACGTGGTGAGAGGCCAAAAACTTTCAAAAGCAGCAAAGTTGTAAAATATTACACTTGTGGAGCCAATCCCCAACATAAGACCTAATGTTTTCCAAATGGTTGACACACAAAGCCAGATTCTTGCCTAAGCTCTAAACCCTGACTGGCAGGTTGTCATGTGAGCCTTGTAGACTTTGTCCCAAAACACAGCAACAGGTTGTTCCTTCGCCACTGTGGAAATAATCTACAGCAAGGGATCACTTACTGTCTGTTAGTGCCATGTCGTGTTTAAAATAAAATTAAAGAACGCAGCGTTACAAAGCATGAAAAGGGACTTATGGTCAGCTTTGGTTGCTCTTATTGTCTGCATGACAGAACCTCCCATTTGATTACACTAAACAATCTTGTTCTGTGAGTCAATATATTTTTTATCAACAGTTTGCACAAGGAAAGCCAACATCGCTTTCATCTTAAGTCGGATAATATTACAGATTCTGAAATGTGGGCGAATGCTTTCGGTCTTTTGTGTGGATTATACTGTTCAGTGCAACTCTTGGGGTGGTATTTCTGAAGCCAAAAGAACAGCAAAAGGCGCATGATATGATACATTAATAAAATGATAAGTCTCCAGTTTTAATAAGTCTTCATTTCCAATATTAGTTCCTGGGTATTTACGGTCTAATGGTTTCAAACTAGCTTGGTTTATGTGTATAAATGCAGACACTGTCCTCTGTCCAAACTGAAAAGGGGTTTCAAACTATTTTCAATTCTATTTATTACCTGGTTTGAACATCAAGTTTCATTTATTTTTAATCCTGTCATTGAGGTGTAAAACGTATACCGAATTGAAGCCACTACATGTTAGCATAAATGCTTTATTAACCTACGTTTTCAGGTGGTTTTAGCATTAAATTGATTAAAATGTAGTTTGGTGTGACATGTAAGAAGTAGGTACATATTTAGTACCGAGGGCACAGTTAGTGAACGTGTGTTTATCCGGAGCAGAGAGCGACCTACCGCAGCGGTTGTCTCTACGGTCCTCGGTGCCGTGGGTCGTGTTCGCCATGCTGCCGGTTGATGCTACAGGTGGGAGGCAGGTAGCCGCCGGCCGGAGCGGTCCATGGTGAGCCGTCACTACTGCTGCTGCTGGTGCACCACCATCTCCTCCCCTCCGCCTCAAAGCAGCTTGGTGTACACAAACAGTACCAGCGTGCGGTCATTAGTCGACAAAAAAAAAAAAAACACACACGTTTAAGGCTAAGAAAGGCGGGGGGAGGGTAACATCAACACCGCGTCCGACCGCCGGAGTGCACTTGCTCCTAACGCCGACTCACTGATTGTAACCAGCGCTTCCTCAAGTGTAACGGAGTCAAGTTAAAACGCGAGAGGTGCTTTTTTTTATTGTCATTATCATTACTGTTGGCTGTCGCATCACAACCGCGGGGTAGCAAACACTTCTCCGGCGTGATACCAGTCGGCGGAACGGGCGCGTTTCACAAGTTTATCCGGTATCGTTAACATCTCATACCTGTCTCGACTCTTCCGCCGCCATTTTAAAACAAACTTATACGGAGAGTGCTGTGTAATCGAGTCAAGAATGCACATTGTCGATGGATTCACCTGTCTCGACCTGAAGAAAGGCATCAATAATCGACCTCGACTCCTCAAAATGTCTTGTAAAACTTATTTGTTATACATTCCTAAAAAATAACCCTCCCGTATTCAGGCCCTGCTGTCTCATACTTGGAATAACTTTTTGAACTTTAAAAAAAAAATTCTCCATTCATTCATTCATTCATTCAAACTATAGTTCAACTCCAAATGTACTGATGCAGAGGCCTCATTTTTCAGTATAGCTGAGCATACGGGCCTTTAAAAGCAACAAAAGGCATTTCTGTCAACAATACAATCTCATGAGAGTCTTACATAGGCCTATTATAAATTCAAATTCTTGGTTTGTTTAACTCCTTTCCTAATTGTCATTCAGATGGCTGTAAAGAAGGCAGATGAGGAATCACCTCTGAAAGAAATAAACATACGTCAGCGGTGTCCAAAAGTCTGAGATCACTGGTGAAGATGCTGAGTTCAGTATCAACATGTTTCATTACAAATGACAATATCAGTTTAACAGTTTGAGTACACGAACGTATTCATTTAATGACGGCACGCGCCTGAGCTGACATGGACTCCACAGGTTGGTACAAAACCCGATGACCCACGTTATCCTGGCTTGATGTGACAACATTCTACAGAGCTTGCAATGTCAAGCTGTCGGGGACAACTGGGTGCCAGAGGACGCGGTCGCCACTCGAAAGTTACTCCTCAGACCCAGCTGAAGAGTCCTTTCGTGCAGAGATGTGGGCTCCTCTAGACAGGACCTGATCTGTGACAGGCCGCTGAACCACCCCCTCGCCCCGGAGGCCTGGAGGTGGACTAAAGCAGGGGAGAGGAGGGAAGGGGGTTGAAGGGACAGAAACTAAGTAAACGATGACCTGACCCAGCTGTCTGGACCTGACCCATCCTGGATCCACCCAGTTTTGCATTCTGAAACACACATATCACTACACACAGAGATTCTAAAGGATTGAAGGTGTTCTCCTCATATCTTATTGCAGTATGAATCCTTCTCCACAAGGACGCAAACCAGACACTACAGCTCGTCTTTTCTACACATTATGTGACAGTTGCCTCGACACAGCCCGTCACGTTTGATTTTTCTAAATCTTTGCCACTTTCCCGTTCTTTTACTTAATGAACTGTTGCCTCATTCACCGAGTTACATTACAGTCCTCGGTGCTTTGGCGACATTGTTCGCTCCATATTCAGTGGCGGTAAAGTACACTGAATTGAAAGTGAATGCTGCTTGTCCTTTCCTCAGAGCGTGGTTGATTTGGTGCAGGTGTAGATTCGACAGTTCCCGCCTCCGTGTTTCACTGTGGTACCCCGTCCATCTCCTTTTCACACACCCTCCCGTCGCTGCCATGAATCTCAAACTTGGATTCATCGGTAAATCAGACTTTTTCCTCCGTCGATCCACTGTGAAAGGCTGGTGAGCATCTGACCTTGTAGAGTCTGCCTCTCATCCACTACCGCTATTTCTTCAGAGTACTTTTGATTGGAGCGTTGGTTTCTTTATGTAGAAAGTTACTTTTTGTGTCTTGAGTGAATAAAGTTTCATTTATTGACCACTTTTTTGCCAGTCCGATCCTGCTTCGGCTACAACATATCCAATTTTTCAGCGCAAAAAACCCCCTTTAGTCCTTGTGAATACAATGTCACTTATTCTGACACTTCTACTCAAGCGCTACACTTAAGTGAATGAAGTGCTCCTTTATGGGTTGAGAACATGCTCTCGCTTCTTAAGCTAAATAAAACCCTTTTGGACTCGATGGGAAGTACATCGTCACGAAGCTGAAAACAGGCCTGGTTTTACGAGCTCGTGAACAGTTGACTTCGTAGAGAAATGCTGCGAACGTAATGATCTTATAAAATATGACGCACTGCTGAAGATTAAACTACACAACGGCATATGAAGTAGTTCAAATGAGCTCAACCTTTGACATCTACAGCGGTAAAATGCAACACACACATTAATGCAGCAGTATGAATCCACAAATATCATGTATTATAAAGCACTGACTAGAAGTACATTTTGCTGATAATACGTTTACATTTTTACTTGCAGTGGAGTATATTCACAGTACTTTTACTTAAATAACAGAGCTTATTACATCTTCCACCGCTGCACCCAAGTGTGATCTAAATGCATATTTCAAAAGGAAGGAAAAAAAAACAAGGAAATCAGAATTAACCCATTGAATGCCACAGATTTGATTGCGTTGAAATGGTGCGTTTTACATGATGCCACATCTTCTTGTGGTTTTAAATGCTCCCAGGTCCTCAAAGTATCTCGACATTTAAATCAGAATACTTTCAGTGTGCTCTGACACTTATGGACCCTACTGCATGTGGAGATCTAAGATGGTAAAAGGATTCTGTATTGTCTACCATTAACTACAACTCCCACGTCTTTTCCTTTTGATTGATATCCCAAGTCAAGATACTTTTTCACATGTTCAGAGCTTCAGAACACAAAGAATGGCTGCCGCGTGATTTGAATAATGAGGAGGAACCGGCTCACTCCTGACACACAGCATCGTCATCCTGCCCTCTAGTGTCAACGTGAGGTTATGGAGCCACGAGAGCCAGGATGTGAAGTCACTATTTGAGCAAATACGTTAAACAAGAAGACCTTAAGAAGCACAGAACACGGACCATTTCACAGGCTGAGGTTTGGTTTATTCCTTTATTAGATGTTAAGAAAATCCACAATGAAACAAAATAATTTACTCAGGGTGTACATGAAATTAGAACAACACTGCTACTCGGAACAGATGGGATTAAGGAACATAGAGAAAGGGGAGGGTGAAGGAGCCTCATCTAAATGGGAATGAAAAGACGACAAAAACTCAAGGCTTCAGTGCTGGATACGTTCTCCAGACAACCGTGCAATCGAAGCTCAGCGATCCTGTCAGTGTCATATCTCCTCACTGAATACATTTTGCCGTCTTTTTTTTTTTTTTTTGTTGTTTTTCCATTGACTTTTTTTTTCCTCTTTTAAACAGCCTATCGATGGAAGAATGAAAAATGGAGAAAGGTTGTGATGCATTCCTTTCAACAAGTACTTTTTGTGACTTCGCTTCTTTGCACGCTTTCACTGACAAAATCACGCACGCAGTCGTAACATTCTCTCAATCACAGATGTAACCTCACTTGTAATTTTTTTTTTTTTTTTTTTAACCAAAATATTTTTCTTCAACCCAACATAAAAAGATGGAGTGTGATGTTTGCATGCTGCATGTTTAGAGACATTCCATGGTTAGTTTTTTTTTTTTTTCCCCCTCAGGTGTCCCTCACTCAAAAGTAAGTAACATGCTAAAAAAAATTAACTGGATGACTTTTCTCCATAGACTCTTGAATGTTTACATGCGCCAAGGTATTGCATAGGACTCGGGGCTCTTGAATTCCCCTCCGCATTGCTTATGCAACCTACAATGGCTTAGTTTCTTTTTGTCCCTAAAACTATAGCTCTAAATGAACGACAGCCACCTCTGTGGTTTGCCTGGAAATAAATCCTGTCTAGAATTTCTGCTCTACAATCAAAGAAAGATTTTACAATAATGCATCAATGCACTGTCACAGGTCTGAGTGTAGATTATGCAGTATGCTTGTATTAAAAAATTCCTGAGTGTCTGATGACTGTCAAAGAAAGGTGACAATACCCTGAAGTTGGAGTACCTTCTGTTCAGTTAATACCTGTGTGTGTTTGTGTGTGTGTTTGTGGGGTTGTTTCTCAATTAAAGTGGGCGAACAAACAAACACTGGGCCATTACAATCATTGCATTTTCAAATAAGAAAGCCATTGCAAAAGCCATGCCCGCAATAGAGACACCTTTACCTGCGACAGTGCATTACAGTTACTATCCTGACACCTGACATGTTTTTAACTGCCCAATGATAGAGGGGTGATTTAAATTATCTGTGCTTCAGTGTTATGGTATGACGTCACCCCAATTCTGCCCTTCTAAGTTGTGATAAAAAAAAAAATTAAAAAAAACATGTTTAATTTGAAAATCAAAGCAGGTATTAAGTATTTTGTCCATGGTTGGGTAGATAGAAGCAAGAAGGAATGCGCAATGCATTTGTCTGCAGATATTTTTATGCACAGGTTCACGAGAAGGGTCAGTCACCCCTCATTCGTTTCAGGGTGTGTTTCAAATTAAGGGGGTGCTAATGCATTTGCATTTCTGTGAAAGTATGTCTCAGCACACATTTCACGTTTCTCTGAGTTAAAGTTGTAGAACATTTACTCTGAACCACTGCCTTCACAAGTTCAACTCCGACACACACTCACGCACACAAAGTGACGCATTACTCAATAGTTCAACACGATATATTGTAAACCAAAAAATAAAAACACACCTCATATGGGAAAAAAAAGCATTTGTACCTTAGTGTAATTCTGCCATGTTTTTGGTTTTTGACTACCTCCCCACCGTTTGTTTTGTTATATGTTTATTTAATTGCAGCATGAACAAGTCATCTTCAGTCAATGCTGATTTTGTCATTTCTGCAACGGGATTATGAATTCAAAAGATGTGAACAAACATGAGATTTGAAGTAATTCTGCTTCAGCTGTTACAGGCCTGACAACTAAAAGGTTACCTTAAAATGAAAACCAAGCCACATTAAGCAAGAACCGCGATCAGGCAAAACTTTTTTTTTTTTTTCTTCTTTTCACAATTTCGCAAAAGATATTAATGGATTCTGACTGTCGGACTACAAACAAAACTAGGCTATGCCATCTACTTATCACAGCCATATTATGGAACTGCAACTTCAAAAGATTTTTGAACATATTCATAGCACCAATAGTCTGTACCATAGAAATTACAAAAAAGAAAACAAAGTTTCATTCAGTTGCAACACAGGTGTCTGCAGAAATGGCTGTAGTCATGTCTTTTGATGACGGGTCTTTACCCCAAAAAAAACAAAAAACCTTTTTTTCTTTTTTTCCCCCAATTCTTTTACAGCATTGCATTTCAAGTAGATTAGTATTTTTTGCCAACAAAACTCCTTTTGATTTCCTGTTTTTTGTTTTTTTTCATTTTTAAAAGGATTTTTCTTTTTAGCCTCACAAACCATACTATGTCTACTACTAGCTTCTGAAAGACTATCACCATTCAAAAATCAGACTCATTTATGAGCACTTCTCACGCATGGGGAATTTACGGATATTTAGAAGAAAGCTGCACACATTCTCTACTTCACATTCAGAAAGTCGTCCAAACAAACTATTTAAATTAAACTCTCAAATTCTTACACAACTAAAAAATCTCAACATCCTTATATCGTCTTTCTGAACACAAGATGGAAAGTAGAGGATGCGATAGCAGTTGTTTCACACAACATTAGATTTAACTACGAAAAGAGGAGTGAGACTGGCTGGACGAACATACATGCACAACCATTCAGACACCAACTATCAGTATCCTAGTTCAAAAGCAAAAATGGTGGGAACCAAACTGACAAGGATAGAACAAAGGATTGTCCCTAATACCTAACTGTGAGACTTGAATGAGGACCAGTGTACAGAAGAATCAATTGAAACAAATTCTAAAATGTATGTCCGCACATGGCATCACTCAAAGACAGAACATATTTTTTGAGTTTTCCTATTTTCACTCACTTTTTGTTGATCTGATTGTTGATTACACAAGGATTACGTTAGTAAATGAAAAACCAGCACGGTTATGTGTGAGGTTTTTGAAGGGGTGTCTCAGAAAATTAGCCTACATTAGGTTTTCCAGCTCTGAGATGACCCTGAATCTTTGCTGGTAGAGGTCCAGTCACAAAAGGAGAGGAAGTTTCCTCTCGACGACAGGTGTCCTCTGCAAAACTGGAGTATTCAAATGTTGCTGCTCCCTGAAGACAGATGAAAGAGGAAAGGTCACACAGTTGCATACAGAAATGCAGTGATTTTTTTTGTCTTCACAGTGTTTCTGCAGGTTTCAAGTTAAATTTAAGAGTTTTAAAGACCATTAAGAATGTAATTTAATAAAAATATTACTTTACAGATGTACAAATGGGGTTTTTAATCTTTCTTGTAAGGTGCTAATAAATGTTGCCATCGGTCTAAACTGTACACGGGGAGATGACAAAATAACAAAAAATTTGGGATCACAGTAACTGTGTCATATAACCTGATTTTGCTCACTTGATTGTTTGATAACCTAACAGTAAAACCAGTTACCATACTGTTAATGTGATAACTGATTATATCAATCATATAGTTATTAAAACTTAGAAAACACTTTGAAGGGGCAGTACACATGATCAGGATGGTGCCACTTCTGCCTCATTATGAGTCAGGGAGAACCCTGTTAAAGTGGGTTTTTCTGACTTGCCGTGCGATCCTAATGGCCAATAAACAATTTGAGTATTTTCTTGCTCAAATTTGTTATTTTCTACAGGCTTTAACCAGGCACTAAATCCAATTCATTTTTAAGACCTGTCAAGATCATATTTATTTTACATTTTAAGAAGGTCTAAAAGTCAGATTACTGGAGTTTAGACTTTTTAATGACCCACATAACCCCTGTGTTTAGCTCCTGTTTTCTGTCTAACTGAAAGGCTTTAGAAAGCCCAGTGTTTACATCTGACATCACTCTATACCTGTGCTCATTTCATTCCCACATTAAAAACAGTTTAGTACAGTTTTGTACAACAAATGTACATTTCTTCAGGAAAATGTTACATTATTCAATCGCTATGCTCTTATATCTATCAACAATAAGGAAAATGTTATGCACTTACACTGTATGTAAAATTATACAGTGCAATCTTGAAATGTTTTTCTTGTTGAGACTCTAAAATGAAATTTCTAACACAAAAAAAACAAACAAAACATACAGTTTGCAATCGACAATCAATATGTTTTTCTTTTTTTAAAGAAATGAGGTCCACCTGCATATTATGTGAAATAAATGGTTCTGCACTCTGCTCAGGCTGAATCCGTTTTTAAAAATAAGCCCTGGTATCACTCCTGTTAATGACCTACACACACGAAAGTGGAAGAAATAGTAGTTCAAACAAACTAAATCGTTCTGCTCCATGCATACTACCAATTACAATTTGAGGGTTGATGAACAAATCATCTGTTGCAAAATGTCTCACTTCTGAAGTCTTTTAAAGTTCTGACTGGTTGTTGATAGATCTCAGTAAGTTGTGTGCCATCTACTGACTTAATAATCAATGAATAAATTAATAACATGATCTAATATGCAGGAATGTTTACCATTTGTTTGATGTGGTAATAGGTAAAAAGGGTAAAAATGTGTTTGAAAACAGGTTTACCTGTACACTGAGATCCAGGGAAAATGGGGGAACAGAGTGTGTTTTGCCACCAGCACTCATCCTGCTGGTTGCCAGTTCCTCCCTGTCCACTTATATTTAACAGAGGGAACTAAACAGACAAATGAGAAGTGGTTAGAGTCTTTTAGCAAACAGCTGCCCGAGACATCACAGGTGGAACCCACTTTACAACAGACGACACATTATAAAAACGATGTAGATTTAAGCCTCTACTTTCTCTCTAGCACACCAATTACAATATAACATTAATATGGAAAAATGTAATTCTCACCTCTGGCACATCTCCAACAAAGTCATAAGCAATCCCATACTTGGGGATCTGACCTGCTGGTGCAGATAAGCAGGACTGTTTTTCTCCTGAAGATTCCTCCTTTTGAATCTTGTCAACTGAGGCGTTCATCTGTCCACCTGCAGTTGATGCAGCTGCTGCCGTTTTGCAGTCTAAGCAAATCTCTTGCTCAGCGATTGGCAGGAGGGTACTGGAGCCCTCCTGTGAATCCAAAGAGGTCTGGGCACTCTTCTCCATGCCAGACTTTTTTAATCTGGGTAAGAATTTACCAGATTCCAGTTCTGACTTCCCGTAATAAGGGCCCTCACATTCTGCATCCTCCTCCAGAGGTTTGAGGTCTGCCTGAGGATCATCAAAGACGTCCACGGGCGCCAGGACGGGAAAGCTCATCTCCTCTTTGTCAGTTTCGGCCTCTGAATCGCTTACTCCACCGGGAGACAACTCTGAGGCCGATATTGGTCGGAAATGAGTCCTGGGGGAAATGCGAATGGCCCTATACTGTGTCCGGTTGATGCCATATATTCGTGGGTGGAAGGCTTCATTCTCAGAGTCTGAGCAGAGAATAGATTTGGGCTTAAACCCCGGACTGAACGAAGCCATGTCCTCAGGCTCAAAAGAACACTCAACATGGAGGACTTGAGAGAAGGGATTGTTCAGGTTGAAGGATGCAAAAGGGTATCCTAAACCTTGCTCCTCACTGTGCAAACCTCCATATGTTCCAAGCAAATCTTCATGGAAGATGAAAGAGAATCCCTTATTCAGTCCATCCCCACCTCCTCTAATGGCCTGGTCACTCTGCCCAAAGGACACAAGAGGCCTCCACAGGGGCTTGTGTCCAGGAGCAAAGCAGCTGCCGGTGTTCATGAAGACATCCTTGCCAGTGATGGTAAGCATGTCTGAGCTAGAAGCAGATGCGGCGGCAGCGGCACACTGGAGCAGGCTATCTTGGGATTTACTTGGTGGCACAACAGCCCAATTCTTATCACTATTTAGTGTCTTCAACTCTCCATACACCCCTCCTAGAATGAATGATGTACTCTCTTTATCAGAGTTCAAGTCCCAGGGCTTGGACGGAGTCATGTAATCCCCAGCACCATCTACCTTGGAGAGTTTGTTTTTGGCTAAATCTTGTTCTTCTTTCTTGCCTTCCCAAAGGTGATACTCTGACCGCTGCACTGCTTTTTTCTGAGGTCCCTGAATTGGAACTCCTTTTGCCTGCACCTCCAGACAACTGCAACAGTAACCGCCTGACTCATCTGCAAACAGCCCCTCGCTTGTTTTTTCTGTTCCTTGCCTTGACATTACAGAGTCGCCATCTCCGATTGCAGTCCAAATGTCCTTTATGATCCCTGAGCTGTAATCATCACTCTGTTGGTTTGTGTTGTCCGAAAACATGCCAGTGCTGTACTGTTTACTCTCATCCTCTTCCAAAGCTATACCACAAATGGACTCCAATTTAGATTTTTTGGTGAAGGTCTGATTAGATGCTGTGCTAACACTCACCTCCTCACATTTATGGCCAGAGTCTTCTTGCAAAAAATCCAAGATTTCATCCTCTAGATATGTACCAGAAAGAGGAGGTATTATACAATCAATCTCTTCATTGCCAATTTGAGCAGCATCTTCTGTCAGAACATTTCCTTGCTCGTTGTCTGAGCGAGTCTCCTCCGAATGCGACCATGGACTACAGGTTCGCGTTGAAAGGTTTGAACAGTGTTCAGTTTCATCAAAGGCACTATTTTTGGTCCATATTAGCAAACGAGACTGTTTATTAGAATGTGGGTCGAGACAGCTACTTGAATCTGTGTTGTTTTCGTGACCAACTGTGAGTGAGTCGCGAGGAAAAGGAAAAGTGGGGCTATCATACTGCAGCTCAAAAAGAGAGAAGCAGGATGAGTTTAAACCAGATGGTTCACTGGGGGCTTCAGGAACAGGTGGCTCTTCCAGATTTCCAGACAATTTGCTCAGGGTAAATGAAACACTATCAAGAAGGGGGGAGAGTCGAATGGGGGAGTCTCCTATGAAGCTTTCTCCATCTATATCTTCTGAAGTAGATGGTGAATAACATCCCCAGACTTGAGCCATGTTTTCAAGATCTTGCAACAAGAATCCAACAGATCCCGAAGCTTCCTGTGAGTCTGCCCTTATTGCACTTTTCCCTTGCTGCTCAAGGCCATCTAACACTAAACATTCTGCCTCAACATCTCTTTGCTCTTTGCTTTTTTGTCGAATCATGTTTAAGATCCGACTCTCTTGTATTGAGTCTGAGGCACTAGTATCCAATATGGATTGATAAATATCAACTTCATAGAAGTGAGTGAATTCAGACAGATGCTTGTCATCTAAATGTCCACTATCCTCTGGCTGAGGGCAGCTTGAGGTCCCAGTGAGTTCAGCAGTTTCATCTTCTGCTTCGCCAGGCCCTTCCACAAAGTGCCCATCCACAAATGAGCCTGCAGCTAAGTATGCTCTCTGGTAGTTCTCGTCGGCAATGCAGATTCCCTGGATTCTTTCTGGCAGCCTGTCTATGTCGGCTGACACAGCAAACCCATCTGGAGAGTCTACCTTGCTCCGATATTTTGTTTCCAGCTTGCTTTGTCTGCTGCTGAAAGGTATAAAATAGTCTGTGATGGGCTCTGTGTACCAAAGTGGCTCCTCCATGTACTCCTTTTTATTTCTGGCCTCAACTCCTGACTCTTTTACTTCCACCCAGCCTGGATCTTTACGAATCTCCTTCAGCGGTCTTTTCCCCTTTTTGTAAAGCTGTGGTTGTTTGGTAGTGCCGCCAGTGGCACTGCTACTGCTCCCTCCTGCATTTCTTCGCTCCTCTTTGTCGATAACCTTCACCTGCAGCTTCACCTGCCCACTGTTGCGTATTCGCTTATTCTTCATAGCCTCCCGGGATTTGTGCCTTATTCTAACTACCTTGCTTCTGGATGACTTGGAGTCACCCTGGTTCCCACTTGAGCTTGAGCCCGCCTCACTAGAGCCAGAGGACCAAGACCGGGGCCGGTATTTACCCTCAGATCTGTGTCTCGTCTGCCTCTTTGAGTGGACGATAGACTTCTCCTCTGCTGCTGCACCGCCATGGTATCTATTTTCTTTCTCCTTCTTGCATCGCCGCTGCTGGCCTCTTTCATTGGTCACAGTAGTAATGGTACCACACGCCTCCAGGTTTCGCTCCTTTGCAGCCTCGCCTTCACTGTTGCAATCTTTTGGGGAGGAGGTGTCTGTGCTGGTTTGTGGGGCTGCAGAGGATGATGAACTTGAGTATGCACAGGCCTTCGCCTTGTTCCACACCGTCATAATCTCTTGGAGACAAACAGGTTTCTCTGACAAAGGAGGAAAGGCTTCATAATACCTGAAAACACAAGAGGAAAAAATAAACATGATTTAAATTAACAGCAGTACAGTTCAACTGAACAAATGCACAGTAAATGGGTGTGTTCTATTCATCAATATATTATAGTGCAAATATATTATATACAAATTGTAAAAGAGGGAAAAAGCTTACATTTCCACCTGGTCCTTTGAAGAGGGGGAATCAGCTCGCTCCGGAGACTGAGAGTTATCAGATTTCTTCTGAATCTGTTTTTCCTCTGTAAAAGACATCATATTTAGTGTTGCAGTGGTAATTTTTCTGTTTTCTTTCACAAAGTTATAAATAGAGCTAAATATAGTAATCTGGAGAGTCCATACCTTTCTGTTTGTTCTGGATGTCCTTTAGTTTAGAGCAAAGCTCCTCAACCAGGCTCTCAATTCCAGAGTTCTGTAAAGAGGATAATCAGATATTGAAATACATTAAAAAAATGGACGATCAAACATACCGAAAAACAGCCGCTAGCAGTGTCACTACATGATGTGCACATACATATATGTAGGGATGGGGATTGATACGATTTCATTGATAGCAATGCCATTGTCAATTCTACTTTTTCATTAAGTCCCTTATTAACTTCTGACCAATTTTCTGTGTGGAGAAAAAATAAATTATATTCCTGGAATTTAAAATCCACGGTGGATAGAAACATTTTAGAAGATATCACTGATATTTTCACCCTTGACTGAAATTATCATTTTACAGACAGTGTAAGTAGCACTGTTGTCATCTTTCCTGAAATACATGCCGGCGTCAATAAAAGGAAGTTATAAATTCACAGCAATAGGATTCCGAATGATCGGATAATTTGGAACTGGTTCTCGATTCCCATCCCCTAATATGTGTGATGAATAAAACTTAGAATCACAAGAACTGATCTGATCATATGTCAACACACTATCATATTTTGTGAAGGCGAGTCTGTCCAGCAATGAAAATGAAAAACATTGATACACATTAAGATTTAATTGAGAATCTAGGTAAATGACACATATATGACTTAATAATGGGACTGACTGACAATGCTTTTAAGACACTGAATAGCAGCCCTATAATTCATGCACTGATGTTTTTTTGAAATACAAATGAAACAAATGGAAATGAAAATGTCGTTTTCAACACCAAAAACAAGTAGTGATTTGACATGAACTACTAGCCTTAGGAATGAATGAAGAGTTCACAACAGCTACTTTGACCCCTAATGTGACCAAAAGAAAGAATGAAAGGCATGGGGTTGACACAAGTCAAGCCAGCTGACTTGTGAGTGCTTCGGCATGCTCGGCCATGACTGGGCTATATTTAGCAACGGTGCAGAAATGCTTTCAAAAAAAGAAAAAATAAACGGAATAGCGCAAGTGATTGCTTCAGCGTTCTAAAACACTGAACACTTACTACATATCCTGTACAACTTACTGCTTTCTCAATCTGAGCAAGATATGTGAAAAACATATAAACAACAAACCGTTAAAAGTAAACAAGACAAATGTGTTCAAACACCAACTCAGACCAAGGAGGACATGTCGAAGCATATAACATTAAACTAAAAAGACAACCACTACACAGTTACTACTGTTAGACTCTTTAGGTCACTCATACATAAAAATAATATTCCTTACCATGTCACCTTATGAAAATCAAGAAAAGTTTTCTCCTGCCTAGTGTTTCCTCTTGCATCATTGTACTAACGCTGGTCAGCTGACAGCCGACCGACACTGCTGCAATCCCGTGCAGCGTGTGCTGGTTAAAAAATAGACCGCAGAGTCCAGTCCCCAGAGAGGAGCTCAACACTCCTCCTCTTGGCTTGCAGACCCTTCCCCCTACCCACCCATCCAGTTTAACATTGTGTCATTTGCACATACAGCATAGCTCCCTTACTACTGCTACAGAAAAAAAAGTCAGCAGATTTCTTAAGTCTTAGTCACTCACCAGAAAAAAAGCACGATGTGTCATTCTACTGTATATAGTTCATGCAAATCACATTTCTTAGAAGGTCAAGGTGGGAAAAAGTCTAATTTATGTCAGTGGGAAAATTTGCAACTTCTGACCTTAATATTACATTTCCAATTAAGACCAAAGGTCTGGCTACTCCACCACATGAGGTGATGATGCATTTACAATGAAGATCTTTCCGTGTTGAATGTTTAAGCCTCCCACATTGACATAGCTTTATTCACTGTCTATTCACTGCGATTTATGCAATTAATATCTGCATGACTGCACCTTAACAAGCAACAATGAATACTATAGTAACAAATTCCTGACATAATTAGACAAATTATACCCTCATGCCTTTTGTATCCAGAATATTTTCTATCCGTTTCATTCACAACTCTCAAAAAAGCTGAAAGATGCCAAAAAGTTCCTACTTGAGTAAAGACAGGTTGTAAACCGTAAAAGCAAAGAATATCCCAATAATTCTGACTAACAACACTCCTAATACAAATGATTGAGAATCTCAGGATTTAAACAGCAGGGCAGAATGATGCTTACTTCATCAGATGCAGAGCGGAGGCATTGGACAGCAGCTTGCTTTTTCAATTCCTCAAGACTCAAGTCAGTCCCTCCTTTCTTCTTACTCTTGCCCCATTTCTTCCCAGTTCCCTTCTCCCAGCCCAAGAAGATGTCATTTTCCTTTTAGAAACAGAACAAAAATAGTTATTAACAAAGGACAAGTCAGTGTAAAAGAGTAAACATGACAAAGGTCAAGATTAAATGCATGCATTTAACATTTCCATGTAGGTTTATGAGCCGATCGGTTTGAACAGAAACACAGCCAACTCCATTTCAAATAATGTAATGACAAATGAGGAAATCAAAGAATTAGTCGGTGGTGCAAGTGACATAATGTGAAAGAAAAGCCCATTGTTAACCTCTCCAGGCAAATTGATATCTTCCTCTAACTAGGCCATTATATTCCCACTCCAACTTCCCTCCCTTAATAAAGAACACTACCCACTCATTTAACAAGCAAAACAGAAAGAATGACAAACAATAATTTTCTAAGCAGTTCAACATAAGAAATTGTTCTTTGAAGTCTTGATAACCAACCTGGTCCTGCAGGTCATAGTCATAACTGTCATGCAGAAGAAGGCTAAGGACATAGCGGGTGTAAATCATGGCATCGATCCCGCACTTCTCAAGCTCCTGGCCAAGCCAGCTTTGTACTGGACCCAGCGACTGGAGCAGGGACATCTCTGAGGCAGGCAGGGGGCCCACAAGGGGGAAGGGGCAAGAGATGTTTTCAGGAGGAGCAGGACCGTCTGAATCGGTGCTCACTGGACGCATGGGACCTCAGGTGTTGGCCATTCTCAGGTGGAGCAGCATTGTGATGGGTAGTTACTGTATGGTGTTCAGTGGAGAAGGGTACAGAGGACAGGGGAGGACGAGGCCTATCTGGAAGAGGGGAGTCGTCACTCCAGCAGGACGTACTGATGGGGCTCTACATGGGGAGGCATGTAGGATGTTTTTTTTTTGTTTTTTTATTGCTTTGAGCAAAAAAGGGAATTTTACTCGTCAGGCATGGCTTATGCTGCTGATAGATCTCAGCTGCTGGGCAAAACACATTAAGTGTTTGCGTCTCAGTCGCAGGGGGCCATTTTGGGGCTACGTCTTACTTCACCGGCACAACCTGAAACAAAAAATTAACATCAGTTTATCTGAAATATTCTCAATGTAGAAAGCATGCAATCAGAAACACAAAGTTGTTGTCAAAGACCTAATCACAACCAACACTGAGCAAAGCAATAAACAAGGCCTCTTCATATTTAAAAAAAACGGTCACAGCAACAAGTTACCAGACTTTAGGATTGGAAATTATATTTTATTTCATTTAATTCAAAAGTAAAGACACAATAACACAAAAGGTATAACAGATCCCATTACAGCAAATTGGTTTTGTCATCCCCCATGAGGATGATTTAATGACCATTCATAGTTCTACATTCAAGGAAGATAATAGGCTCCTTAGAGGATATGATATATTTAAATACAGACAGCAGCCACAATCATGATTCAAACTACAACAGTGGAAAGTCGCCTTTCACATTAATGGGAAACTTTCTAAAACATTCAACTTATTCACATCTGTATGTGCAGTGACCACCATGTTAGTTCTCATGTTACATTACATTTACCTAAGTGACAAGAGAAGTGGACATGGCTGCATCTTATCTTATTGAAACACCCTGAAAGTTAATGACTCTGATGCTTTCAAGTGCTCTTATAACAGGAAGCACCACTTTAATAAGTTAATCATGGTCTCACAAATAAAAGCTGCACAGCTTCATTTTGGAGCAATAATACCAAATATGTCCTGGACATGACCGAACAAGGAAACTACAGCCGTTGAGAATGACTGTGTGGGCACCGGGTATGCAAACTAACACTTGCTGTCAAGTGCATGTGTTTCATATGGCAGCAGTGGATTAACGTGAAGAGCAAATGGAGGCTGCACCGATTTGATTGGCTACCCCGGTCATCACTCAACAGTGGTATATTACCCGTTAGCGACATTAAAAGGGCAGGACGAGAAGCTTTGCACTGTACAAGTATGCAGTTTTAACAGTCAAGAACTAACACCCTGTCAGTTAATTACATCCAAATAAAACAAGACCTGAAAGGTTAGCAGGCTTCACGAATAACAATTTAATATGGCTGACCAATGTCTACAACCCAGCTGTTTCTCGTACGCACACTAGCCCCGGCTGCTAGCTCTTGACTGCACTGACCACATACCAGCTTTATCCTATGATCTATTTTTAAAGGCAGTTTCTCTGCCAAGGTAAAATAAAAACTGCAAGTTATTTCATCGTTGTCCAGTGCCTCGTTATATTTGTGTCGTAACTTTCTACAAATGTTACACGATTTACTGACATTTACGTTACATTTCTGAGCTACCGAATGCGGCACCGCAACTACAAAACATAAGGGAAGCTGGTTATTTTGTTGGTGTCGTAACAATTTGTCACATAATCGGTTGTCGGTTTGTCTATCATTACATCAGCCTGTAGCATTATCGTCAGTTAGCTAGCATCACTTTCCTGTCAAAAGGCAAGGTTAGCTACACAGCCGACCTTTAGCGTTAGCTAATGAGCTAAGTTAGCCAAGTTAGCTGCCGAGAGAAGCTCGTCTCCTGTCATCGGACAGCTTTGTTTTGAATTTACATTAAAAGGTATACTGCAGTACATGCACCAAATGCATTAACCAGTGGAAGTTGAAAATTCATGTTTTAAATTAAGATGGCTTCATGTCCTAGCGAGAGTAACGTTAGTTTGGTGTATGTCGGGCAGGTGAACGGAGGCTGCTTCAGTACGGTGACATTAGAGCCCTGACTGTTTTTCATTAGTAGTTAGCTAACGGACAGCAAGACGCTAACGTTAGGCCAAGTCAAAAACTTTCCGTCAGAAACATCCCATCCTCATTTGCAAACGACAATACGACGTATCTCAAGTATATTATTCATATTTAAACTAACGAAAACGTTAGCTAACGTTCGCTATCACGTACATTTGTTGTTGTGACCGAGGGGGAGGAGGAGCGGCTGCCCCGGTAGGCTGCCAGAGTACTGTCAGACGTTTTCCCTTCAAAATTGTGCGCCATATCGTCATACAGTGAAAGAGTAGCCTGACTAAACATGAAACACTCAACATGGACTAAAACATCACAGTGAAAACGAAACTCTCATCTGATTCGGTGGTTAACTTACCTGCCGTGAGCTGAAGTAAAGAGGAGCAGCGAAAGGGGAGCGGCTATTTCTCTCCCGCTGCCGTTCCGAGCTCAAGCTCTGGAATCCGCTGCGGTAGCATCGCGTATCATGGACGCCGACAGAAATGGCGCTGTATTCACATCTAGTGCTTCTTTAGCAGCCTCAAGGAAACTGGCGACATCCCGGCTCAAGTAGGACTAAGGTCATTCCTCGACGACACGTTCTACCCAGAGCCAAAATGTCGGCGGTAAAAGATCAGTTTCACGCAGAGAAGGACTACTAATGCGCCACCCTCCGCTTTCGTAACTAGGCAACAAGGCAAACCTCCGCCGCCTGCTAGTATAGGTTTGATCCCTCCGCTATGGTATTGCATCAGAAGCCCAACTAGTACTCTTATTTCTACTGAAACTAACTCTAATTGATAAATGAGTTGGAGCAGATTAAAATCAGTACTGACACAAGAAATAAACTACTCTGCTCCTGGGTTAAGTTGAATGGTGGAATTTATATTGAAATTAAGACAACTTTGGCTACAGCCATAGACTGTATATGCTAGAACTCTTGTTTTATGAATGACAACCACTCAACATCATATTTAAATAAACAATTCCAGTGCAATTGTGTTGAATGGCCAGCCGTTTATTTATTTTAATGTGCTAACATATCAGTGCTAACATATTTATGATTAAAAGCAGAGATATAACTAGCCTACTGATCTAACGAACTGAATTTCATGGCTTTTTTAAAGTAAAAACTCCTGAGAATTTTTTGTCATATTCTTTATATAATGTTACACTCACTGACATTAACACAGTGGTCAGGACAATGCACCCATTCAGGCTTTTTCACAAACACAACCACCTGCCCTGTCACAAACCGTCCCATATATTGATTGTTTTTATTGTACTGATTAATTAATCTAGTTTGACTCTGATCCCTCGAGCTTCAGAATGATCCTCTGTCCAACCTTACATACCTAAACCATTAAGGATTGGCCGATTGAGTGGCTGTGTTTTCGTGGAGACACAATAACATCGCTACTGCTCTGGTTACTGTACTTCTATCTGCTCCTGTTACTAGCACTGTACACGTATATATTTTTAGCTCCACTACACCTCAAGAGCAGTAGCTGTACAGTGGATAATGTAATTTGAACCAGCAGCCGTTTACTTTCAGTAATGCTGGGTTATACACTCTTTAGGAGCATATGTGCATGATTGAGGGGGTGGTTCTTTTGCTTTACACTGACCACCTGCCCCACACTAGGGCACTAAAGTGTGGCACACTTCATCTGGCCTCTGACCACAGGGGTTATGACCTCTGGGCTATGATGAGTAAGGCCTATTGACCAGCTGTTTCCACTCCTGTCACAATTACACATTCACATTCAGAGTCTCTTGCTTCACTGCTTCCCTGCTGTGTCATCAGGGCTAATTATCTTTAAGTGTATGTGCAGTGTTGTATGTGCGGAGAGAGAGCAAAAGAGGTCAGAAGGGGAGAGTGTGCATGTCCATGTGTGACAAAAAGAGGCCTTCTGAAAGTGCATGCGAGGAGGGTGTATGCTTGCGTGGTTTTGACATTATACATGTAGCAGTTCACATGTTACAGAGGTTGCATGTGTAATGCTAGAAGGGCACTCAGAGAGCACAGACCTCCGTCAAGGCCAGTAGTCCACACTTCTTCTTCTTCTTCTCCTTCTTCTTCTTGTACCACAATATCACTAAACTACAAACAAATCACAAAATGTGACCTTTTTTCCCCCCTCATTTCTGTCACTTGGTGCCACTGCTTAGTTTAACTACCATTACCATCCTAACAAAGATCTTAGTTATAATTTTTCATTTGGTGCCACCGGATAGGCTCCATCCACACTACTCTGTTTTCAAAGTTTCAGTTAAAGGTCATAATCACAAAACATTCTAACATCAATTGTTGCAAATTGCTTGAATAGCAGTTCGCCTGCTGTGGATGTAGTCCAGTAACACAACAGCTGCTAGCAGAGACAACAAGGACAGAGTCGCTTGGAATTCAGTATCCATGTTGAATTAACAGCTGGTGTTCAAGGCTGACATCTTGTTTTCTTCCGGAAAGGGTCACAGGAAAGGGGTGCGACGAATCAGGGAAGGATAGCGGTGACTGATGAGACCCAATCAGACAGAAAATGTGGGGGACAGCGTCTCTGAAAGTGTGCATTTTTGTTTGTCACATTACAACGCAACCCTAGAGTTTCCAAACCAAATCAGGGTCAGCATCCAAAAGTCGCTGTTTTTGGGAGTAGTGTGGATGTTAGGTGTAAACAGAGCAAGAGTTATGTGTTTTAAAACAAAAACATAGTAGTGTGGAGTGGACGCACCAGAATTTGAAAATACACACCTATCCTCTCGGTCCAAATCAAAAAACAAAATATAAAGACAGATGATACAAGGTTATTTCATACCGCTGTGGAAAAGTGAAGCCAGAGTATCACGGTTAAGGGAGCGGCCATGTTGTTTCTGTGTTGAGCACTAGAGTCGCATCTGACAGAACCTTAACAGCGATCGGTAGAGAAGGTCATCCAAAAAACCAGAAGACTGGTGGTTCAGTCCCTGGTCCCTGTCCTCATGTCCCCCTGTCCACATGGGGGAGACACTGAACCCCCAGTTGCCCAGAGGTTGTGCCACTAGTGTGTGAATATATGTATTTTTGTGCATTCAACACTTGCCCAATCACGGCAAAAATATTGCACGCTGAAGCTTTGACTGACTGAGGGTAAACTGCTCTAAAGTGGTGAAGAAGTGAAACCCTACCCATCACGAAAACCGATGTTCACAGACAAACAAAAACAAACAAACGCTTCCTTGGTGAAGGTACGTTGGTATAGTTTTACCACGTCCCTCGGGGCCATTTACAAGACCAATATTGAGTTCTGCTTTTGATCATTATCTGAAGCGAGAGCGCTGCAGTTAAAGGCCAAACACATATTGACCCTCTGCACAACAGAGTGCGCGCGTTTCCACCATAATATACTGAACAGATACCGCAAAGCATCAATTTCTGTAAGTCACACCGTCTGACACTGAGTAATTCAGATGATTACTTTTTTTTTTCTCTTTTTTTTCTTTTTTTGCCTCTTCATTCTGTCTCGGTTTCTGACTTTCCTGTCACAAAGATAAAAATCTCATTCGAAACTCAGCCACGAGCAGAGTGCACAGTAAAAAAAACATGCCACATCTCAATCTGCACCGCTCTTTGCTGACAGCTTTCTCATTTGCCAGTGTTAATTGACAGAAGTCAATTTGGAGCAGATGGCACGGTTAAAAGATGCCCCATAATCCTCTTGTAGGAGCGGAGTTAGTGAGATGGGGGTGGTGGGGGGGTGGGGAAGGCTAAGAGGCCTCAGGGTGATTTCACTTTACTGTATGATAGTGAAAGCGCAACGTGTCCCACAAAGCTCTGGCTTTCCACTGTAACTATTTGACTTCACATTGTTGACAGGTTATCATCTGTCGCCGGGGAGGAGGGGGTCGCGGAGGTTAATCCTGTAAGACACAGGTCACAAAGCTAGTTAACATTAGACATGGTATCTGTGCACACGGACCTGTTTACACACTGTGAGTACGATTTACATACTGTCACTCCAAAACATCACGCCACAGGGGTTGATTAAATCAGTTTGACTGCATTCAGCGGTTCAAAGAGTGACTTGTTCTCTCTCTCATCACTCTATACTTTCTGAACTCCAATAATTAGGAAACTTCTTCTTGTAATATCTCCTTTGACATTTGGGATAGTAAGAAAAACAAGCTACGAGATTGGTTTTCTACCAGCTCTTTGTAGATGTTTTTTTGCCGTTAGTGGTTTAGTCGTATAATTATATAGGCCTATTAGCAAGCTATACGCAAGCTTTTTACTCATGTCATCATAAATCCCAAGCCTGTTAGCTAGCTAATTTTGTCTCTTTTTTTCATCTAAAAACAATTGGGCTACACCTGGCAGTCAGTAGGTGTAAATATTTGTAATAAGTAATGTTGACGTGACAAATTGCAGCTTAATTCTGAGCACTGCGTCGATACAGATTTTGCACGACACAAACCTTGTCAAGTCAAGTTACAGTTGCAATGGCTGCCATGTGAATATGGTCTATATAATTAAAATAAACTCAATCATATGGGAAACGTAACATTTTGTCCAAGTTGCGTAAGATTCCTGCTAGGTTTGAAATGACTAATTGTTACGGGGTTGGTTTGCAGGATACAGTAAAAATATTTGTTGATAATTATTATTACACGTATGCTATCATTGACCAGAAAATTGGAAGAAAGGCACTCATTGGTGTCATTTGAGGTGCGTAGGTTGCCATTGATGGCAAATGTAGATTCTACAGTGAATCCAGTTTATAATCCATCGTGTGGCATCACATTATCGTCATTCGCCAGGCATATTTTCTGCGTGTATTTTTGTATTCATGTCAGAAAAAGAAAAAAAAATCATGGTGTTCAAAATGTCTGTCTAGTTGTCCTATTATGTTTTCTTCTGCACATCAGCCAAAGTGACTGGAGTCATGGAAGCCTTTCATCAATGCCGTCAGATGTCACGGTTCATTATAGAAGGGACCGATGCCATGTGGGCAGCAAATAGCAAGGGATTCCCAGCTCCTGTTTAGCTGACACACTTCTCACGACGCTAATCCTTTTACTGAATTTAAATACTTGCCTACGAACGGACCAATCACAGCTTGAAGTTGTTATCCAGTAGACCAATCACCATCTACGGGGACGAAGCAAATCCCACCTGAAAACAAAGCCATATGACTTTGGTTCCTCTTGTTACTAAAGCGGTCTGCTTTCTGGCTGCTGTCTGTATTGCGTACATGCATTGTATGGGCTCACATGCACACAGTCTGTTGTAACAGTAACTTGTCTGGTTGGGTAATGTTTTCTTTCCTGCGCTTGCTGTTGCGCAAGACTTCTACTGGTTAACAGCCTGTTTACCATACATAACCTCAAGCCATTTAGAAAGATCAAAGATCAAAATGAAAATAACTACAGAAAGCCTCGTCTGAATAAAATACTGTAAGTAGGTCTGTCAATTCAGCCTGCAGTGCCAGTAAAATATTCATCTCTTATTATTTACATTTGAAGTATTTCATCTTGCAGTTGTAGCCAAGTTACAAAAACTTAAAACACAGTGAAGGGAAGGGGGTGCAGTTATTTCTTCAGTTAAATGCATGTTACTGTCGTGCAATAATGCAGTTTTGAAATTGATGCATAGATTTTAACTATAACGTTTTAACTTGAACATGTTTTTGACTCATATTTCTCTCTCTTCAGCGTGGTTCACTGAATGGTCGTTTTAGATAAATCTGCTGACTTCTGGCTTTTATGTTGAAACGTTTCAAACCGTTAGAACTGGACGGAACTCAGATTTTAACCATGCCTACAGTAAAGAAAATCTCACAAGACTCCGTTAAATTGAATTGCTTTCATAAGCTCTTTCATATACAGTCATTCCAAAACATGCATAACTTTTCTGACACACATTTTTCATTTTAATGTGACGTGAAGCGGCGCTCAAGGTTGTTCTACCAGTAACAGCAAACAGAGTTTTCTCTGTAGAAGACGCTTAACTGTTTTGAACCTGATTGAAACCTGACTGACTTCACTCATGTTGAGTAGATGTGAATAATCTTATTTATCTGTGATCACGATCTGTCTCACAGAGAGATTATTCAGTGGGTCATTCAGTGATTGATCTGTTGTCGGTCGGTCCCTATAACAACTCAAAGATGGAAATTTAACTAGAGGCTCTTAAAATGTCATTAACTTTAACGATCATCACTTTAACAATTGACATCAATCAAATGAACGCTACAAGACAGTTTAATTTGGCCCTGTAAAACATATTTTGCAACACAACTTTAATGTGTAACACCATGTTAAATTATGGCTAAAAGTTATCACTATATAGACACACCTGTATTTTGGTTGTCTTTCATTACCCGTATTGTATCTCTATTTTCAGTTTTTGTTCTTTTTTCCCATGGACAGGTGTTGAAAAAATTAGCATTTTGCTTGTGCATACTTGTACGTCAGTGTCGCATAACTGAAATCTAAGCTTATTTGTCATCATTTGATAAAGATCTGAACCCCCAAGCACTGTGAAGATTTGTACAGATCTGAAAACATGTCGGCTTCACATGTGACGTGAAACCTCTTGCAGTGAGGGAAAACCTGAAGGCCTTTCGAGCGCTGAAGGACTCCTATCGGCGCTAATGGTTGAATTCAGACCGCCTGCTGTACGTGCCGGCTGATAGTCATGTAAGGCTAAGATAACTCTGACAATGTGTCAGTGTGTCTGTGCTGGAGGACTTTGCTGGCGCGTCTGACGATAAAGGAGGACAAAGTCTCCTAGTCATGTGTTTGACCGTGTATGTATGTGTGGCGGGTGACAGAGACAGAGAGCGGGCCTGTTTGCGACGGCACAGTGCACAAACATTGCTAGTTTTAATTACGTCACAGGCAAGTGGCTGTCAAAGCAGGAAAATGTGGATTACATCATGAGGCCACAGTCTATCGCAGAGGTCCTGTTATCAGCACAGCACAGCAGGCATGACTGTGCTCTCCATGCAAATAGCAGGGCCTCGCGGTCCACTGTTAACCTGCTGTCGGCACACGGTGAAAGATCACAGAGCTCGGCTCAACGGGTTTGTCGCGCACTCGCAGTCAAACGCGGCTCAGATGTTGGTCACGCTTTTGTTTCAGAGCTTCATTAGATTCCCGCACAACTTTATCATGTTTGTACCACTTTACAAAAAGACCACCCTTATGAAGGATTTACAGTATAAATGGTTTATACTCGAGTTGTTATAAGTCATTAGCAAACCATTTTAAAGCACCTTTCATACATAGATTTGGGCTCACTATTCGCAGAGATCAACATGCTGCTGCACTTATCAATTTTCAGTGTTAAACCAATTATTAATGAGTTACTACCATTCATAACTGTGAAAAGAGAGTCTTATTACAACATGTGAAACACATCACAGTTTGAGTAATGAGTTAGTATCATATATAATCGTATAAAACACTATATTGACAAAGCTTCAGTGCGTGAATCAGTTCATTTGATGGTATCAACTTATGAAAATACCTCACGTGAAGCTGACAGGTATAAATGAAAGTGTTCATAAACTAATTATTTACATTCCTTCATAAGGGTTGTTGTTATTTATTGTTAAAGTACGACCAAAATATTGTCTTAACGTAGTGTATCTTGTTGGTTTGAATTGGTTAACTAGGTCAGTGTCACATACACCGTCCTGCGGTTGTAATTCCTTTCTACAACAAGCCGGGCTGAGCTCAATTTATTTCTGTAGCACATTCAAAACAACATTAAAGTGCTTTACTACAAAGGAGCACACTGAGGATTAAAAGAATCTCAAGAATCATAATTATCCAAAAAAAATAGTTGATGTATTATTATAAAAAAGTTGTTTTGTTTATGAGGAAAACGCTTAATGTTATGAGGGTCGACAAAATCACAAACACGAGTATTTCTTTCTGAACCAACAGGCCTACTGTTATTAATTATGACTTCTTTATTGAAACATTACAACTCTATTCTCAAAATGTCACCATTTTTCACCCTCAGTGTGCCTCTAATACTGTGTCGTAAACATAAAATAAACGAGCAACGTAAAACCAAATGAATCGGCGATTAATCTAAAAACCAGATTAAATCAACGAGTGAAGTGAAAACAAATGAAACCACCCACTGAGCGGTGACCGATTAGGTATGATTAAAAACCTTGAGCTGTGCTTCATTTGTTTCCAGACTTGTATTAATCCGCAGCTGAAAGTAGTTCCAAACAAACTGACCTGGCATCCAAAGGTTTTAACTAAATATATATGTATATGTAGTTATAAAAAGTACATTAAATCCACGGTGGCCAATTCAATCAATGCACGATTCTTTATAATGAGCAAGATTTCCAACTCTGGAAACGTATAATGGTGGTGTTGGCGTCAGTACGACGATGACAGCCCCGTAGTTATGTTTGATGATGTGTCTAGATCTGGTTCAGTAAACTCACCCAGCTGTGAAAATCTAGTGACACTGCAAACATCAAATGAAGCTGCGTGTGCAGAGTCGGCGTGTATTTCCTCATTCTTATCTCTTACTGGACTTACTTTCTTCTCGGCTTTTTCAAGGAAATGAATAACGCAGTCACACTTTGGAGAAAAGACTGACAAAATGCATCGTTATTCAAGAGGAAAAGCAGTCCTTGTGCTTGGTTACACAAAGTACAAATGGATATTGCGTGAGTCTTCTTTACGCGTGTAGGTTAAAGGTGACGGCTATAATGAAGGCTGTGTTGTGTATCTTTTCTTCACTGCCAGAGCCTTTTAGAGCTCCTTCATTGCGCTGATAAAGACAATAAATTTGATCAGTCACTCACACATGCACACGCTGAAAAAAGACGGTGTATCTGTCTGGCTATGTAAACCAGGATTTAGCACCGGAGACAGGACTTTCAAAGTAGACATATACAAACATCCAATTTGATAGAAATGGCCTCTGTGACACTAAGTTGAAAAGAATGCGTGGTATGAAAGGAATGGTATGTAGGATAAGCCTCGGCAGCTGTTTGTTAGCCTTTGTTAGACAAACCTCCAGTCAACAGGTCATTCTTGGAAGGCAGGTTTTAAGGAAGAGGACAGCGACGCACCCATTAAAGCCACCTTTGTTTAGCAAATCATCATCCTCTTTTGCAATGCAAAAATGATACAAGCGATTCCACTCGCGCAAAACACTTGCTTGGCAACTTCTTTGAGTATTAAGATGCCTCGCGTTTTTTGAATGCTTCTGTTTAAAAGGCTTTGTCGCAGATTTGACAGAATACACTATATCATCGGGCAGAAGGTATAAAGTAGATCAACCAGAGAATGTGAAGATCAGGGGTTTTTATTCTTAGATGCCATTGGAAACATTTGTAGCCTATATGAAACTGTTCAACTTCAATACCTCAGAGCTGTTTCATAGTGATGAACAAAAACACATTTCAATGTGAAAATTGTTACCACTTCTGTGCTTTTAAACAGACAGCCATTTTATTCAAATTTGGACTAAACATTTATACTTTTCAAGTAAATGATCTTAAAAGTTAAACTTTCAGAAAATGAAAAGTAGCACGACTGGCATAGTTTTAATAAACCCGCACATTTAAAATAAGGCTCTAAAATCATGAACTTTTTGCTCCTGTGGTGTGTGTGTATTGCATTACATTAGTAATACTTATTATTTTAATTAAACAAAAATATGACGTCAAAAGATATGTAACATGAATTAAAACTGCAAAAAGAAACTGACAGAAGACAACTCTCAGGCTGAGGTTACTGCTCGGTCTCTGCGACACTGTCCCTGCCGTGGTTTTTTTTTTTTTCTTTGCCTGCTGTCAACAAACACAAACAATGAGCTCGCACCTTCATCTTCAGCCCTTTATGATGTCCGCCTTCCCCACCCGATGTCCGCCTGCAGGCTTCGGTTTTCGTGCTAACACAGGCAAAGACTAGCTGTTACCACTTGTGAGTTTGTTGACAGCGAGAACACACGGATCCTGGTTTAGGAACTTTAAATAAATAAGTAAATATATCTAACAGGTAATCTTTTCTGCGCCAACAGATCTGTGACAGCCAGCCGAATCCTGTCCGAGGAAGGCAAGCACCGATAGAGGATCAAATCCTTGACGTAATAGGACAGTAACAGAAACCACACTGCAAAAAAATAGCAGACCGAAAGAAGCTCTTGAATTAACCAAACTGCCATATTGTTAAAGGGTGTGACTTTAAAAAACATGGTGGAAGATACACGTTGAAAACAGACTATAGGGAAGTTTGTTCAGCTGCTTCGCTTATTTGGCGTCTTCATCTTAGACATGCAGTATTGAACTGCATGTAAGCAAAGCAGGTGACGTGTTTGGAAGGACGACACTTTGTGGTTTGTTTACAGCTAAACACCAGCATGACGTGACGTGATGCCACGGCGTAGAAGGAACGTTGTGACACTGCCCTATGGGGTCAAACACAGTTCATTCTGTTAGGGCTCTCAGAATCAGAATCAGGTTTATTGCCAAGTAGGTTTTCACACACCAGGAATTTGCTGTGGTCTGCTGGTGCAACTGTAACAGTAGGTGTAGGTGTAACAATACAGAACAGAGGGAACATACTGAACACACTGTGCAATAAACACAGTATAAAATGTCTTCATGTGGCGCTTTTTAAAAACCTTTTGTGTTTGAATTCGAAGTTAAAGGTTCAATATGGAATGCGCTCATGCATGTTTGTGCTGGAGCCTGTTTAATCGGATAACCTGTTTGTTTTGGGAGACGATTGTTTGTTCACATCAGCTGACTCCATTTCTAAGATAACGGCGATCTACGTTGCATGCACCCACGACAACAGCCACAATACACTGATTTCTTTGTAGAGGGATCCTTTACGCCTGCTCCTGAGTTCTTCAGTTCCTCTCTTCTGCTCCTCTACAACACTAGCTACCATCGGCTCAAACACGCAGCCAGCTGACGTCAAAAAAAAACAAAAAACGACCAGCCCTCAGCACAGATTCCGACACAAATTTCACATACGTGAGCTGTACATTAAGGCGGAACGTGTGGAATGGTCTGCACAGTTTCGCACAAACGATGCAATAGAATATGAAACGTTGAGCATGTCAGCGGGCCGTTAAAAAGGCTTAAAGGTACAGTGTGTAGGATTTAGTGGCATCTAAGTAGGAGGTTATGGCGGCACACTAACGGTTGTGGATTCGCACACAGGACACCGGGGTCTCGCGCTGTGTTCATTCATATGTTTTCTTTCCGTCTTTGTCGTTCTTATTTTAGCCCTAACCCTAATTTTATAAGCATTAGGCCATAGAAGGTGCTGATGTTACAAAGCTTTAAACCATCAACTCTCTTTTTACTTATTTACTTAACCTGTTGTCAAAGTGTAGATGAACTCAACTCACTCTAATAATCAGATTCCAACATAAAACCTACCTTTGAACAACGTACCTTTACATTTTTTTAAGCTTGAATAAGACAAAGATTTGTCCAGTCTTATGGACATGGAATGATCTCAAAAATGTCTTTAAAGCTTTGAATTTAGTGTCTGGGTTTCAGTTTACGTTTTATATGAAATATACACTAGAAAACTTCAAGCCCAGTGCTAGAAATGAATTGATGAGAGCAGTTTTTTTAAGACTGGAAAATACCTCATTGTTAATATAAAAACACAGACTCTACTGCAGCTTTAATTTCCTTGTCATTAAGTATTTATTTTTTTTCCGTTTTCCCGTTAATCAAAATGTGGAGATCATCTTCCAGTGTTTTGTTTACCACTACATGAGTGACACAGCATCACAAGTTAAAAGTAGACATAATCAATATTTAAACAACACCATGAGTCATGCACGCACCACAGATCCCTCTGTTAAACCCAGTGGCATCCCATGATGCCGAGCGAGACTAGAAAGACGCTGGGTTAAAGTTGAGAGACAAAGAGCAGCAGTGTGTTCCTCCCGGGTTCTCCCGCTGAACGTCAGGCCACGAGATCAGCTGGACACCGTGGCGGCTCATATGACCAGAGATGTGTGGCTTTAAAACAAATCGAGGTATTCATAACCTCGTCTACCGCTTCACGTGGGCCTGTGTGTGTTTAGTGTAAACCTCTGACCACAAATATCCAGCGCAAGACACATGGTTCGAGACTGAGGCTTAACAGGACGGAGGGGTTTTTGCTCAACCAGAATGATTTTATGAAAATGCAATAAAACCCTGACTAATAATGTAAAAGTATTTCCTGACATTGTAATGTTATTGTATTTTTAATAATAATGTAATGCCTTTCATTACATCGTCAGCTTCATGATGCAGTGAAGTAAAACTAAGTACGCAAATACTGTGTCATTACGAGCGATTCAAGTATTTTAGTTTAATGCATGAAAAGATAAGATACTCTTTATTGTTTCCACAGTTACATTTGGTTTGGGTAGCGCTGCATTACAGCTGCGTTGGCAAATACAACATATAACGATACAATACTGCAGCCAGACAGCATAGCGCAACGTCAACATGGCACCTGTTCATGGAATAAATAATATAATAAGAAAAGGAACTGACCACAGGGGGAACATTTTAAAAAATAAAGTATATATAAAATATTAGACAATCCTCACGGGCTGTAAAAACAAGTTATACCATAATCGTAAAAAAGGCAAATAAGCCTTGGCTTTAAATTTCCAAACAGGAAATCGAATGTTCATGTTTTCAGTAACATATACATTTTGTAATACACTAAGTCACACTGGAACCAACTCAACACATGTCAGTACAGCACGATGTTAGCAGAACGAACACCCACATCGGGAAGTAAACCTTAAAGGTAAAACAAGCAAAGGACAAATATTTCATATCACCACCGCAGCCTTCCACTTCCCTAAACCCTTCCCGCTAAATACTTTTTAGCATTTTCATTTGTCTTTGCCGTATTTCTTTCCTGAGCAGAGTGCCGTTTAATAAACATGCTAAAATTATTGATATCCAGGGAAACCTCACCAGCAGCTTTAAAAATAAATCTCCTTTCCCAAACTGAGGGTCGGGAACCGAAGAGTCTTTACCGGGTCGCCAACTGGCCGAGTAAAATACACAGTAACATGATACGTGAATTCATTTTCTTAATGAAGACAGAAGCCATGTGAGATGCAGAGGAGACGCCTCAGTCACAAGAGACGCAGCGAGATGAAAATGATGTTAAAAAATGCAACGCGATGAAAATGTCTTAAAAAGAGACTTTCAGAGATGGCGTTTCAACGGCGGAAAGGTCAGTTACGTGTGTGTTTGTGTACATTATCATTTGATTTGTTTGTTTTGTGTGTCGGTTAGTCGGTGACGACGTGTTGCTGCCTGGGTAGCGTTACTCGTCGGCGAAGGTTGTCTCGCTGTCTGTGACTGACGTTCCAACATTCCAGCAAAGTGCATTTATTCAACCGTGTTTGGACAATGTAGACCGAGGAGACACAACATTTATCTTTCGGGTCTCCAGTTTGGGAACAACTGCCCTAGCAAAATAAAACTAAATGAACAAAAAAAATAGCATCATCAAAATGTATGATTTCATTACGTGTGTGTTTCCGTGAGGATTACGTAAGCATTACACGTACGCTCCATATTTCAATGAGCTCCTCACCCCGTATTTTTCCTTCCCACCTGTATCTCCTGACTCCAGAGCCACATCCTCCTCCCCTCTGGACACCTAATCCCCGTAAGCCTTTATAATGCCCTGGACAGAGAGTGAGAGGAAGTGGAGAGAGGGGAGTCTGAGCTTAATGACCTTGCAAGCCGATTACAGGCCGGCCACGTTTCACAAGCAGCACAGTGTGAGGCCTCAGATAGGGCCGCCCTCGCCGTCCAGCCAACCTGCAGTCACGGAGAAGAGGGGAAAAAAAAAAGCTCTTATTGTGAGACAAATAAGGCTGTTAACACTGAGCTGTGTATTGTTTAAGTGTCTCTGGAAAAGTAGATTTTAATTTCAGCTTCAGGAAAAAGGAAGGTAAATGTGCCACCAGAGGGCGGCATAGGCCTTAAGTGTGTTACTTGGCCAGTGCTCCCTGGTGGGCAGACAGAGCGCTGACCTGACCTACAGACACAAAGTGTGACAGAGGAGCATGAACCGGCAGCTTGATGCTTCTGATCAGACGATGGTGTGCTTTTCAAAAGTTTCCCCTCGCGTCTTTGAATCTCCAGATCTTCTGTTGGTGTGACTCCTCAGTACGGCGTGGAGCTAGTTTCCTACAAAAACACCACAGAAACAGTCTAGCGTTGGTTGTTATTTTGCCACGCCACAAGGGGGCAGCGACGGGCTGGTGATGGTTCGCGTCACATATAATAATCATAACAATAATCAAATCTATGCCCATGATTTACAAACTCTGATTTAATAACTAAACTTTTATTTTGCAAATACGAAACCTATCGGACAAATATAAAATCTCATATAAATAGCATGGTTGTAATGCAGCGTGCATCAGAAACACCTACAGCATGTCAAGTACAAAAAAAAAACAAAAACAAAAACATATCCTGCAACGACAAAAACATCATGTGACGATGTGTTTTCACTCCGTTTGTAAAAAAAAAAAACATTTTCTCACAAATGTCCTGAGTCATTCACCGTCCGTAACAGCAGATGGCGCTATCAGTCAATGTGAATAAGTTCAGCCACCTCTGCCAAATAATGGACTTCCTTTCAAGTTTATATTCAGACATTTCAAGGATAATACGACGATACCCGCATCATATTTTGGGTTGTTTCAGCTCAGTGATGTGAATTTCGCACGCGTAACTGAAAAAAAAAAAAAAAAAAAAACCACCACAGAGAATGCAAATCTCAGCAGCTGCAAAATACACTCTGCTGAATAATCCACCCCCCACGGGAATCAAATCCAGTACTGAGCGATAATAAACAAGCTCCGTATCTCAGACAAACGAGATGTCAACACGTCATTCATGCCTCGGTTTTTGAGGCGTTCGTCACCAAGTTGAAAACCGACAGCAGGCATTAACAGGACAGCAAAACCCTCTTGCTGTGGTAAATATCATATTGCTGTTTCTGACTTTAACGCCTACTCAAATTAGAAAACAGCCCTGCCTTTGACCACCTTGTGACGCAGTGGCACGCTTCTCATGTGTCTGCACAAAGCGCAAAGCCACTGCTCTGACCACTCGCCTGAGAGTTTGCGAGCGTCTTCTTCCACTCTCTCTCAGGCGTCAACTTTTTTTCCATTTTCAAAGTGGTTTCAACAACGCTGTTGTGTCGCCGTCTTTCAGGCAAAAAAACCCCAAAACGGACGTGATGAAGATGAGTCCACGCTTTGCGAATCAGCAGCCCACTGGAAGCGCACCTTTGGTTCCACGTTCGCTTCCCTTGTTCTTAAACGGGAAGTGATGATTGCTCTAACGTGAGTGGAACTATCTGACCGGTCGCTACACCGCTTTGACGACCATTTCCTGTGATACACCGTGTCTGAACTGAAATGTGACCTTTAGTATTCACCACAGTACCAGTCTAGTCTGTTCATTATAAGTTCTGATTATTAGTTAGTACGTTTCCTCATAAATTCTGTCACTGCAAACATTCGTAGTGGGTTTTCTCTATGTCAGTATTTTCATGCTCGTTTTAATATTCATGGTTTTTAATTAGGTCTTTTTATCCCACTGTTGAAAACCTTCTAAAAAAAAATCAAGAAATCCGTCCGATCAACGCAGCGCCTTTTATATTTACTTCCCTTCCCTTAATAGTTTAATATTTCCTGAACAAATATCACCTTTATGATAAATGCAATCATTTCCTTTGTCACACGATAATTCAAACATGTGTATTTTTTATTGAGTCGATGCATAAATCCACAACTACACAGATTGTTATTGTTATTGTTGACGCCCTCTGGCCCCCCCGACAGGTGCGTCCGTCCTGCTCACTTCTCGGCCCTTTACTGGTTCTTGTTTTGGAGGATTATGGCAGCGGCGAGGACCAGAACAAACTCGTTGAAATCCACCCTCAGCGTTTCTGGATTCAGCCTGTCCTTCGCCCCTTCCACCTTGTCTTTCAGCTCACCTTTCAGCGCACCTTCCACTTGCTTTAACAGCTGATCTACCATCTCATCTTGAATCTTCTTCGCCAAGGCCCCCTGGCCCCCTAGCATCTGCACACAGCAACAAAAACAGTTAGTACTAATTGATAGCATATATACAGTATGACAGAAGATGCCGAGATTAAATCAAATGAGGTTTTTTCATGTGTGTCTTGCCCAGTCTCCTTCTTGAGTCAGTGTCGCGCCCCATTTTCAAAGCCCAATATCTCAGAAATTAATAAAGAAATGAGGCTGAAATGATGTATGGTGTTTACTAGGACTAATAACACGATTGTTTAAAAGTATGAAGCAAATCGGAGATGGTCAGTCGGGAGGCCTCCCATGATTTCACATGGACTAACTCTATAGTAAACTTTCAGAAGTGAGTGCACTACTAGAAACAAAACCCAGAACCAGAACCCTTGTGTCTTGTGTCTTGTGGGTCTACAACACCTTGTCCAGTCCAGGCAGCTCCCTCTGCACCATGTTAACGATCTCGTCTTTGTTCAGGGTGCCGTCCTCACCGGCGTACAACTTAAAAATCTCTCTGATGTCGTTTATGATTTTCTTCAGCTTGGTGGTCATGGTTGCTGCTCGAGCGGGTGTGGTGGCGAAGATCAAAATTGAAATCTGAAGATCCGTCGACAGAGCAGTGGACGTGTACGGTGTGTAAGAGGAGAGAGGGAACTCTTTTTATACCTTCTGAAAAGTGGGTTTGGGATCACTGATAAAAAAAAAAAAAAAGGTGAAAACCGTTTAACTGTTCAGGCGACAACACCCTCAGGCGTTGGCCACTATTGTGCACCATTTCCAAGTGCAGTCACGTACATTTTTAATGAATGGGTTGTTGTGAAATGAAGCTGATGTAATTCTTCTGCTGTTAATATTCATGGTCCTGTTTATACTTGTACTGTCAGGGTTTTTTTTTTTAATACATCATTATATCCAGCTTTTTGTTCTATATGTGAAAACCATTATCCAATGTTTCCTCTGTCACACAATAATTCAACAGATGTTCGGACAGGTAAATCATTTTATTTAATCATTACATAAAACAGCAGCTTTATAAAACAGTATTTTCTATTATGGTTGGTTCTCCTGTCGTCCTGTTCACTTCTTGGGACAGCGGTTATGGCAGGCACAAGTGAGAGCAGCTACCAGCACCACGAACTCATTGAAGTCCACCTCAGAGTCGCCATTGAAATCCAGACCTTTCAGCAGCTTGTCCGCCTCTCCTGGGTTCTTTGCTGCCTGCAAACACCAACAAAAACTGATTGATACCGGGACAATATGAAGCTCACAGGACAGGCACAGACAGACGGCAGTCATCCACCTGTCTCTCCAAGAGGCCACAGCCTTAATAATGATGCTTTCAAATCTCAACCTAAACGGGTCAGTTATATCAAAATTCACCCCCTGTAATGTTGTCACAAAGGGGGAAATTAACCATAGAAACCCAAACTGTTTTTTATGCCAGACTGCAACCATGTTTATTTCTGCCGTTACCGTGGGGGTCAGTGGGGATTGACTCGGGTTTGCCAGCCTCAAGTGGCCGTTAGAGGAACTGCGGTTTTTGATACTTGGGCGTTGGCTTCACTTTTCAACACTGATCTGACTCTGTGACTGCCTGAACCACCGCGAAGTTCCACTGGTCACAAAGGTTTCTACTGCTCATACATACCAACAGTGCATTATGAAAATGAAAAAATTTAAGTTCTAGTGAAATGGCTTGCGGTATTTATGTTTGCACATTTACATTTCCTGTAAAAATGGGAATCTTGGGAGGCTGCATCCTTCCCAAAAGCCCAGACTGGTCAACTCCAACTGTGGAACAAAGACCCAGTAATGACCCATAACTGCTAGTTCATAGAGTCTCTGCAGGGGACAGAAATGTTCCAAAAAATGAATTGAAAAATGGATTCACTGGATGCTAAATTAGCACACCCCCAGGAAATGGCAAACACTAAAATGCCAGTAAGAATACAACAAAATGACATTTTCGTCATAGATGGAGCAAATACTGCCGTATAGGTGACATGTAGCACAGAAAAATAACCTTAGAAACACACTTAAACATAATATATGAGCATATTAAGCATAATTAAAGGATGTAATCACCCCAATCAGCGCAGCTATGGGTGTACAATACCTTGAGCAGTCCAGGCAGCTCCTTCTCCAGCAAAGTCTTGACCTCGCCTT
>JAPQRN010000011.1:3967868-3978588 GCA_037367275.1 Coranthus polyacanthus
CCTCTGCCTGCCTGTCTGTCCCCCCATCTCCTCCTCCTCCTCCTCCTCCTCCTCCTCCTCCATCTATTTCACTTTAGGTTACATTCTCGGCTGTGGCTGAACTCCTGGGTCACCGTCCGTCCTCCCTCCGCTTTGCCAGTGAACCGTGCTGACGTCAGAGGACATCTCTGCCTCGTGCCGCTCCCAGAGGAGTCTCTGCATTCCAGGCAGCTCACAGACCCTTCAAGCCTCTATAGCTGGGCCTGTACGGGGGCTTCGGCGCAGCCTTTCATGCACACTGCTCTTGGATAGGGGCGGCTGTTGTTTGAATTTGATTGATTCCCTCTTCTGATTCCCAAATGGTAACAAAAAAGTGGTCAAATATGTGTTCAACTACTGTATTTACTAAATATATACAATAACAATAACTATGTTACTAGTTAACAAGCCATAAACTTAATTTATGTGTGTGTATTAGTGTATTTTGTGATTCATTTTTGCGTTCCTTTGTCTTTACTTCAATTTATTTGGCTTAGAGAACAACGCCGTCTACGATCGCTTACATCTCACACACTGTCAGCAAACAAAACACCTCGTCCACAGGTCACTTTATCTATCAAAACAAGCCCAAAACTTGTAGAATTAGCTTCCCACGTGTACTGCACTTTGCCTTGTCGTCGTCCTTTTGAATATTTAACGTGGTCCGCGTTTCAAACTGTTGTGACGTTGGCCGTGCACAGCAGACGTACCTCACCAGAAAAGCACGCACACCGAAACCACAGCTTTTAACAATTCATTACACTTTCTAGGCCTTGAATTTAGCCAATAAAGTCTTTTTCTGCTCATCGCATTGTAATGGAGCTCCGACCTTCCCGGGTACGAGTGAGCCGGTCGTCCCTGAATTAAAAGAAAGTTGGCAGGTACGTTATGGTAAGTCAAATATTTGGGAGGATACTTGGTTACAGCCAAAACCCTACATTGTGTTACAATTGAACTATTACAACATACGGTGAGTTTTGGAAACATTCCAAGCCAACTAAAGTATTTGAACAGGTACTTAAGGTTCACAAGTTGACTGAAACTAAAACATTAACCAATTAAGAGTTCATTAGACCCATAAACTTTGTATATTATTATCCAAAACAGGAGGTGGGTCATCTTTTCTGCTTCACTGGTTGCACTCTCCTTACTAAGGGTCAACAATAGGTCGGCTATTTTCCCCCATTCATTAAAAGAGTAGGGTTCACTTGAACGAGTGCCAAAGAGAGAGAGCAGAAAGATAAGACAGCTTCTTGAAGGCTTTACCATATATGGGCGCTACTGTACGGGGGGATGGAGGAAGTAGGCTCTCCGTCAGTCGGGACAAAGAGGGAGCGCTGGAAGGCTCTGATGTATGTGATGGAAAAGAGAGCGGGACCGGCCAGGGCTCCGTCAGAGAGCGGAGGGGCCACAACAATGTACGGGGCTGTCAGCAAACAGCGGCCTGAGCCCATTCAGCAAGAAAACACACACTGATGTCAGCGCAATATCGCCAGCTTAAAAATAGAGCTGACCCCTATCCGTCAATTATTCATCTGTTGTGTTTGTTAACAAGCTTTTCACACAGTTCTTTGGCTCTAGTTCAACAAATAACAGCTCTGTAATGAAACCTACCTTTGTTTGGCTTTTATCACTTTTCATTGACGCTGCTGGCGATATAATAGTCATTTGTTTTATGGTTACAGTGTTCCTTCTTGTCTTCATCTTTTCCAAAAACCAGCGTGTAGTTTTGTGAGTTCCACGTTAGTATTTTTGGGGGGTTTCTTTGGGTCGGAAACCTACGAACCTGAAGTCCAATTGTACTTGTTTTACTTATTATTATTTACTAAAGTAAAGCGAGCGAGATGCTCTTCTTACGGCACTCCAGCATTTTTCAGAAATGTAATGTGCCTTTGAAAAACAACACCCTTTTGTCCGCCTTGCTCTCAAAATCAGAGCAAACCGTGCGATACATACTGCGTGCACAATACGCATCTTCTTACATCTCCCAACTCAAATCCTTTGTCCAGGATAAACGAAATGCTTGTGCGAGTGTCCGATCAGTTCTGTGGACGTGAAACTCTCGACAGAAATGAGAAGGAAACGACATAGTTCAACCCTTAGCTGCTTCCATTAACATCTCCAGGGGAAAAAAAAAATGTATTCTTTTTTTTCAACCACTAGCCCGACGTGGCATTTTACCTGCCGTGGGCAAATGGCCAGTCGTCGCTGTTGAGTCGTGAGTTAAGATTAGAATTGCATGACATCGGAAAAAACTGACACTGCAATATTTTTTAACCAGCTTTTTTACTTGATGAATCACTCTGGGGTGATTGGGGTGGTTTTGTAGGCGTTTTTTCAGTGTGAACCGTCCTTCCTTGAACTTTAATGCTGCACAACAGGTTTCGACTCACTGGTTGATCCGTCTCATCTCGTCTTTGCTCAACATCATCCTCCGTGTAGCCAAAACTCACTCACTCACTCGTTTGAAGGTTGTGTTTGGCGTCTTTTGCGAAACTTGACGTCACGTGTCACTGCGATGTGACTCTTGCCGTGTTTTGTCCACCATTGCAACACTCAGGAGCAGCACTTAAGTGTTTTTTTTCATAGCGCATAAGTCAAATGAAAAGGGGAAAAAAATGCCACGCTGAGAGTTCTCTACTGTGTTTATCGCAATTCACATACCCTCGCTGCTGTTTAACTAATGGCATTTTGTGATTATTCTTTTTTTATGGCTCACAAACCTCATCAGTGACCATGATTTTTCACTTTTTATCTTGCTAATGCATGAGTATAATGTGAAAACCTGGAAATGTTTTTTTTTTTTGGTCAAATAGCATCACACAAACCCAAACCGAGACTGCAACCGCAACCCCCGGAAACCTCGGGAAAACCCTGGACTATTCACAACGCGCATGTTGCAATGACGTTGCTGCAACGAAACACTGTGCAGAACTAATTTAGACGCAATACCTGCTCATTCAAACACCAGAACATTATCGCTTTCAATATTAGATTTCAATAAATATCACTGCTTCCATCTTTTAAAAGCCACTGCGACCAGGAGGAAAACCTGCTTCAGTGTTCATAGACAGACTTGAAAAATTGCGAGCCTGCCCTTCCCTTTAATGAGATTCGATAAGATGATAACATCCTATTGAACCGTGGCCCCATCGCTGTCTCCACCAAAAACAAAGCGCTTAATATTTCTGGCTTGAAATAGAAAGTTCAGCAAACAAAGGGGTCAAGCAGAGTCATGAATTCTAAGCAGGTATGACTGTGCATGTCTGCACCTCGCAGCACCAAAAAAAGATGCCCCGTCAGACCTTTTTTAGCTCTCCACCTCCATTCTCTATTCTTTCCTACCGGGCATGAGTCCAACAGTCGCTCCACTCCTCCATCTAACCCTCTCCCACACAGGGCCGATGGAAAACAGTGACCCCTCAGTGAATGAGAAACACAAAGTAACTCTGGTGAGGAGAGAGGGAGCGAATGTTAAGGCAGAAATCCCGACTGTGATGGCATTTTCTGTGCGGGCTTTGCATTTTCACTGGACGTTTTGTTCGCCTTTAAGTGCCACGGGTGAATGGCTGTCTTTGTGGGGCAAAAGAAAGGGCGAAATTGAGAGGAGAGAGACTGTGGGGGAATAAACAGGAGGCAGAGAAAGTGGGAGCGACGGAGAGAAGAAGCGAACGGGAGAAATGTAGTTAGGCGCAAGGCGTGGGGAGGGGAGGGAGGTTTATTGGAAAGCCTTAGCTGGGCAGCTGAAAAGCCTGGGTGAGCTCTGTGCCACGTTTGGTGCCAGGGGGTGAACGCTCCCCGCCGCACAGGCTCCACCATTGTTGTTTCCATAACAGAGTGCCACGCCAGCAGCCTGAGCACCACGCAACACAGCAGCAGTCGACAGCAGCCGACGAAAACAAGCAGGAGGACACCAGTGGGAAAAAAAAAAAACCAAAAAAAAAAAAAAACCCAAAGGCTGCATATTCTAGATTTAGTCAAAGACTGTTACTTTATCTACTATGCATCTCCTTCACCTCAGCCTGTGACATAATGATGAAATATTAGTCGGTTAAGTGCGGTTTATGGTGTTCACTAGTGTAGTAAAAGCCTAATAATAGTTTATTTATACACATTCAGTACACCTAATGAAGAAGAAGAGCCATTTGCACTGAACACTGGGACCTTAAACCCCAGAATGCAGCTTTTCCAGATTAAGATATCGTAAAAAAACGACTAGGCCTACGTTAAATATTTTCTTGACTTGCCTACTTACACGAGGTCAAATGTCTCAACGGCGGCTTTTTCACTAGAAAGAAATGACATGCGGTGAATGTAAGTTACTCAGCGCGACGTGACCAAAATGAGAAACTTTTATATCGAAATGGAAAGGTAATAATGGAAGTGGAAATTACAGATAATGACGGTTACCAATAGGGCCAGGCGATATGGTTGAAAATGTCGTCATGGTGAAAGGTTTCAAAGTCTAATTTCTAGTGATTAAAATCGTATTCAACGCGAAAATACGCACGAGTAAAAAGATTAAGAAAAAGAATATAACACATTGAAAAATCTTGTAAGACTTTTAGCTGACACTGCAAACAAAATAAACCCTAAAGACAAAAGAATTATAGTATGATAATTTGTTATGTAATCTTATTCCACTAATGATCTTTTTTTTTGTTTTATTGCCAAGCCCCAGGTACCAAAAGAAATTAAGCGCCTCAGGATGTAGGAACGCAACGAGACGACGTCATCAAAAGAGCAGCCGTCAGATCTCAAATGGTGTGAAAACAGTGTTGGAAATCTGACATTTCTGACAGTAATCATGACTAAGAATCAATGAATTGATGCAGCTCTAAGTTAGTTGCCATTTGATTTTCTGACAGATGATTTAACAGCAAACTCAATCTGCCGACGAAAACCACGCGACCGAAGCTGCAGAACACGTGAGGAGGTGCTGAACTGCCCAAGATAAGTGAACAGATCCGATCCTTCCTGTGTCTTTCCCACGTGATTATTATTTCTTACGTAATTCCAAATTAGCTCTTGGGCTGCAGTGTGGAACGTGGATGTGGACGGTCCAAAAAAACCAGGTCAGGGCCAATTCCATTTCAGGAAATAATCCCAACCCCAAAAAAAAAAGCTCTTAAACAGACAAATGCTCTTCAGGAGATTTTATGTTCCCTTACTGGGTTACGGCTCCTCTGGCGTGTTTCCCCATAAACCAAATGCAACTTTCCACCGCGCCTCCCGCTCTCAGTGGCTCATGTATGGGGCCGTGGTGTTGATTGTGCAGCGTAAAGCCTAAGGGCCACCTGTGCTGGCAGGACAGACAGAGGGCCTGTTGTGGCTGAAGCCTGGGCCAGCATGGGCTTAGCCGGGGCAGACGGGGGAAAAGCGCAGGCCTGTAATAGCTGCTCTGCTGGATCGCGGCGCATAGACGGTAAAACTATTGAGGAGGAGCCCGGTGGAGAAAACGCACACAAACCGAAAAACTCGCGGCTGGTTCAGTAAATTTGCTGAGGCGTGTTGCTGCTGCGGTGCAAAGTGATTTTTGTGGACCCGTCGGCTTTCATGTTGCTTTTAAATCTGAAACACTGTCCTGCAATACTGGACAATGTGGTGATGAGTTGGGCTGCATTCAGTAGAAGTCGACCGGGTTTTTAAAGGCCGATATAATAAAAAAAATAGTTTGGAGCAGGGAATAGTCAACAGCCGATCGATCGGACGATATTACCTTCACCCCTTCCACCCAAAGTTTTGGTACTGAAAAGGCATTATGCGTGTCTGAAATTAACTTTCACTTTATTAGAAACCGGGTAAGTGTTGAACCGAACATCTAAGCCAAAGCGGTAAATACGTACTGTACATAAATTTTAAAAAAACGTGAATCAATGAACATCAAACTCAAAGTAATTAATCAATAAATGAGGAACTGAACATCAAATTAACTGTAAAAAACGATTTTTTTAATATCTTTTATGCAATTACTTTCCCTCAAAGTATTACAGAGACATCAGTTTTCAAGGCTGATATTACCAGCACCAACTTTTTGCCAATTCCGATTAAAACGTCCCATCATTTCTAGCGTTCACACTTTTCCTAATCTGTTTGTGAACGGCATAAATCACATAGAATCAGATCTTTTCTATTCTAATTTGGGCCACTTTCCTGCAATGCGACCTCAGTCTGAACAGTCAGATCAGAATTCCTGCACCTTTTACGTCACACCACACCGACATTCGTCACAGTTCTGCGCTGGCAGGAGTCACTCTGTGGTAAACGTTTGCCTCCCTTTCTCTTCATCCTCGTCCATGTTATCATGTGCTTTCCATTCTTACCGGCTCCCTCTGTACATCGACTTCAGTTGTGTCTAGAGCAGCAACAATTAACTGATTAATCAACAACATTCTCTAATTCCAGCTTCTTAAATGTGAATATTTTCTGGTTTCTTTCCTCCACTTTGACAGTGAACTGAATATTTTTTGGTGATGATCAGGTAATTGCTTAGTCTGTGAAATGCCATAAAGTAGCATAAAAAAAGACTACTTCCTACAGGCTGAGGAATTTAAAAAGCTTTTTTACTCAACAATCCAAAACCCAAAGAACAGCCTCAAAGACGGGTGTCTGAGAAGCAGCAACCAGCAAAAGGTTTTTTTCTAAAATGACTAAACTTCCAACAAAAAAAAAAAAGACTAAGCGAAGCTCCAGCGATGATGTATGAGTATCACAGTCTTATGAAAACGCAGCATAAATCATCTAGGCCTGATGGTGTGAACCAGGGCTGCATGATTTGGTGAAACATTCATATTGCTGTTATCGAGAACACTATTGCAATTTGAGTCCATTTGCTTGAGAGAGTGATCATTTTGAAATGTGCATGTTTTTTCAACTCAAACATACAAACTTGATTTTGCATATTTTACACTGTTCTGTGTCACTGAATACTATCACTGCGCACGCACACACACACACACACACACACACACTGGACCTTTAAAATGCAGCATTTTGTGATTATATAATTGCACAGGCTGACATTGCAGCTCTAACGTGAACCAATGAACACTTGAAACTAACAAAGCAAACTGCACTTTCAACGAATCTGACCGCCCGATGCTGATGTCCAGACACGCACAAACGTATACACAAATGACGTTTAATCTCTACAGACAAAGGCCGCCGTAATTCTTACCTTCAAACTCTCACTCGACTTGTCCCGAGACGAGTCATTGTGTTCGCAGCGACAGATGAAACCACAAACCTGCACGCCGAGGCCACTGAGGAGGCATCAGTGATTGTAAAGCGTGTTGTCAGCCGATCAGGTTTAGCCTGTCGGCTAGACAACGCCTGACTACACTCCACCAAACAGACACTGAAGGACACGTGCCCTGCATCCATGCATGCGAGTGCTTATGTTTCGAAGGTCACAATCACAACTTTCTGTCAACGCAAACACGGCTGATCACACAATATGAATCTGTCATTAAGCTGCATTTACATATACGGAGAAAGAAATCTGCTCTGGTGTGAACATACAGTGTTATTCCTAATCCATAATTACATCATTGATAGGCAAAATGAATTATCAGGACACCTTACATATAATTAAGTCTACAGTATAAAACGATAACCAAGTTAAATAAGAAGCTCGTTGTTCAGTTTGTGTTAGTATTCAGTAGATAAAAGCACATCACTGCACTACAAACTAACATTAGAGAGGTAAAAAAAAAAAAACACTAACTGTGTTACTGTGTTGCCTTTTTCACACTCTGCCGCCGTGTCTGTGTCACTAAAAGGGTAGGTTCATTTCTACCAGAGACAGCTGTGCCTGTTGACATTTAATAGGAGATCAGAGAGTCCTCCATATGTGCACACGTAGGATCCTGACAGGCCTGGCGCTCAGTAAAGACAGGCAGACACTAACCTCCTGTTCAAACAGTTAAGGGAATCCCTCTCCAAACGAGAGAAAAGGTCCTATTATTCCTGCAGCGAGGGAGAAGTGACTCCTTCGGGTGGTGAACTGAAAACATTTGGAGTGTGGAGCGTGGTGAAGTGCAGTAAGATGAGGGATATAAGGGTGTCTTCTCTGAGACAGCTTTGTGTTGTTAAAGGTCAAGTCTTAAAATAAAAAGCAGGGAGCCTTACGGTGTGTTTACACCAAACGCAATTACGTGCAAAGTTAATGCAAAGACGCAGCTGAGAACGCAGAGATGTTTCAACTTGAGTAATACGTTTACATGACGCTGCGTCTCAAAAGTAGGACTGGACAATCTGGACAAAAGATCACGTGGCGATGTATTGAGGTAGAACCGCGATGCGTGATCTGGACCTGGATTTTTCTCACTTATTATAAAATGCAGGCGATTTACAACCAAACTGTAACAAGTTTTCCGACAGTTTTCTCGGGTTTCTTCTGGGCTAAGGCTGCGTGTCATGGCTTTGTGTTGTTGTTATTTGACTAAAAACTTTGGATCGATAGTACTGTAATACTTTGATGATAGCCACAGGGGGGAAAAAAAGAAACAAATCTGCCTGTTGAGGAAGTAAACACTAGTCCACATTTTCTGTACATACTGTAATTCTGCAGCAGCAAAACAACACTTCACACAAACTCCGCAGGTGAAAGCAGATGGACCAAAAATTGTATCTCCTGGGGTTGGACCAGTATCACTTTGCCTTTTAAGTACAAAGAAAACACTGCCCCGTCAGACATCTCCAACTCACGTGATGCTGAATTTAATATCAAATTGGACTGCATTCAGTCGTCATCCTGTGTGGTCTACGGTCCGCTTCATGCTTTATGGTTTCTCTCAAGCTGAGCGTGTCTGTGTCGAAGTCTACTTCTTATTTACAGCGAATGAAATGCAGCAATTACGGAAAAACTGCACTGAATGTCAGATATACAGTCATGTTTGCCTGACCTTAGAAGTATCTTTCGATTAATCTCCTGATTAAAGGCTCGTCAGTATATCTCACACTGTCACACCTGCAGGCTTGAAACCATACAGATTTTGCTTTTCTGCTTGAAAAACAACTCGTGCGACTATTTAAAAAGCTGCGGGGGACTAATCGATTAATTGACTAATCATTGCAGCTTTAGATGAGATACGCTTCCAGATTTCATCACATTTAGATGACATTTAACTTCAGCGTTTCTGAGAAAAAACTTTAGGAATCTAAAACAAACACGTGAGCACAAACCAAAGATGCATTAAGTATATTACAAGTTTGTGACCAAGGTATGCACTGAGTGCAAGAATCTCCAGGTGAAAACTTTACTTCAAGGCCAATAACAAGTCCAACTGCTCTTTTTTGGTACTGATACCAAACAGCTTGGAAAAAAATATATATAATGGCTTTTATCGACCAAAAACAGAATGAACCGACGCCACTCGTGGAGCTCAGCATCCATCTGTTCAATTTGTGAAACGCAGCTGGAAAAAAGCCGCAAAGCTAAGACTTCTATTTAAGGTTGAGAATGAACTACCAGCGTGAGCTTTCACAAACCCACGTCGCGTTCGGCCCAGCTGTCGTACGCTTGAGGGATGGCTGATACTTTCAGGCCAAAAAAAACCAGTGAAAATTAGCAGCAGGAGGAAAGAGAAACGAGCTGACAGGAGGATGGACGTTCTGATATGTTTCACGACTCACATCTGGAAGCCTTTAGGGCCAGATCTGTCCGATTTGCTGCTAAATATGAAGCCAGCTAACCAGGTCGAGCCGTGCAGGGGGACGGGGGACGACGGCGATGCATAGCTCCGTCCCTGTACAGCTGACACACAATAAGAGCAAACACGATCCACTCCCGATCAATCCATTGGCATGCCGCGAAACACTCTTTGCGTATCCGATTTCCTGTGCGTGACAAACAATCGATCGCGAGTGTTTGGCCACCGCCGTCCAGTTGCTCCACGTGTTTACAGAGCAACAACGCCGTGTCCGTGTTCCCCAGGCAATGAATGGCAGGAGAAGACAGACACATCACCTATCCCAGGATCCCCTATTTACTGTAGCCCTGCTAAGAAAAGTCACCCACTGCTGCCCAACACATAATAGTGGAGCGGGAGCAACAAGGACGCTTTCTTCGAAAGTACCGGAGTTACATACAGGTGACAAATGACAGGGAAAGTCCAACTTCAGGTGTTTGAGCGAGGATGCGTTTAGCCAATACATGCCTTGAAACCCAATTCATCCAAAAGATATCCCCTCGTTTAGCGTCTTGATGATGGAGGTGGAGAGCGCAGTCTGACACGAACGGTCCAAAAAAAACAGAGACGACTCTCGTCTGTTTTTTTGTTTTTCCTTTAAGGTCAGCGTGCGAGTACGTGAAGTTTGTGCTGGAGTCTGTTTCTACGGTAACGGTAGGTGATGTTGCAGCAGCTGAGGAGCAGGAGAGAGAAGAAGTCAAGAAGCGAGAAAATCGGGCGCGTTGAGGAGGTTATCACTAATGTTAATACACGACCGGCTCCTGGCAAACAAAAACAAACAAAAAAAAAAAACCCAGACTCCGACACAAACTTCAGGAAATCCAACATCTTTAATTTGCAACCCGTCTGTCTAACTTTATGCAATCATCTCTTATTTCAACTTCTGATTAGGGCTGAAGAATTAATCCAAATATTCTCAAAATCACAACAGGGCCAAATTGAAGGAGAGACTACTTTTCGATGAAGGCAAAATGCATCAAAAACACAATTAGAAATGTTTATTTAACGCA
>JAPQRN010000011.1:3987583-4009686 GCA_037367275.1 Coranthus polyacanthus
CCTCAAATGTCGTGTTTGGCCCGCAACTCAAAGATATTCAGTTTGCTGTCATGGAGGAGTAAAGAAACCAGACAATGTTGACATTTATGAAGCTGGAGTCAGAGAATTTTGACTTGTTTTCCGTTATAAAAAATGCTCAAACTGAAAAATTGCTGATCTAAATAGTTGGCGATTCATTTATTCGTTGGCGCCTAATCGATTATTCATCTAATTGTTCCACCATATGCATAAAATGAGTCAAAAGGCTGAAGATTGATTTCAACATTGATTACAACACAGAATGAATCACTGTGTGCTTCAAATCTTTGCAAGTGAACTATTAATTATTATTCTTATTATTATTATCATTGTGATACTCAAGTGTATCAATATTTTCTCACAAGTTTAAGTGTGGCTTTTGGGCTTTACTCAGCCTTTCTCAGGTTGAATAAAGTCAAATCAGTGACGGTACTAAAAATCCATGTGTGTCGGTGAAACACTGATGATAAAGAGTCCACGTTGTGTTTGGTCTGAGGATGGAAAGCAGGCATGTTGCAACTTGGAAGGAATCCTCCTGAGGCTTTGGTTTGAGCTGAACAAGTCCTACTAGCCTACGGGCGGTGCTATGGGCCCCTGATTTTGTGTCACACCTTGCTTTATTATATGAATCTGAACAATTCATTATCTAAACAACTGAAACTGGAGCCCTGCCTGCTCTGTTAAACGTCAGCAAATGGAAGGCGCGTCGCAGCAGGGCGGGTAATCTGACCCTGATATTACACCCTGCCTATCATTGTTTGCTTTATTCTGCTCTTCTTCTTCTTTTGAGTTTGGCAGGGACTTCATGAAGACTTATTATATTTAGCTGGGAAGCCCTTGTATCTCGGCGCCCTTTGACCTCTTTGGACACTGCGCTGTCTGGTAGATTTCCACCCAGTCCACGCCACAAATGACAAGCTCTTACTAAACCACAAATATGTGCTGAAGCAGTTTTTTGGTTTGTGTCATCTTCTGTGCCGCCACTGTGTGCTGTGTATCATATACTGTTAGGCAAGGCGAGTTTATTTGTATAGCTCAGCTCGTACACAAAGTCAATTCAGCGTGCTTTATATAAACAAAAGGAACATCCAGAGGACAATAAAAACAAAGCGCTTCAACAGGAAAAACGGGGAAGGCAGAAAAATTCAGAATAGAGGTCAACTCAGAGTGGATTTTTAAAGACAGACATAACTCACTCAGTCACCCTCACACTCCTCCCAAAAAACTCCCACTGTTCAAAATGAACTATCTTTGATTTGATTAGAAACAGGATAACTATTCAATAAATCTGGATCATTGAACATCAAAGTAATTAACAAATAAATCTGATCATCATACTAATTGTAGGGAATGATTTCACTTCTTTTGAGCAACTGTTTTCCCTCAAAATCAGTAATTCTAGTTGAGAAGCCTCTGTTATTAGCCATCAGCCACCATTGAAGCCAAATTCTACCAACGCTGAGAATTTGTAAAACGTCCTCCCTCTAGTACAGTCTCCATAAAATAGTAATAAAAGAGAAATACATACTTGAAGAATTATTAAAATGATTTAAGAGAAAGCAGAGAGTACAGTTCTGCAGAAATACATAGCTCTGAGACTTAGAATGCAATAAGAATAGGGTGTAAGTTTTAGAGCTCAATCATAGACACATGAAAAGAGAAATGTTTTTAACCTGTATATGCTCAAGTGTAACAAGCAGTGAGGTTTTGTTCTTGTTTTGTGCTCTCCACAGGTGTGTATCCATGGGGCCTGGCCCCACTCAATCCAGGTAAGAAACACTGTCCCATTAATGCTGTGTACAAATGAGTAACTATGTGGACTGCAAACTTCTCCTGAGTAAACATTTGAACTTTGATGATAGCACACCACTGATTCAAGGAGAACACCATGCAGTAGACAGACAGTATTTCACAATGTTGACATTCTGCTTTCACAGCTTCCAAAAGTCTGTGATGGCACCTGTCACAAAGCGCTTCTATTGATCTTTAAAGATGTTAAACATGCAGGTTCGCTGACAAACTGTCACCCTCCTGAATGTCTCTCCTGCGCCCGTCTGTCTGTCTGTCTGTCCAAACAGCCAACCCCTTCATAGAGATCATCGAGCAGCCGAAACAGAGGGGGATGAGATTCAGATACAAGTGTGAGGGACGATCAGCTGGCAGCATCCCAGGAGAGAAAAGCAACGACACCACTAAGACCCACCCTGCCATCAAGGTAAGCCTGGTCTGACCGTGAGCGGGCGCATGTAAAGCTTAGGTTATACAAAATGTTACTGTGTCTGAGACTGTGGAACATATGTGACAAGAAGGACAGAGGAAACAGGTCACGAAAAGAAAGTTAAAAACTGTGTTGTAGAAACTGTATTGAAACAAAGTATTAAAAATGAAAAACCAAGGGTAGAGAGAAAATAATCTAAATCTTTGTAGATAAGATGTACGTAATTTAATAGGGACGCTTAACAACACTTTGCCGTGCACTGGTGTAAAACTCAGATTACGTACATTATGTAGCTGCACAAATGTACATTTTACAGCACTTTCAAAATAAGAGAATACGCATGAGCTTGTCAAATGTCAAAAAAGCTTTATCATTAAAACTAACAACGTATATGTGCAGTATCAACAAACAACAACAAAAAAGCAGCTTTGGGTGTCGATGTGCATTACAGGACTTGTTAAAAAATACAAAATACTTTAAATATAACACAGCAGCACTAGTAGACAAAGACTGGAAAAACACATTCACAGTGAATATGATATATTACAACTAACAAACAGGTTGCATTTAGAATTTTTGTTGCTAAGAAAGATCTCCAGAGGAAGCACTAGTCGTTTTTTTAACATTGGTCAGAAACGAAAACTCGCATCAAATTCATTTTGATATGTTGAGAAGCCATAGACCCAAGTATCGAAGACGTAGAGCAGAAAGTTCAATAACTCTTGATTTATAATAGTTTTTCAAGTTAATATTTCCAGTGTCAGAAATGACCTTTTACTCTTCAGGTCTGTTTTTTTTTTTTAAATATCGTTTAAATTGGATGAGAAGTAAATGATGCCAAAGCCTGTTGGCAAAGGCAGTAAATCCAGTTTTATTGTCTGTTAGATTCTGTATCAGATACATGTACTGAAAATAAAGCAAGATAGCAGAGGTTAAGATATGTGTTGGCTATAATTTAAAATGTTAGGGCTTTTTTCAGGGGTATCAGCTTGGGGTTTTATGTAGTGTTTAAAATTTTACAACTCACGCATCATGTCGTCATTCAGCCTGATATTTGCAAATTCCAGAGGCTTCCTCCAGGCATGATGTACATAATAGAGTATGTACATCTGTGTGTCATGACTTACCGACTGCTTCCCTATGAATCAATACCAGCGGTTCACATCAAACATGATTTTATTCTCCCGCAGGTGCATAACTACAGCGGCCCCCTGCGTGTTCGCATCTCATTGGTTACCAAGAACGCACCGCACAAGCCGCACCCCCACGAACTGGTTGGGAAAGACTGCAAACATGGCTACTACGAGGCCGACCTGCAGGAGCGAAGAATACACAGGTACGACGACGAGGAAAAGTTAACAGAATTCCTGTTTTGCACTTGTAAGAGAAACTCAAAGCGATGTGTGTTGTGATTGTATCGAAGTGAGACCCAGTGACCTGGTGTTATCTACTGTTCCAAATCAAAGCATGCTTGCATTGGTTAGAAACTGGCCGAGATAAGAACTTGATCATTCATGGCAGTGTTGACTGTTGCCTTGGTAAAACTATTTGTTGGCTACTATATAACTGGGTTTTGGAGATAAGTAGAACATTAACAGCATGAACTACTGTGCTGTATTTCAGAATCGTATCCACTATGAGCATCAACAAAGTACTGTGTTTTCAAAGTTACAACTACAAAATGTAGCACTTTATCTTCTTCTTCTGTGATGAAAATCAAACTGTATTGCCGTACAGAGTGCACTGGTTTCTAGAAGCCACTTGTTTTTCACTTTGGGAAGATTTGAACTAAATGACACACTAGGGCTGCGTGATATGACCAAAATGACGTAGCCCGACATAGGTAATTTCATATCCAGATGACGGTACATATCACGATACAGCACATTTTCACTATACAGTATAAAATGACCACATGGAAAGGCCTGTTTCTTATCACATTTTGAATTACGCAGCAACAAATAAAAGATACATTTGTGCAAGTTTTCAATTACGCATAAAACTAAAAATGTAACTCACTTGACGACTACGACTACTAAAAAATATATAGGCCTAACATATGAATATATTAAAGAATAACAAAACCAAATATAAAAAAACTCTTGGGCAATAAAACAGAATTGAATGCAGACCTGTAATATAAACATGGAGCACTTTCAAGATGAAATATAGCAGCAAAATAAATAAAATACAACAAGTAAACAAAACTGCATATCTGTGCTCTTTAGAATAACGCAAAGCAGTGTCCAAATGATGGAAAGAAACTAAATTAAACCGAGTATAATATGAAATGATGAATGTGTTTCTGTCATCATGTGATGTATGTATATCGTCATATTGCACAGCCCTGGGTCAGAGAGTGGGTCGTAGAGTAGAGCTATGGCACGTTATCTGGACTTCAACACTCTAATATTCTCAGTGCCTAAAGCCTGACTCAGTTTGTAAGACAGATCATCTGTCAGGGCCAGAAAAAATACAAATAAACCTGCGTTCTCTAAGATTTTAGCAAATAAAGGTCTGTGTACTGTAGTATTATATATAGGAACTGAAGACTTTCTGAGCAGAAGTGAACCGGTAGAAAAAGTAAACATTAAACTACTACAACACAGAAGAGATGACTCTACAATGAATTCTAAAAGCAAGAGATAATATAGCGTCTACTAGTTTGTCGGCAGAAATTGGGGTAGATGTAAGAAATATTTAACATAAATAGGAGTGGAAATTTAGTCCAACCTTTATTATGAAAAAATCTGCAAATTAGGAGAACTCCAAATGTTTTTAGTTCAACATCTAAATATACATGAGTAAAACATCAAATCAATGAAACATTTGTTATAGCTGAGAACGTGAACAAAAGAAACCCCGAAGACAAAAGAAAAATATATATCGCAATAAGCATGATCATCACGCTACACAAATATTTCACAATAACGCTAATTATCGTTTTACCGGCCGGTCCTAGTGTGACTCAAGTGTCGTGTCCCGTCTTGTTTCATATCATCAGAATCAGCGATATGAAAGAATGAGCCGCATTGAATAATACAGCGTTTTCAGATGAGTTCTATTTACTGCACATGCAGTCATCTGTGGTTTCTGTCTTACTCTGAGCTTACTTTCAGTTTTCAGAATCTGGGCATACAGTGTGTGAAGAAGAAGGATGTGAATGAAGCCATCACTTGCCGTCTGCAGACTAATAATAACCCCTTCAGCAGTAAGTAGTCACAGTTTGACATGAGCGTAGCACACAAAGAACTTCTGTGTTGTTGCTAATTCTATAATTCTGTCATTGTATGAAAAGTGAGTCCTCACTTGTCCTCCTAGCACACTGCTGGACTTGAACTGAAATTACAGGCGTACACTCTGTTTTGGAGAAATAAAGAGTATTGATTTAATATATATTATTAAGAGTTAAAAGTTACTGAATGTTTTTAAAAGTCAGCTTTGAAATTCAAATTGATATTTCTTCTATTAAAAAAGGTAACGTTTCCGGATAAGAACATATTTTAGTAACTTGAGTTTGTATAAACAGCATCAAACTTCTTCAGAACAATGTGAACTAACGTTAGCTTTATTCCTGTTGTGGATGAAGTAAAGTATGGAGACGCCAGGATTCAGTCATGAAAAACCCAGAAAATCATGGAATTAAGTAAAATCATCATCCATGTTGGAATTTAATTTTTAGGGATGTAACCTCACACATTTAGGCTACAATACAATACACCTTTAGAAAATAGTATTAGCGTAGAATATAATTGGACCTTGAAAAGTCACGAAAAAGTTTTGAAATTTTCTCTGAGAACCCTGAGATTAAGTAATAAAAATATCTACATAAAAGAAAGAAGTGAGTAATTATTGTTATGTTTTTATTTTGGTGGAATAAATTCCAAACGGATCCATAGAGTCAGCAGAGGAGGTGTAACTTGTTCCTTTCTGCGTCGGCTGATGTTTACATAATGGTGCCGATAGCCTACATATGACAGGATGCAGATCTTTGTCCGACTGTTGTGTGGCCTGACTGTGCGCCGCACCCTTTCCCTGCTGTGTCTTGGCTGCAGTTCCCGAGGCGAAGGTGTGGGAGGAGGAGTTTGACCTGAATTCAGTTCGGCTTTGCTTCCAGGCCTCCATCACTCTGCCTACGGGGGAGCTGTTTCCTCTGGAGCCGGTGGTATCGCAGCCTATATATGACAACAGTGAGTCAGCAAAACATATATATGGACCAAGTTACTTGCACAGTAATTCAAGTTCGAAGTGATCTTCACATAAGCTGATATTTTTAAATAGCGGCTGGAATTTGGTAAGCATTGTGGGCGGATCAATGTACAGTCACGCTTCTACCTAATCAGAACCTTTAACTCACTCAAACACTCTTTGTTCCTGTTTGCGTGTTGACTTTTCTTGCCAGTCTGAGGGCAATCTCCACAAAGCCATAACCATGTCACCAGTATGTTTATTCTTTTAATGTTTCAGTGTTGTTTTTTACAGAGAGAAAAGTCAAACAATGCATAAGTGCACAGAGAAGTCAGGCTTATCTTCTCTTCCATTTAGTCAATACTTTGCCTTCAACATCTGATTAGATTAAGTAGCAACGTAATGTAAAGCAATAAAACAGATTATTGTACATTAATTAACACGTACAGCTTAAAAGACGAGCTAGAGTGTTTGTTCATTAAAGGCAAGCAAATAGCAGCTGTACACAGGAAGGAATTGAATTCTTTGGCTGCCATAGTTGCTGCCTAAGGCTTGTGCTATTGACTTGTCGACCACAGCCCAAAACCCTGTGTATTTAGCAGCTGGGTAGTGTTTGCAGCTGCAGCTATTTGTTCATAAATGTTTTATTCCTTTTTGTTTTTTTGTTTTTTTTTACAGGGGCTCCAAACACAGCTGAGCTAAAGATCTGCAGAGTCAACCGCAACTATGGAAGCTGCAAAGGAGGAGATGAAATCTTCCTACTGTGTGACAAAGTGCAAAAAGGTGGGCTACGTCGTCCTCTGTGTGCTCAGTCAGTTCACCGGCTTCCACAAAAACAGAACAGAAACACTGCACATCTCTGAAGCGGATACTTTCATATTCAGCCATCCATAAATAGACCTCAGCGACAAACTGAGCAGCCCGATACCTCACATGTAAAGCGGAAAAAGTGTTTACCGTTCACACCCACGATGTATCAGCATTATACTGAGTTGTATTGACTCTAGACTGCACTACGGCACGTCAGGTTGTTGCCCAGAGAGGTCTGGTTGCAGTGTTTCTATGTTCCTTCATTGGACATGGTGAGAATACAGTAACATCCTCATAGGTATATTTCTTCTTTACAACTGTATTTGAAAAGAAGGAAGTGTGTAAAACAGGTGACATGTCAACACATTGATTTAATAACAAATGTAACCAGCGTAGACCCATTGTAATTTAAATTCCGTGGTGCCAAATTAGTGTTTTGTTATGCAGCAGTTGAAGCTTAAAGCTGCACTAACTGATTTTTATTTTAGTAATGCCTGTGAATATTCTGAAGGCTGTTGCTTGTAGTCACAAATCACCTTATTCTGTAGCTTTGCTTTGCTGTAAAAAGCATTTGAACTCCTTTTGGCTCATTCTTTTTCTACATACAAACTCTACTCAAGTCAGCCTCATGTGCAGCCACACCCAGCAGCTGTTTGTCTGTTCACTGCCTAAAGGCAAAGTTAAAAAAACAAACAGTTTAACAACAGAACTAAAGAAAAGATTTTTACTTAGCTTAAGAGACTCATGTTCCCTAAGGTTTTGTCAGGTGTCGTCTTTACAGGATTTTATTGCTGCCCCCCTGTGGCCAAAATAATCATGTAGTAAAGCTTGAAGCCTGTATTTCAAAGTGCTCTACTCTCCAGTAGCCCACAATGTAAATGTGCAGTGCTGTTTTAACCACCACCATTGTTGCATGTGAGGTTTCCGTGCATAAAGAGGTGAAGTCATGTTATCTGTATGGTAGGATTTCATCAAAACAAGAAGCTCTCTTCCTCTATTCTGACGTTCACTTCTCCCTTCTTGCCTCCATTATCTAATAAACCACAAGCTTGCCATATCAGTATCATGACTGTTAGCGGCTTACCTTTGTGCTGACTATTGTCTTTAGAATTATACAGTATACTGCAATTGAAACTCATGGAAAAAGTACTGTTTAAAGTCAATGAACACGTTTCACATCAGAACACTTTCCTGCCTTGATGCTGTGTCCACATAAAGTTCTTATCTTTAATGTTTCAGCCTTCCTTATCAGTTCTTGCTCTTTTTTCTTTGACAAATTAACACTTAAACTAAGCTGCAATAACATATCATGATCAAATAGCACTTTTCAAAACAGTGTTATTCCCCTATTTATTTGCAGTAATTTGACCATGGCAGGCATGTGTGCTGTAAGACATGTGCTTTGTATTTCGGAGTTGTGCAACCCTCCCTTGCATATTCCATGTCTTAGCTGAAGCTGTGCCACTCATTACATCAGTGTGGAAGAAGCCCTTGAACCCTGAACCGTGGGCTAGATGGTTGAACTCTTGGAGTGTATCCTGTAGCCATTTCGACTACAAGCAGAGCTGTCACATTTCTTAGTTTAAACAATCCCACACTTTTACTTGGAGTGTGACAGCAAAGCTAATTACATACAAGGCTTGCAAGTTGTTGACAAGTTTGTGTTCCGTCGCAGCACGGCCCTTAGAGTGCTCTCTGTGCAAAGCAAAACAAATGCTTTTGTATTAAAGCTGGAGAGAAAAATGCCTTATGGTGTTTATTCTACTAAGAGAAGTTTTCATTTTTAGCTTCTTTTTTTTTTAATTCCACTTTCCCTTAGGTTCACTTCACATTTCTTTGTCTTTCTCAGCAAACGTGTGCACCTTTGTCATTTCCCATTATAAGTAAACTAAATATTAGATGTGAACAACCAAATAAACATAGAAATTCTATAAACTCGTCTTGCTTATCTTCGTCTTTACATCTATAATTTGACTATACTAATTTGTCTATTCCGCTCATCTCTTCTTTTTTCTTTGCCTTTTCTTATTTCACCCTCCCTGCAGAAGACATCGAGGTGCGTTTTTTCCAGGACTCTTGGGAAGGAAAGGGCACTTTCTCCCAGGCCGATGTCCACAGGCAGGTAGCAATTGTGTTCCGCACACCGCCATACCGTGACACTAACCTCACGGAGCCAGTTAGAGTCAAGATGCAGCTCCGCCGGCCCTCCGACCGGGAAGTCAGCGAGCCCATGGACTTCCAGTATCTGCCCACTGACCCGGGTACGTGATGCACACTCGTGTTCCTGTGTCAGCCTGTTTTATTACTAGCATAAGCTCTTTCTGAGAGTATCTACCTCAGAGTAGAGTTCATTCACTACTTTTACGTGCACACTAATATTCTGAGTATGGCGCTATTCTGAATTAGGTATGGCATTTTCCAATAAAGGCATGTGGTATATGCTTTGGACTTGTATGCAGCGCATTCAGAACATGCATCTCAGTTACCACAGGTTGTTTACAGCCAGTTGGTGAAGATCCTGTGGTAGAGATGGATGCCAAAAAGAAAAGCCCACATTTCTTGTCAGAAGAAGAAACACGCCTACTTTAAAACATTATGAAAGAGTAGGATATTGACTTTTTTTTTGAAAGCTCCAAAGCTGACCTTTTCAAGATGGTGGTGGAATGTATGAAAGAAGGCAACTATGTTCGCACAGTGTCGCACAGAGCGTGTGGCACAAGTGGAAACGTTGAAAACATCCTGTTTTAATCAGAGCACTGTATGTGTGCATGTAAACATGAATATCGGTGAAATATTCATTTGCATTAGCCATGTAAACAGCTTAGAAGGAATATTGTCGATTTTGGCAAAAACTGGAATATTCTGTGCATGTAAACACAGTCACTGATTGTGCTCCATAATGCTGAGAGACACAACAGATTGAGTGTTGTAACATCCTTCTAAAAATGACCCTTTTAGATGAATACAGGCTGAGTGAGAAGAGAAAACGTACAGGGGAGATGTTCCAGAGCCTGAAGCTGGGGCCCGTGCTGTCCACTGGTGAGTTTTGAGCCACAATTTAAAAGATAGTCTTGTGTTTTTGTATTGTAATATAAAGATGATTCTTTTGAATTTCAGTGTCCATTCCAGTAGACAGGAGGCACATCAGCCCAGCAAGGAGAACAGTCACAGCCAAGCCTCCAGCAATGAATGCACAGCCTGGTGAGACTCATTTTTTGCCGTTGTATATCGTTGTACAGTCGTGAGCCTGAGGACATGTGCTGTAGGGTTATTATAGTTAAATATAAGAATACAACAGAAACTAGCAGTGAATAAATTATTTTGTTAACTGAAGTTTTTACTACAGTGAACAATGCAACACAAACTAAATGAAAAATAATTGCAGGTAAAAATCATCTTCATTTTTGTGACTATTTAAAGTTTCACTTTTGTTTTCGCTCTGCGTCAAGCAGTGTTAATGGTTCACAATGTTGTACAAGACTAAACATGAGTGTGCAAAATATTGGACCTTTTTAATAAACATTAATTTAATTAATTCTGTTCAGTTCAATTCAGTTTTATATCTATATAGCACCAAATCACAACACAAAAATATCTCAAGGCACATAGTAAGGTCAAGACTTTAAAATATTATGCAGAGAGAAACTCATCAAATCCCCCGAGAGCAAGCAAGTAGCAAAATGATGGCATGCATTCTTTCATCCTGCTCTTTTCAGCTTCTAAAAATCAAGGCTGTCCTCTCAAGACCTGAAAATGAACACTAAAACAACATAAATACTAAACTAAAACTCAAAGTAAAAACAATGATCATTCCTCTGCATCACTAATCTGCATTATTATTATTACAGCAGTTAAAAAACTCATCTGTTATCTTGTTTCCAGTATCTGCGGTGCCCTCTGGTGTCAGCACAGCAAAACCCCAGGCCTCCTACTCGTACATCCAGCCAGGCCAGCTCTTCTCAGGCCAGCCCAAAGTAGAAGCCTCCCCCTCCATCTCTGCTGTGACTACAAACCAAACATGGAAGATCATGGAGACCCTGAACCTCGGCCCCCAGCCTAAGCCAACTCCAGTGGCCAACTTCACAATTACCCAGTCGCCAGCTGCCTCCTCCTCCTCTACCACCACCTCCACTGCCAACCAGAACTACTCGACGGTCAACCTGTCAGACCTGCATGAATTCTTCCCCAACATATCCTCAGCCATCACCCAGGAGCCGGCAGCTTCTCAGGGAAACGCGGCCTCCTCGCAGAGCAGCAGCTCCTTCAGTCTCCAGAGCTCTCAGTTCCAGGTGGATGCGCCACTGGTGGACGATGACATCCCAGACTTCCCTAGCTTTTCCGAAGCCCAGGTCCCAGGCACGCTTGAAAGCCTTAACATGGATGACTTTGAGGACCTTCTGAATCGCCGGCTCATGAGTGAAACAGGAAACGGCACTTCAATGCTGGGCCAAGCTGCGTGCCAACAAGCTGCCACTCCCAGCTCCTCTAACGGTGCCCAGAACAGCACTGCATCCCAGAACATTTCTGACCCAGTCGGGAACCCAGGCAGCACCTGGATGAATTACCCCAACAGCATTGTCAACTTGCTCCACAACGAGAACATGATTGACGTGATACCCAACAACAGCAGCAACCGGCCACCTGTACTGGACGAATTTGATGAGTTGATGTCAACCGACGAGGAGCGCCTTATTTCAATTTTTAATAGCGGAAGCCAAGCTGGGTTTGTGTCAGGACATCCTACTTAAATGTTGTCTCCATAATTTTTTATGAACATGTTATCAGAACACTTGCATGTGCCCTTCTGAACTAAAACTCCTTTGTTGATATAAGACGAAAAAGGAATCAAGGTGAATATGAAGGGCTGGGGGAGACCGAATGTAGCAGAACCACTCACTGTGGACATTGAAATACCAGCAGACACTTTTGCTTGCCCTTTTAATTGTGTCATTAAAAAAGCCAGACTGCACATTATCAGATTTTATTCCCCTTATTAAGCCAACATGATTGATGTTCAGCATCAGTCATTAACTTTCTCAGCCACTGTGTCAGCATGATGGTGGAAGATTATCCACCTGTCAATGCTTCTATTGAAAAGATAGTAAGAGTTATCTGTGGAAATGTTTTCTCCTCCTTTGTGTCTGTGGAACATGTTTGATATGTTTTGACTTTTTTTTTTTTGTACTCTGGTAGCTCCGGTCAGTGTTAATGTGATTGTCTGTCCCTGTCTTAAATGAAATGTGCAAATTAGGGCTGTCTTTTAATCTGAAACCAAATGGCTAATATTTCTCTGTAAGAATATAATCAAATGTAGAGGCAAGTCTATGCAGATCATGTCCATGATTCTTGTATTCATTTGCAACGTCATAGAATGTTTTAAATGATTTCTGAAGGTCAGAAGAAAATAACGCATTTATACCCAGGTGCCTTTGTTGATATTCTCAACAAATTGTAATAATGAAGGTCTTCGTGTAAATAACTGTCAAACAAGCTACTTTTAAAAGTACGTGCTTATAGCAGAAGTGCATGCAGGGTTCCCACCAGTTGTAGAGTTTCAGAGTCAGAGTTCGGATCACCTTGCTATACTCAACGATGCTTTACTGAGGGGGGGAAAAAAGAATGTTTTATAGAAAAGCTGGTTATACTATATGCATATCTCCATGTACTAAGTGATTAATTGTCAAAATCCCAAACACTTTGCTGCAATAAAAACCACAACATATAAGACATGGTGTTCAAAAGGATTTATTTGGCAAATGTGTCTTTATTTTAGTAAAAAAATCATGCCAAACAAATGAGGAAAAAAAAGGCTTCACTGGATGCAATGCGACCCTTCACATGTTCATACAAATGAAGGATTTCTCACTTCCCCTCTCTCAGGTAAATACTAGTGCACCAGCTTCAAGAATACAAATATTCTTACTTATGAATACCATATAATCAATACAAAAAAAGTGACAATGTTTTAGGTCACTTAAAAACTTACAGCATGAAAAGACAAAACATGAGATTTAGTGCTTTCTTTGCCATAAGGAAGAACTTGAGATCAAAATTCAACCAATGACTTCACAGACATTTTATTGTCTCAAAATAGTCCGAATCACTAAGTGTCTCTCTTCAATCACAGTCACACCAAAGTGTCTTCTGATCAGCCTAAATGACTTCAAGGTTAGTGACTTTGTTGACAATGTGTGAGCGTCTGGGTACACACTCCAGGTCAAATTTGCTCTCAAATATAGTTGGACAAAGCTTCCAGCGGTTGTTTCTGTAGATTCCCAGGTATGTGTAGACGTCTGGCTTGTAGGAAAGCGGGCACTTGACCCCGGTAGCACGAATGATGGAGTCCAGCCGTATGACTTCGCTCTCGTCGGTGAAGTTCTGATTATAGGCACAAATTACCTGCTTCCCCTCCGTCTTGGGATCAAAGGGACTGACTTTGACAAGGGAGATCTTACCATCCAGGGCTGCTCTGGCCACACACCTCCATGCATGGTCCAGCTTGAAACCAGTGTCCAAGTGCATTAGCCACTTCCCTGTGAGCACTCCGTGATTCAGAGCCAACTCCTTCACTGTCTCGAAGCTGACAGGCCGGCCACTGGCCAACAGTTTCTCCCAGCTCTCTTGGAGACCCATGACATCCGCCCCACTGGGGCAGTGGGTTGGGCCCAGCACAGCAATCCACCCCACAGGACTTACACCACCCTCCTCGTCACCAAATCTGTACACTTGAGAGGGCCTGTTGCTTTCCAGCCAGCCATCAAACTCGGATCTGGGAGTTCTTCTACAGTCAAACACAATCCAGGGATCCATGTCTGCAGCCATGGCCTCAGCGGCGTAGGTCTCTGCAGCAAAAGGATGCTCCACCCCGCCATCTACAGGAGCCTCTTCTTCCTCCATGATGTTAAGTCCCGGTCGGGCTTGGACCTATCGAAAGAGAGCGGCTTAGTATGTTAAAATGTCAAGAACACGTTGAAACCACAAGTGCGCCATCTGTTAATTAATAAACTTCCAAAACATAAGCATACGTGTGAAGCTGAATTGTTTAGGGATGTTTACTAACGCTGCTAGCTAGCCTCCTGTTCACTAGCAACACTTGTTCACTGGCTAATGTTTGTCCTAAACCGATTTACTTAGAGAAAATAGGTGGTTACGTGGTTCGTTCGTGTAACGTCTACCTACAACTAGTACGAAACGAAACAGACAGAGTGACGGTTAACGCTAACTACTTTGCTCGTCTTGTAACTAGCTAGCTGGCTAGATAGCCATTTTAACTAACGCTACCCTTCATATTCGTCCTGGGAAAATTGGTTTAATTGTTTTTATAGCGAACCGCCGTACGCTTATATGCGTATAACAAAATACGACACCTCTGGATCGCAAGCTATTCACAGACAGCTGTAGCTTACCCGCAAACGCTCAACTAGCTAAGTTTTGTCGTCCGTGTTGTTCCGATCAAGCGCAGCCTCAGTAGCAGCTGTGTCAAAGAGCGATATGACAAACTCCTTTCAAATGTCCGGTTATGTCCACGACAAACCCCTCCAAAAATCGACGCATCTGGCACGAAAATAAACTTCAACTTGGTTTAGTTGTCAAAAAAGCAATTCACTCCTGACGTAGCAGACGTTAAGTCAACGCTATATTTTAAGCTTCACCTAGAATTCAAGAACTCTAAAATTGGCATTATGCCACCTTTATTTTGGTGTTCTGGGGCTCTGAAAGTATTAAAGTGTTTGTTTTAATTTTTAGCACTTAAACGTGTTTACATTTTAGCTAAGCATACATATTAAGTTATTAGTTACCACTATATTATTCCCTGAAAGCTGCGGAACTTCTTAGAGCTGAATTGACGGCGTTGTGACCCTGCGGAATCAAACTGAGCTGCCAGGCAACAGGAACCAGTTAGGACGACGTGCTAACGAGTTAGCCGGATAGCTACAGCTATCTGGTGTTCGCGGCGGAGGCAATTTGTATATGATATAGAATAATAATCCAGACAGTGTTTCATTTTATTTTAGTTTAGTCATCCAGGTAATTTAATTATGCCCAGCAAAAAGAAGAAATACAACGCCAGGTTTCCTCCGGTAAGTTTAAACTTTGTTGAACCGGTGTTACGACTAGCTAACGCTAGCTAACTGTATGACTGAAAGCTAACTTCTCTAGCTTGAATGGGATTCGGCCTGTTTTGTTTCCTGCACAGCTAACAAGCCAAATAGCAAACCATTTAACCCAAAACGATCAGTTGAATTGCTGAGATGTAGTACACTTAAACTACGTTTTGTGGGTTGTACTGAAGGAACTACCGTGCCTCTTGAGTTTCGGTATGGTACACACAAGCCGTGCTACAGTAGTTTGCTAGCAAGTCCACTAATTAACGTTGTTTTTAGCAAAGTATGCTAAGTATAACTGAACTCCAATAATTTAGTTCTGAGGCCCTGCATAGTTAGAAAACTTAGCGAGTTATCAAAGTGCTAACCTTACTATGTGATCATTATAACGAGAGTGACTGATTTGTATAATTACTCTTACAGGTCTTTCAAAAACGTGTTGTTGTTGTGTTCAAGTTTTTGATGGGCTCTTGGGTTTGAATAGATCTTCAAGTGTAGTTATTACACAAATGACACACACGCTTAAAGTTTATCATTTTCTCATTACAGGCGAGGATTAAGAAGATTATGCAGACGGATGAAGAAATAGGCAAAGTGGCTGCAGCAGTACCTGTTATTATTTGTATCCTTTTCGCCACCTGTCCCGTGCAAACTTCAAGATTTGGGGTAGTTTCAGAAAAAATAAATATACTATAAGCAGTGAAGGATGACATCTGTTCTTTTAAACCAGAGCCAGCTTTTAATGTTTTTTGTTTTGTTATGTTAAATTTGATTGTTCTCAGTGTCTGTGCAGTTATAAGGCACTGAAATGAGTCCGTTTTATTTGAATAAAGCACACAGACCTGCTGTATCATAATTTCCTTAACTAACATATCAGCGAGGGCTCTGGAGCTTTTCTTGGAATCACTGCTTACAAAAGCCTGTCAAGTCACCCAGTCTAGGAACGCAAAGACAATGACAACATCGCATCTGTATGTTTTTCTGTTTCTTTTTTAACATCTTAAGTGGACTGTATAAAGGTAGTTTCTACTGCATATTTTGCTCAAGTCATAACAGCGTATGTTTGACTTGAATTGCTGCTGCTGGAGACTCAGGAATTCATTTAAATTGAAACGTGATTTTGGACATAAGCACATAAAACACTTTAAGGCAAACTATTATTCAGCATGATACAATGTGGAACTATTTGTTGGAACTATTTGTTGTACTAATGTTACTTCGGTCTTTTCTGTCACAAACTGTTTCTGGTTATGAGCAAGATACATTTTTCAAGAAGAACTTGTTGTATGAGTTGGCAGGTTCACCTTTTAACCAGCTCAAAGTTCATGTGAATTTGTCAAGGAAAGAAATTGCTAATTGATGAGTGTGTATGTATGTTTACAGAAAGCAGTGTATTGAGCTGGAGCAGCAGTTTGATTTCCTTAAGGACCTGGTGGCAACGGTGCCGGACATGCAGGGCGAGGGGGAAGAGAACCACACTGAAGGGGGAGCAGAGAAAGTCCCACGAAGGTATCTCCCTTTCACACACTCGCGCAGAGACCCAAATGTTGTTTTGTAGCACTGTGACCACTGAAGAATTAAGTCAAGCAAGAATAGTCGAGATATTTAAATCATCAGGAGGCTCAGCAGTGCGAGTTCTGAAGAAATGAGTCACACAAGAATACCAAAGAAGACAGAACTCCTTATATGTGCACAAGACGGGTTATCTTTTCCTGGAAAAAATTAATTGTGGTGCCGAGATGTGTCTAGCGTTCTCATGATGTAACTTTGTTATTGCTTTCATTCTGTCCTGTGCTTGTAGATTACCATATGATGGAAAAACAAGAGAGGGCAACTGTTCCACCTCCACAGAGTGAGGTCAATTCACTTAGGAAAAGAAAAAGCTATGTTAACTATCGACTCAGACACTAGAATTGCAGAAAGGTACACACGAATGAAATGAGTTAGAAGATTATGGCTGATTTGATTCTCATTAGTTTGGAAGCGTTTATATTCTCCTAATGTTTGAACAGTTCTCCAGAGCTCGGGCTTGTGAAGTTACAGTATCTGCAAATGAAATGTTAAATTAAGTTGCAGCAGCGGTAATGTGTCACATTATTGTCTGTGTCCACACTCTCTCTATTACCAACTGTTCATATGAATTCATTTGTTGTGCAAGTTCGCACATTGTTTCTTTACAAAGTATTACAGGGTACAGCTGAAAATCTGCCTCCACCTGTTGTCCCCAGTAGTTCAAGGAGATGTCACTTAAAAATCAGCGAGCCCGTTTTGTTATTTTATTAAAAATCTACAAGAAGCCAAAATGTTTTTTGTAATGATATCATAACAAACAATATTTGGTAAACTCTGGTAAAACATGTTTTTAAGAGACAAAATCAGTAAGTATATGGGTACTTGTGTTCCTATGAGCAGCTTTTAGTTCAAACAGCATACAGACAAATCATTCACTCGTTTAGCAAGTACTTTAACGTGTCGTTGCACAAGTTTCAATTGTTATTTGGCTGCTTTGTCACCAGGGGTCGAAAACCAGGGTCTGGCCGCAAGAACGGGGGAGCCGGCTCCAAAGGCAAGGACAAGAAGTTGTCTGGCACTGAGTCAGAGCAAGAGGTGGGAATTGATTTGTGCACAGAGGCCATTATCTGTGTTTGTGTTTTCGGGCAGGCAGCTCATTTGTGTGTTATTTTATTGGAACCAGGATGACTCTGAGGACAGTGAGACAGACGGGGACGAAGATGATGGCTCTCAGTCAAGCACAAACCTGCAGGCTGCATCCAGGTTCCACAGGTACCCACTGCACCCATAAGAAATCAGCGGTGGAATGTAGCAAAGCACATTTACTCAAGTACCTAAGTACAAATTTGAGGTACTTATACTTGAGTATTTCCATTTTCTGCAGCTTTATACTTCCACTCCACTACGTCTCAGAGCCAAATGTTGTCCTTTTTACTCCACTCCATTTGTCTGACATTTACTAGTTACTTTAAAGACAAAGATTTTACATGATGGATAATATAGCAAGCTTTTAAAATAAACACACTGTTAAAGATTAAACCAGTGGCTTCTAACCTATTTGTCTTCCGATGCCTTATAAAAAAGCAGTGTGTAGTCTAGGTCCAATTTTATATGTCTGAGTTGTCAACATCCATCAAATTGTGGTTTCTTCCCCTCTAAAAACTTCACACAATTTAATTTTAATAAATGATTAGAGAAAAAGGCCAAAAACTGAAACCAGAACTTTGTTTTTTTTTTCTTCTTCCACTCCCATTAATCATCTGATGCAGTTTAAAAGCAGCCCTACTGGAAAGAAGATTATTCCTCTTAAATACTCTTAAATATAACTACCATACCTTATTTAAGTAAAGGGATCTCAGTACTTATTCCACCACATAGTTAGACATCTGTTAGATATTTTTACAGCCAAAGACAGGATGAGGGCGCTGTTTTCCACTAAATTTGACTGAAAAAAATAGGGTGCAGAAAGTCCTCCTCACTTGATTGTGTTTTAAAGTGTTTAAATTTGAAAGTAGATGAGTCATAATGCACCTCCTCTTGTGTCCCTGCAGCTCAAACACTCCCCTCCAGTACATGCACATGGGCAACATGGTCTCAGTGGGCAGCATGGCCCCAGCACAGCCCCAAGGCGGCATGGCCTTCGCCCCCCACCCATCCATGATGAGCGTCGCACCCCCTCCCCCAGCGCCAGCGCCGCACAAAAACGAGGATGACGACGACGAGGACTACGATTCTTAGCTCCCTCCTCCACCACCACCACGTACACACACACACACACACACACGCACACACACACACATTCTTTCAACTTTATTTTTGGTTTCTTAAGTTGTTCTTAAAGCGGCCGCTCAAAGTAGTGGAGGGAAAGACTCTTCATCACAGCCGGCTGACGGCTGGCTACAAGAGACACCTTAGACAAAACCGCTGCTGCAGAAGACAGAAAACTGGTTGTATATTATGTGTTTTAATTTTCATTTTTTAAAAAGGTTTTATTTTATTGTAGAGGAGAATCCAACCAGGATGTTTTTTAACAAGTCAGTGCTTCTATTTTGACTAATAAAAATGGCAGTCGTCACTGTTTTTTGCCATGAGCCCCGCAGACAGGATAGGTGTGGTTTGTGTTGCCTTGTAGCTTTTTTTTTTTTTTTTTTTTTTTTTTTCATTTGGCACTTTTCTTTTGTCCTCTGTAGTCGACATTTCAAAGTGAACATATCAGTCGTTGTCACTCAAACCCTCAGGTTGGCTAAAAAAAACAAAAAAAAAACAAAAAACAAACAGATTACAAGTGTTAAAGCTAAAGCCTTATTATAGCCTTCAATGCTCATGCAAAGGCTTTAGATGAGTTCAGGGCAACAGTGTGTGAAGTATTAGGAAGGTGATCATCGCTTGAGAGAACAGAGTCCTAAGTCATTGTCTCACCCATGGAAGTGTTCATTTAACTATGTTACCAATTGGCTATGAAGTACCGCTGTTAAGATGTGAGCCCTACTTCCCGGCTTTGTCGCAACCTGCTCGTCAGTCCAATTGTCAGGCTGTAACATAAACAAGGAAGCAGGTGTATTTTTACTCTAGGTTATCTAACCGCAGCATTTTGAATTAGTTTCTATTTTAATTCACGTTTTTATCAAGAGAACTGTAAAGCTCCCTGACCGCAGCTGTAATCAGGTTAATGATTTGTTGTCGATCACGTCGTCAAATGTTATTTGCTCCGCTAGAAGGACTTGTTAATATTATTTTACATGAGAACAAATTTCCCCCGAAATCAGAAGCGTACTGTGACTCTCGGACCATGGCTTTGTTTTTAAAGTTGTTTGTCTACTTTGACCTCTCCCTGGTCCACTCTAATTTCTATTCTGGCCACCCCTGCCATCTTTTTTTTTTTTTTTTGTTTTTGTTTGTTTGTTTCTCCTTTACTGTCAGCATTATTTCCCCCTCTTTTTAGATTGTTTTAAATGTATCCATTGGAAGCAGAGATGGGGCTCCCATTCATGTGTCAGTCTGAGAATGAAATGTTTCAGAATAGACAGTTGAAGTTGACACTGTATTGTAAACTTTTAACATTCTTTTTATTTTGTATGGGTGAAATAAAGTTCATATTTCAATTAAAAAAGCAATACCAGTTGTTTTGGTTGATCTTTTCCATATCAGAGGAAATAGCCTGAGACTCTTTAAATCTGCAACTGTGTGTTTTGTTTTTTTTTTTTCTTTCTTTGTTCACTGGCTGGAAGGGGCAAAACCTGATTCTTGCCGCATCTCTAAGCAGAAAATGTCACTTTCATTTTTCAATTTCACAGCAGTGTAACACCTTTTTGCAGTCCCGAATCCGTGCTGAGACGTCTTGCATACTTTGTTTTCTGGGGGAAAAAAATAGCGTTCATTACTCTGCAATGTAATTTAATGTACTTTTCCGTGACTCGTGCAACCTGTAAGACGAGGCCCAGCAGTCTGCATGGCGGTCTCGTCCTGCTGTTAGGCACACAAGACGGCACAGGTTCGAGGAAAGGTGTTTCACGGAGAGAGGCGATTGTTGGCATCTACTTTGAGAACAGCCCGACTGGCCCCGAGTGTGCGTCCAGCCCCCTTTCCTCTTCCCCTTGCTCTGTTTCTTTTTCAGACAGTACATTTTGTCGTGTAAATGCAGCCGCCTCTTCTACACCACCACCACCCCCCTCCTCCTCTTCCCAAGCCAAGCAAACCCGAGCTCGGGACGCAAAAACAACTGCATCCTTCCTGCCCAAGCGTTGACTCAGCGGACTGAGAGGAGGGTGGGGTCTGCTGTGTGTGTGTGTGTGTGAAGGGATGGGGGGGGGTGGTCTGTGCAGAGGGAGGAGGCAGGAGGTGGTTGACTTTAGGAGGTCGGTGTCCAAACAAACGGCAGCCGTGGGCAGGGAAGGAGGGAGGGGAAGGGGAGCCATCAAAGGCCTAACAGAAGGAAGCACACTGTTTCCACACAGCAGCCCGGCGGGGCCAAAGGTGGCCCCGCTCATTCCCATCCCCTCCCTTGAAGCCTCAGTCTGCGCACTTTTTTTTTTTTTGGAAACATGGGAAAACGCGGCAATAAGGAATTCCCTGACCTTTTTTTTTTTTTTTTTCTTCTTTCAAGAATAAAAGCCTTTCATAGGCGTGACTATGCGGAAAAAAACACGTGCTTAAAATTCACCTTCTACTGTTATCAGAGGGCATGCTGGAAACCAAATCATTAGTATTCTCTCAAAGCCCAGTTTGAAATACTTTATAGTCATTACAGTAAGTCCTCTTGACTCTGCTCACGCTAATGGATACAGGGAGACCGTAGAAACCTTATTCAGCGCAAGCGCGTTTCATATGCAGGGGAGAGCTCCGTGTGCTTCAGGCAAAAAAACTTAAAAGTGCTCCTGTCACAACAAGTGCACAGAAAAGTGGCAGCAGAAATTATTCATTGTGAGATACAGCTTGTATTATTTAAGGGAACGGGGGGAAAAAAAGGACAGTTTAGAGGGAAGGTGGAAGCAGGGGAAAAAAAGGCCTTTCGGTGTAATGGAATTAAATCCAAAAGTGATCGAAAGCTTCACCAGGAACCTGGTGAAGCTTTGGGAAGGGTTGGGAAGGGTTCACAACCTTTTCTGTCCGGTGTACCCCCTGCAGCACCGTCTTTGATCTGCTGTAGTCTGTTCATATAAACTACACTGATCACTGTGGACGAAGCGATCAGTCTGTTCATATAAACTACACTGATCACTGTGGAAGAAGCGATCAGTCTGTTCATATAAACT
>JAPQRN010000011.1:4012849-4030421 GCA_037367275.1 Coranthus polyacanthus
TGATGTTTATTCACACATTTAGAAAACTGTTATTATTTATGTCAGCACATTAGTTTAAAGCAGTCACGAAAGACCTGGGAAAGTCATGGAATTGGGTAAAGTTGTGACTTGGGAACTTTTTTTTTTGGGGGGGGGGATGCAGACTCTCATCGTTTTGAGATTAAAACTAGGTGTTAATTCAGCATTGACGGTTGAATTTTGACTATATGTCTTTAATGAAAAGTTGAAAGTCAGAACATATACATTCAGCAAAGGCTTTGAAAATAAATGACACCACGTTACTTTTGGAGCAGTAAAATAAATGACTTCTAGGGCGTGTTCTTTTATCTGATGCAGAAATTGCCTTTACATCCGCACTTTAAAGCCGATATTTGAATTCCTGTATTTTGTCCGTAATGGCATTGACAAAACCAGACTACACGTGTCAAGATTCAGACAAGGACGCCGAAGAGAACTGTTCAAAACGGAGTCGACCTCAGGATTTGTTGATGCGCAGGTGCTTTTTCTTGTCTCCCCCCCCCCTAATAACTCTGGACCTACATTGTCACAGTCCTGTTCTGAGTATTTGAAGTGAATCTGAAAATAGACAGAGACTGAAAGAGGTTTCTGTTTGATCTTCTGATTTTGCTGTATGAAACGCATCGCATTTAGATGATAATTTAAACACCTCACTAGTTATTTAGCACTAGTTTATTTACTGAACAGCCCCCCCCCCTGACGCCAGCTTGTAATCGTGCGGATTTCTATGATATTTTTAATATATGGTTTGGGAATCAACGGATTAAATGATGGTGGGTAATGTTCAATGTTTATTCATCATCTCACGCAAAAGCCATCCCAAACAATCACTGACGTCTTTCAAACATAAACTTATTTCTAAACTGTTTTAAAGCATTTTATTAATGCAAGCTCACCGTTCCGTTTCCGCCATGCCTCATCTCATTGTGTTTGTGTTTATTTATTGATTTATCTTTATTTTTTATGTCTTACTGTGGAGATTTGACTTTCTTTAGATCTGAAATGAATCGTGTAAAGCACTTTGTACTTTGTTTTTGATGTGATGTATGTAAACGACTTATTTTGCTATTTAAATAAAGAAAAAAAAAAAAAAAAAAAAGGTATTACCAGAATATTCAGAGCCTGATAAATACACCTGAGTGAACAATTGGGGGTAAAACGCACAACGATAATGCGATGTGGGAATGAATCTTCCTAAATAAAAGAGAAGAGCGTCCTATGAACCAATGGACGAGCTTTGTTGACATCATCTCCGTCAAAGTGCATTTAATTTCCCCCAAATATCCCATATGAGAGCGGTCGATGTCAGCTTTCAGCCGAGCAGAAAGCTTTTACATTGTGTTCAGAAACTCCTTAAACAACTCCAGAGATGACGGAGACAGCGAGAGCATTCTCCTTGGAGGAAAAAAAAAACCAAAAACTTTTAAATGAGCTACATTTGACTTTATCATAAGCACAAAAAAAAAAAAAAAAAAAAAAAATTGCACGGCAGTAAATCTACCTCCATCTGAGTGAAGTTTCAGTAACAGCCCTTCCATCTCGGTCGGGTAAGTAGCCCCACAAACTGCATAAAGAGCATTAAAACCATCCATGCACTGAAGGCTTTTTTTTTTTTTTTTGCTTGAGGATTCGCTTGGAACTCCGTTTTTTTTTTTTTTTTTTTTTTGTTCAAAGTCACTTCCACACAAAAGGAAACCTTGAACAAATTTCTCCTTGCCTCACAGCGTTATCCTCTCTCTTTTTTTTTTTTTTCTTTGACAACGTGGAAAATTTTTAATGAACTTCTGTCCTTGAGTTCAGAGACTGGGTGTCGCTAAAGTGCAATATCTCATCTGATTCATCAGGAAGACAATTTAAGACTTCCATAAATCTGCTTAGCCTGTAATCAGCGGTGGAAGAAGTGGTAAGATCCTTTACTTTAGTAAAAAAGTACTGTGAAAATATTCCACCACAAGACCGTAGTATGAAAAGTAAAAGTGATCCCTGTCAGTCTTTTACTGTTACATATGATGTTTTTAGGGCTCATTTTACTGCTGCGTTAATGTCTATGTTGCATTTCACTGCTGTATTTGTTTAAGCTCCTTTAAATACTGTTGAAATAGTTTCCATTTCATCACGTTTGTAGCATCGCTGTCCTGCGAGAACCACAAAAAGTCAACCTTTCATGAGGCCTGTGAATCCAAGAGGGGGTTTTTAAAGGGTTTAATTAAGGAGGAGGAGATTTTTTTTCTCAACCCCCTGCATCTCATCGCAAACATTTAACATCAACGCATTTGGAGGTACGTGAAGGGGATGAAAAAAAACCAAAAAAAAAAAAACCCTGAAAAGTAACTAAACTGTGGAGTAAAAAGTGCAAGGTTTGCTTCTGAGATGTACTGGAGTAGAAGTATAAAGATAATGGAAAAGTAAAGTACAAGTACATCACACGTGTACTTAAGCACAAGTACTTGAGTAAAAAGTTACATTCAACCACTGCAAATAATGATTAAGTGCAAAAAGCAAACTTGCTGATTTGTTATTTTGGTTATTTAACATCTTTTACCATGACTGTTAAATAAACCGTGCCGTTAGTGGGAAGACATATCTCATATCTTTCATTCTTTCTGTACTGTAAACGTACGAAAGGCTACCGGTGTAATTGCAAAAAATGAAAAACCACAAATTGGGTTATTTTCTGCTCATTTATCTCACTCACAGCATTCTGCAGTAACGGTGTGAAGTTGGCCCGAAACAACCAGAAAGAAACAGGAAAACAATACATACAAAATAAAACTCACATACGGTGGGTTTTTACAGCGAACACCACCACAATGTTCCCACTTATAGCCGTGTCCAAATGTACTTTTTTATATTGGAAAATCGTAGTTTGAAGTAAAATTATTATTGCATCGTAGAACATTGATCCCGTTATAATATTTAGTTTATTAGAGCACTTTGCTGTCACGTAAGTCACGTTATGAGTTGCAGATGGATGCTGTTCTGGCCTCCCTGTAACATAAAATAAACAAATAAATGAATAAATAGGAAATACAATAACTGAGAACTTGTTTAATGAACAACATATTGTGCCCTTGGATAGATTTATTAGGTAATGGAAACCTCTACTTGAAAAAGTCGAATATTTCGTCTTTTTTTCTCTCTCTCTATGCTCTTCTCATAGCCTAAATTACAATTTGTTTTAAACATCTGCATTTAAATATCTCTCACCAGTTAAAACAGAGACGGCGCTAGTTTGCCCGAGTTTTATTGTGGTAGTTTTCACCGGATGTGCGCTTCTTTATTGTGTCCGGCCTGACCCTGGCCTGTCATCTGACTCTTTTCCTGTTGGGAGAGAAAAAAAAAGTTTTGAAACCCCACCCTCCGCACTGACTGTAAGCACAGACGTAGAAGTGGTTCGAGGTCCTGACGAGTGAACACTGACCGAGGAAGAGGAATATGATAATAAGTTATGATGGAGTTATTGCGCTGTTTGGATACCGACTGGAACAACCAGACCACCGACCGGGAGCAGGCCACGCGTTGAACCTCGACTAGGAACCAACGGGATTTGTTTTTACTGCGCGTTTGTCTTTGGAAAGTAAAGTCACACAGGTTTGGATAGCTCTTCCTGTTACAAAGTCGGCTGTTCCTCAAGTTTTTTTTTATGTTGTGATAAAGCCCAGCTCATTGTGCGCTTCTCGTGAGACTGTAAGTATGGATACTCTGGCGCATTGGGATGCGGGATTTCCTGCGGGAGCGCCGCAAAGTTGCGGTCAGACACGCAAATTGGAAATGTGGGCTTAATAATGCTAACTGGTCAGCCCTGAAACTCGTCGTAAAACACTGGTTGGCTGGACTGAATGCTCCTTTCCTGCTATTCTTCTCTGCTTCTCAGCGCTTCCTGCTTGTGATGGCCACTGCACTTAATGGCTAAAAATACATAAAAACTCAAAATGGACAGCTAAATGTAGAGGGACCCTTCATTTGGAGTTGCAGTTGCAACACTTGTCGCATTTAAAACAAGCTTTGGAGGCAGTTGTCCTTTTCTTCCTACGCTCTTCATCTTTATAATCAGAACTCAACAGGTGGCGTTTTTAACTGGGAAGAGAAGAGCTGATTTCCCCATAATGAGGTGATTCAAGAGCCTCTTAAATACAGGCCGGTGAAATGATATTGTGCCTAAACCATGTGTTGGGAAACCACACACCACATCACTTGAGAAGAAAGAAATTCAGTGGAGACTGTGCTGCCTTTCTGAGCTCTCAAATACTTGGCCATAATCAAACAAAAGCAATCTCTTGACTGACAAATGGAGAGCTTAGCTTTTAATGTGAAGACGAATGAAAGACAATTGCAGCTCAATTGTCTTTGAATCCTCTCTTGTAGCCCACTTGTTGGTCAAGCTTTTGAACACATTTCACTGGTCCCTGATGAACCAACAAGAAAGACAGGAAAGGGAGCGAGGTGCAATAAAGTACTCCTTTGTACTTTATTTTCAAACCCTTGGGGTGCAAAATCATATCCAGTCAAAACATCTGCTTGAGGCTCCATGGAGCCGCTGAAGAACATATTCAGTCGTGGCCCACTGTCAAACTGGAAAAATTTGGATCAATCACAAAAAGGGAACTTTACCAACCCCGTGTGGACAGCCTTGTTTGACTATGAGGCATCATGTAAAGATGAGCTCACCTTGCGTAAAGGTGACCTGGTGGAAGTCCTGTCTCTGGACTCAGAGATATCAGGGGACGAGGGCTGGTGGGCGGGAAAGGTCAACAACAAGGTGGGCATCTTTCCATCCAACTATGGCTCCTTTAAGCCAAGTGGATATGGGAAACTACCAGGCAGCAGCGTGGTTGGCGAACTTGGCCCAGCTGTGGTCGGCGACTTCGAACCGGATGAGGTGGATTTCAGGGAACTGAGCCTGGAGGAGGTCATCGGAGTCGGGGGCTTTGGAAAGGTGTATCGCGGTACATGGAGAGGCAGGCTGGTGGCTGTGAAGGCCGCTCGGCAAGACCCGGATGAGGACATCAGCGTGACGGCGCAGAATGTGCGTCAGGAAGCGCGTTTGTTCTCCATGCTCACCCACCCGAACATCATCGCCCTGAAAGGTGTCTGTCTGCAGGAACCCAACCTGTGCCTCATCATGGAGTACGCCTCGGGTGGGCCGCTGAGCCGGGCGCTGGCGGGCCGTCGCATCCCGCCCCACGTCCTGGTCAACTGGGCCGTGCAGATAGCCAGAGGGATGCTGTACCTGCACAGTGAGGCGATTGTCCCCGTCATCCATCGAGATCTCAAGTCCAACAACAGTAAGTTTACAGTCCACCAACACATTCATCAGTCTCCCCTTGTTTGTCCCCACTCTGTCAAAGTTAGACAGATGAAGGGAAAAGCTGGACATATTTACTGGAGGTTTTCTGTGGCAACCTGCCCCATGGCAGTGATGGAACATGGTGTAGCCTATACAAGGCTGCTAAAGAACTCCTCTGTGTTTACAAGGCCATATCTAGGACAAAGGCAACATTTTTAACTCTTTCATCATACAGGAAGGCCTGCGCTCCAGAAGAATTATTAACTCCCAACAACTCATTAGTCTGGGATATTAAATAGGTTCTCTACTTTAATTAATCAATATAACCCACAATTGGCACAGTTCTAGTGTAAATATATCAGCAGTTATAGTTTATAGTTTAAGGTCATAAAAATAGTAAAGGAAAGATACTTTTTAATAGTGATGCATCGATTGTGAAATTCCGGGATGATACTGATTTGGAAAATAACCATTTGTTTGTTTGTTTGTTTGTTGTTGTTGTTATTTACTCCTTTTTGTGCCAGGGAAACAAGGAAATGTTTTACTTAAAAAAAACAAACAAAAAAAACAAGCCTACTTTACACAATTTTTGAACGAGACCAAATTCAGTTATACAAATTTATTTAAAAAAAACAACGCTCAATATTACACAATGGATAAGTATCGTCCACTGCCACAGGTGAAAGTCATTTTATTTGCCGATTGGCTGATATTGGCCGATATCGATGTTCAGCCGATATATCAGCGCATCTCTACCTTGTAATATTGCGTATTATGTGTAGCAGCAAAAAGACACGGGCGTGTTTCAGCCCTAGACTTTTAGACATCATCCAGGTAGAAAATTCATACTAACATGTACACCTCATGTCATAAAACCTCCATATAGATACACCCATAAAAGCACCAATTTAAAATTACAGTTTAAGAAAATGACAAAGCATTTAGGAATAAGACTAGTGTTGCAACAAGACATCTTCTTGGAGCGTAGCCCAGTCATGTGACTCATAAAACATAGACCGAGTGATCTAAGTGCAGAAACTGAAAGGTCTTCAAATATGTGTTGGTACTAGAAAATAAAATGCCATGCTTCCCCAGCAAAGGTCAGGAATTCAGGAGGAAGCTTTCCGTCTCTGCACCGTCACAACTCACACGTTGGACTTTGATGCTGTCTGAGGGGAGGGAGCAGGTGGGAAAGGTCTTGCATCAGTGTTTTGGGCCCTAGCAGCAGACACGTATGCACTGGACCTTGTCATTAAAGCGACAGTGGGGAGATGCTCTGCTGATAAAGCTTTCTGTCCTCCTTTTTTGAAGCGATACAAGTGCCTGTCTCAGCTGTAACGGTGCTCTTAGCTAACCTTAACTCTGAGCCACCTGAATTTTACAGCCGCCTCCCCTCTGTTATTATCATTCTTGTGATGCAGCATATAATCCCTGTCAGCTCTTTGGCTGTATCTGCTACGGTCCCAATGATTTTCCTTAGCTCTTAACTAGAGCCTACACCAAAATAGAAAAAGATAGCTTGTTTAATTCTGCAAAACATTTGCCACAGTAGGTTTCTGAGAATTTGACCTTGGTTGGGAGCTCTACAAGATCCCCTCCCCTGTTTCAAGGTTTGTTTGAAGCAAAGATTCCTTATTCAGCGTATCGCAGGGATCCCTTTCTCCCAGATTCCTTTTAACATTCCCATCATTTTCACTTCTGCAAACTTTTCTGTTTGAGAACTTTCTCTGACCGCCTGCTCGCTGACCATCAAGCACCTTTCTCACCACCTCTCTTATCTTCACCCCTGCGTCTGCTTGACTCCCACCAAGACCTCGCCTCTCCTGCTGCGCAAAAAAGAAGAGTTATGTTAATATAGTGTTTGTATATGAGGCAGGCCCAAAGCGAACACAATCCCTCTCTCTGTGTGCTGGGAGATTGTATCGCTCTCCTGCCTCCTCCTGCCTCTTGTTTTTTAATTCTCTGAATCTTTGTCCCTGGCCTGCCCCTACATGTCTCCATACAGCCATAACCCTGTTGTGCCACTGAGCAATATCCTGTTGTGATGGCGGAGAGTGCGGGGGGGATGAGAGGAGGCGGATAGGAGCAGCGGGGAGAGAGGGAGGGCGGGAGGGAGGGAGTGGAGGTCATTTCAAAAGAAGCTCTGTCAGTTTGACAATAATGTGCCGCACTGTAACTGAAGTGCTGACAGGTTTAGTGCACAGGTGCAGCAGCATCTCGCCATAGGGGAAAAATGCAGCGCAACATTCTGCTTAATAAAAAAAAAAAAATCACATACTAGTGATGGATCGTGCATTTCTTGAGCAGTGAGGTTCAAAGCACAAAATGTACTAAGGCTTCGATGCTAAACCTCAGATTATGGAGTCAGTTCCTCAGAATAATGGTGGAAGTTCTTCTTTCTAGAGTTGCCATTTTGCGCCGGCACTCTGCAGTCATGCAGGGAGGAATCTGTCAAAGAGGAATTCTAACTGTAGCCTCAGATGGATCATAATGTAACTCTGCAGCATGTGTTCATTACATTACGTTACAAGTGCAACGTCGAAATCACAGGAGCTGCAATTTAAGTCGAATGTGTCACAACATACCATTATAAATGAAGCATTGTTGTGCGTCGTACTTTTCTGAACCATGCTTTCTTGAGCTTTAAAGGAGTTATTTGTAGTTTTGAGATTCACAAATTAACTCCAGCTATCAACAGAAGGGGGCAGTAGTGTACCGGGGGTACCGCCCAAAGCATCACCCCTCACCGACGGCCTCTAGTTCACAGTATAGCTCGCTTAGCTCTGTTTTTAGCAAGAAAACAGCCATGGTAAAAACCATAAATAACTTCAGTTTGGATTATTTTTTTGTATGGTTTGTATTGTCAATAGCTGCACTAATGTCCAAACAAGGTCAGAACTGCCACAGGTTAGTCTGAACCGTGTACAAATGGCTACCTTTGCAAACATAGTACCACTCACTGAGAGTTCACTGTGAGTTGTCTCCAGTGGGGGAAAGCGATGTCAACTTTGACTTCCCATTTTTTTCGATGTTTTTTTTTTTTCTTCTTTGAGCGTTGTTGCTGATGGCAGTGCATAGTGGTGACGATAATGGTCGCTTTGTGAAAAACATCAACCATCAGTGTGTTTACTGTTTACTACTGCGTTTACAGTTCACAACCTGCCCTTACAGAATTGTGTGACGGTCTGTGGGCAGACTCAAGGCTACAGTTGTCACTACTCACTCTAGTGGTACAAAGTGGTATTACTCTCCTGTTCCTCGCTCCTTTTCAGGTTGTCGTTGAGTTAATTTGCCCCCCTTCTGCATTTCCCTGTGATGTGACTGCTATGCAATGTCATTGCTAAAACGACATGTTGTGTAGCTCTTGTACAGACCACAGCAATAATCACATTATCATTTTTTATATATTTTTTTTTAAGTGAAGATGAAATGCAAAAATCATCATTCATGCCAAAATCGTGACTAATAATGCAATAAAAGTATCTGTCACAGTAATCACAATAGTTTACTAGAGACTTTTTTTTTGTGTTTTTTTGCATATGTTCAGCCGTGAAATCATTCCAGTGGGAACAGCAGAGAATGGCCACCAGCGCATTCCTAAATTAACCAGAGGTTTACTATTGTTCATTAGAGCCAGCTGTAAGAGTGATTGATTAACACGTGAATATTCATTATCCCTGAAGGGCTTGTAAACAAGAGCCATGAGTTGCCGTTGTAGCTAATGACCAGCGGAGCGCATTGGCCCGTTTGGAAGATGCTGATTAAACAGGATCATTGAAGAAAGTGCATGGTGGGGCACTTGGGTCGAAGCCAGAGGCCATAACTGGAATTCCACCGAAAGTAAATACAGAGCAGAGAGTAGAACAGCCTCTTTCTCTCACTGTTGTGTCTGTATGGCTAGGGATGAGACCTAATTTAGGCTCTCGCAGGCTTTCTCTTGATTATATCCTTTCACATCTACATGGCATGAATTCAGTCGCTTTCTGTCTTTATGCAAAGGACTTTACCATACATACCTAAATGCTGCAATTAAATAGCATTCATTTTCACTACTATGAACCCATTTCGCAGGTTGGATGGCTAATTGGCAGTATCTTAATAACTCATCTGAAGATGCCAATATAAGTCAGTTTAGATGCTAAATGATACGACCCTTGATCTTCAATACAAACACTGTTCAAACATCTTGAGTCCTTGGCTCCTGCATTTATCAAAGTCTATGTTTATGATAGTAATTTGGTATCTTGGCTTTGTTATCTTCGGTATCTAAGCTGTCAGTCACTGTCGACAACTCAGAGGCTGGGAGGTATCTCATGAGGCTTTTTATTTCTTCCTCTTTGAAAAAAATGATGTATAAAATGAACAATAAATTTGTCTAATCACCCTGACATGCTTTCTGCCAGGAAAAAGGGAGAAGGGATGACTAATTGTGAGTTTTTTTTATTCATCAGCCTTAAGCACAAAATTAACACATTATCACCATATGAAGTTATAAGAAACGGTTGAGTGTTTGTGCATTCAGCAGACATCATAGCCTCATTTAAATAACTACTGTCTTGAAACCATGTCGGTATAATAACCGTTTTCAGTTGCATAATTTGTTTTAAGTTGTTTGTCTGCTTTTATTTTGTGCTGGGCAGGTAAAGTGCAGAATTGTCTTTTTAAAGCTTCTGCTGGAAGATGAAGTTAAACCAAAACTGTAAAGTCGCAGGCTGTGCAGCCAATGGATGACAATATTCTGACGGTTAATTACTGTATGTGAGCTCATTTACATTAAACAAAGTCGTGATCCATTGTTTAAAAAACATACTTAACTATTCAAATAGTGCAGCTTTAAATATTCTGTTGTTGACACAGTATTTCGAGTCTTTCCCTAACTTCAGTGTCGATCTTACTCACAGCCTCAGTCACAGCCTTTGACCGTCATCCTTACACTGTCAGTTATCTGCACAAAGCCTTCATAGACCCAAAAACAGCTATAGGCATCGCCGCATGCCATAAAACTCTGCAGAGGCTTTAGTTAGAGCTGGTGGGGAAAGTGCCAAGCTAAGCACTTGCTGGGCTGGAACTCACAGGCCTTTTTCAGGAAGAAGCCACAGTTAGATCTTGGATCAACATGTCCTTTTTTTTTCCACGAGTGGACAAACATCTGATACATCCCTCTACCAGCATGTTTTCATTCAGGGCCCCCAGTGCCCCGCACTGCAGCGCACTCAAAACATCCCCTGTATGTGTGAGTGTATAGACTGCAGGGTGTGTGATGTTTGCATGTGTGTGGTGAACTGCACTCCCGTTAGCACTGCACTTAGACGCACGCTCAGTCTCAACATTCCCCTGTTCAGGGGGAGGCATCATGAGGGCAGTTTAAACATTTCGTTGCTTAAAGACAGGATTTTGAACCTGATAACATGTGCCCGCGTTTTGTTATCATTATACATGTGCGGTTTAAGTGATATATGAATCAATAATGCTGGAAAGCCAGCTGTTAGAGACAGGGAGAACCAGATAAAAAAAAAAATCCTATCTGCAGATCTAAATTTAGCAGCCCATCTTGCCTTTTGCTGTCATTTTGCCAGGCTGATCTTTTATTGGCTGCCTCGTGTACTTTACCTCAGTCAGCGGTGAATGTACAACGTATACAGGAGTCGCGCAGTTCTATTTAAAACAGCACCGGCACAGAAGAGCACATATATGGTGCTTGTGTTTGTGGAACTGCAGGGAGATGTTTCCCTCCCACGCAAGGATAACATATTGTCTGTATTATTATGTTTTTAAAAAAAAAAAACACGCTCATGATCATTTTCGTGGGATCAAAAGCTTATGTTGCCTTTGAGTAATGGGTGGCATTTCCATGTAAATATGTGTAATTTGGTGTCTTTACCAAGCTAATATGTGATTCGGGAAAAGTTTGAAAAAAACAGCCCTATGAGAAAGAAGCCAATTATTCTTAAATATAACCAAATTGTCTTGTGCTATGCAAAACAAATCTGTCAACAGGGTATGCAAACCACTAGATTCCTTAAAACTAGAATAAAATATAGCCACTGAAAAATTATACTAAATGCCAAGGTTTAAGCAAGTTGTGCTTATTACAGTCTCACTCTAAGAAAATAATTTTGTTCCTCTGTTGGGATGTTATGCAAAGCACTTTTAGCTTGTTAATGGTCCAGTGTGTAAGATTTAAGAGCATTTAGCAGGATCTAATTGCATAAATGGGATATAATAGTCATCATTATGTTTTCACCCATGTGAAAATATGAATCTTTGTGTTTTCATTACCTTAGAATGAGCCCTTTATATCTACAGAGGGAGCGGGTCACAGAGTCCGCCATGTTTACAGTAGCTCAGAACTGACTTCCTCTTCTTATTACTTTTCTGTTTTATGGCAGGTGGCATCCACTGTTAAGGTGCATTACTGTCACCCACTATGTCAGAGTGTGGACCAGAGTTAATGCCCCTTTAACTAAAAAGCCCAGATTGAACAAAACAAACACTGACACTAACGAGGGCCTCATATTTTTTTTGCAGCCACCGTAGGGGAGGGTGAGGCTTGGGGTATTCAGTTGGTTGCAATCTGCAACTTCACCACTAGGTATCACTAAATATTGCACACTGAACCTTTAAGGAAGACTCCGTATTCTTCTTTCAGAGGTTTCTTTATTGGTTGTCAGAGATGACTAAAACAATGACTGTACATTTAAATTATTTGAACAGCACAACACATTTGTTTGCCCAAACACACAGACATCCACAGCTGACAAAGAGTAATATAAATTAAATAATAATGGATGGAAAATTGAAATTCTAAACAGCGATACTGATTAAATAAATGTAATAAACCTTAGTAGTAATGACACAAATTAGTCAAGAAATACTAAAATAGAAATTAAACACCATAGAATGAAAAGAAAAAGAAAGAAGACTCAATGTTCTTAAATTAAGAAGTTGTACAAAGACTCTTAAAATGAGGAAAACAATCTTGTTCCTCTGCTGCAACATCATGCAAAGCATTGTTTTAACTTGTTGTTGTCTAGCTCAGTATAAGCTGGGATATCTTATTAAGATAGAGATAATACTTTCTAAAATGAAATTACTTTCCTACCGAAAAACATACCTGACCAGATTGTTTTTCCTTTTAGAAAAAAAATGACTGATTTCCCAGAAGCAATGCTTTTTTACTTTCGTGCAGTGTCACTGTTTGAAAGACAGTGACCGTAGTGTCTTGCCCAAAGGTGCACCGCTTGTACCATCAAGACTGAGCCAGAAAATCCAAAATTGGGTAAAAGGCAGAGTCTGAGTGGAGTGATGGCCTGTCCCATGATGAGCCTTAATAACCTCTTATGGAGCTATATTAGTAGGTGTTACACAAGGAAAACTGTAGAAGAAAGAAAAGAATGAAATATTGTGTTTCTGTAGAGGGACTTTAGACACTTTGACTTAACATTTGTCCATTAATGCTTTTCCTTGTTCCATCTATGAGCTGCGTCGATTTCAGACTAAAAGCATGTGCATGTGCAGGTTGCATTATGTAACTGTGTCCCACTGATTACCCTCACAAATACCCGCTTTTAATAACCTTGTGTAAAAAAGATAGATATATTCTGGGTCAGATAGCACCATATTGCTTATTTATGAGACATAAAAGGGTCACATCTGTGATCCAAAAGGCATTACTCTCATTGTCACGGTACTGTCTGTGTGATTTGGTGGTTACAACTTCATTATTGGTTTAATAAAAAGCAGTTTTTGTGGAGCTTTTAGATGTCTCTCCTGGGTCTCTGCAGATAGATGTTAGACATTAGACACAGACATTATGGGACCTAATAATAGACAAGAGGTGGTCATAAAAAATATGGAGTGACTTTTATTCTTTGTTGAATTAGAATCAGAAAATGTTTGAATACACACATCAGAGAATCTGGGTTGCACAATGTACTTGTGCTTCTCTGATGTTTCCCCCTCTCTGCTCTCCTCGCTTTATGACACTCAGCTCAGCAACTGAGAAGCTCAATGAGTGATGAAAAGCATGCTGGGAGGGTTCGACACCATGCATGTTTTCGCAGCCTCTGCGGTGCCTGCGTTCTTTATGTAAATGCAACATTTATAGATCTGGCTGAGATGCTATACTGGCTTTGGTATACAGGATGTGTTTTAGATTTCGGACTGCAGATTGTTAAAAATAAAAAGAAGAACTGGGCAGTCAGCATGAAAACATAAACATAGAAAAGAGCAGCAGCAGAAAATTAAAAAAGACCTGATTTAGCCATACTTCTTGATGGATAAGTTTACCTCTTTCCGTGTGCGAAAAGAGCATATTTTTGCATACAATGTGCATAAGTATTTTCATTAAACATAAGGCGTAACCTCAAAAGTCAAGTGTTGCAGAAAGTGCTTTATAATGAAGCGCCTCGACTTTAAACACTGCTGCATCTCGGCGCCAGTTTGCTGACTGGCAGATTCAGGGAAGCCTGGGCTGAACTGGCAGGGAGTCGATCGGGGTCAGAGGGTTTCAGAGTGTGTGTCAGTGGGTGATAAGGCAGAGGGGAGTTCGCTGGCGTAACTTGGCTCGCTCCAGTGTTTCCCTGCTGCTTTCAGACATCTGTGGGTCTTAGTATCCCACTGGACTGAACAGCAGATCAGATGTGGAGTTCCAGGAGATTTACACACACGTGAGCGATGATACCATTTAGCCTTTAAAGGTTGGTGTATTTTTAAATCGGCACTTCCAGGAACTGTTAATCATATTAATGTGATTTTTGAATGTTTAACACAGTCTTATGTCTAGGTAAGTGGCTTACAGGGGCCCTTATGAGCCACAGTGAAGACACTAACTGCGAACTGCAAGCCCTGGAATCCAAGGTTTCCTGTTTCTGAGTTTCCCGTGCATTGACAATATATAGAGTATATCTAAAAGTTGTGATTCTTTGTTAAATTCTTGATTCTGTTTGGTCACTAATAGCTTTCTCCCGTTGCTGTTATACACAGCTCCAACCGTGGACTCTAACATAATGTTTTATTTATCTAAAGCAATAAAATAATTTTCAAATCAATCAAATCATTTTTTGATCAATATTTCTTTAGCAAATTATAGACAATGTCCGCCGTTATCATTATCGTTTAGCTAGGATAAACATGGAGAAAGAAGTTTGATCCTGACAGTACTGGTCTGTGTAGACGTTCCCTTCCAGACGCACACTTTGAAAACTCACTGTGAAGACAAGTGAAGTCACTGCCCCCGCTGTGGTTGAATAAGAAATAGTTACGGCACAGCAACTCCTTCACAAACCACAAATTGCATTTGATTGAATGAATAAGAACCGTTTTGTCAGTTGTTGAGATTAAAACTTTAAAGCATGTTTTTGAACTTTGGTCACAGCCAGGTTTTTATGCTAAGCTAAGCTCAGTATTAACCTCACAAAGTTGAGGTTTATACTAATCTTCTGACCTCACTACCAGAAAGAAAGCTATGGAGTGCATTTCCAAAACTATTATTAAACTTACTAGGAGTCTTTTATTTCTTCAAGATTCTCTCCAAATAAAGGAAAGCCTCAACTACAACTGCTATTATTAAAATAATGAAAAATATACAAGTATGTGTGAGTTCAATGCACTGACATTGACTCCCTGACAGGTCAACGATAACAAGTGTAGTAATCAATGCTTACATTTCAACTGTATATGGCTTGATATACTCTTATCTATACAAGACAATATTCTGTCTGCAGTTTACAGTACGTAGATGTAAGATGACATGTGACCACACACCCACACTTTGTCATGAAGAGTATGTTGTGCGAGCAGGATGAGTGAGGGGGCAGAACAACAGAACCGCAGGGGAGGAGGACAAAGAAGAAGAAGAAGAAAAAAAAAAAGACAAGCAGACACTAGAAGGTCAGAGCGCACAGGAAGTAGAGAGGTTTCCAGATCTCTGCCGGAGTGAAATCGGCTGCTGTTGTTTCCCTTCTCTAGTCTGAACCCTCGTCCTTTTACCACGTGGATCACAAGGCCGTGTCCATTCAATATTAAATATGTGTATTTCTTCTTTATCCAATAGATTTGAAACCATGGGCAGTCAGTTATCCAATGACAGCTATCAACAAGTCTTGGTTGATTGCAATTGTTGATCTTATTCTTTTGTCCATGTCTGAGTATTCAGGAAGGAGAAGGAATCCTGCTCGTCAGTGTACTTGGTAGATTGTTGACTTTACTAAGGGCGGTACATGGTCTTTAACATCCCTTTTTCTTAATGCTCTTGTCCTGTTAACTACCCTTAAAGATCATACTCTGAAATAAAGAAGAGGCAAAGGAGCAACAAACTGTAGTCTGGCGAGTGAAATTGTGATGCAGAGCAAGAGCAGTTTTTGAGGGCGCCTTCACACCTACCTCATTTGGTCCAATTTGCAGGCATCAGATGCAGGGTCATCTATAAACCAGTCAATGTCAAGTGTAGGGAGATGCAGCAGACGTAGATGATGATGGCAGGACGTAGGTATGTCAGGAAAAGTTGTTAAGTTCGCTCCCAAAATTGCAGTGCGAAAGCAAAAATAACTGGACCAAATGTAGAAAATATAAAAAACAAAAAAAAAACCCAACCTCAGTTTGGACTTTCAGGTGTGAAAGTTTGACGTGATGTCTTCCAACGCACCTGCATATTAGAGAGTTGTATGTGCAAATATCTCCTGATTAAAAAAAACACTACGCTTTAAGAAAAAGTCCTGAAATAATCCCGTTATAGTTTGTAAAAGTGTACCAATATGAAAACCGTTCCAGAGAAGATTAAAAAGTAGCCTAATATGATAATCTTATTATAAACCCACTACGCTTCACCACTGGCACATATTCAGCCCATACGCTCTATCAGTGGACAGTATAGTCCCTGTAATACTGCGGTGACAGCTACATACCGTGAAATGAGGACGCAAAGATAAGCGTGAGCTGATTTGAAAACGTATTTTATTAGAAGACAACTCCTTATCGCAGCTCATCACATGAACATAATGTAAGGCTGCGTTACATTTGGTTGTTATGGGGCCCATTTTTTCATATAGTGTCTCTTGAAAGCTTTAGAGCAAGATTACATGGTGCTAAAATATTCAACACTGAGTTATGGGAGGCCATGTCGGTGAGGATGAGCGTTAATATTTAAGGAGAATATGCACTTAAAGCCGTGTACTACAGCAGACAAAAGGAAGCATAGAGCCTTGTATGTGTTTAAGTGCATTAACTTTAATATAAAGCCACAACAACATAAAACAACATTAATGTTAATATTGTAATCCTGTAACTCTTTTTCGCCATAGGATCAAGGGGTGTGTAGTGTGAGTGTATTATGTACGATTGATTAAGACTTGTTTTTTTGCACGTGAAGGTGGACGTGAACATTGTGCAGGAGAGGTTGATAGTTTGGAGAATGGTTTATAAAGATGGCTTCATTCTTAAAATAGAAATATGAATATTAACACCAAATGAACAGCCTATTGTCTGAACTGTTGAGGTGTTCACACAGAAGTTGTAGAAAAGCAAAAGGCGGTGCATGGTATATCATGCACAGGATGTAAGATGGCTTTAAATAAACTAGACAACGATCTTTTCTTTTGTATCATTCTTGTCGCTGTGAATTCTTTGCAGTAGAGAGACTGGGATTAAATGTAGCCTTTCCCGGCCCGCAAAAAATCCCTGCTGTGATGACTGTACTGTTGGTTCCCAACCCGTCATTACCGTCGCACAACAGGCATCCACTGCATTTCTCTTTCACGTTTGTCTCAGACAAATGTTTAATCTGTTATTAGTTAAGCAATCCATCTGGTTCATCTGGTGCAAAATTAAACAGGAATGCTCACAAGGGACTCTTTTACTCCTGGGACTGTTAGATTAAAATATAGTGATTTATTTATGGTTATGCAGAGTGGAATCTGTGTCGTTCCCGGCCGTTTGATTGATCATCTTTACCTCTTCAGAAGATCAGCTCGCCCTCCACCGCTGCCTTGACCTCTGAGCATCTGGGGTCAACCCAGTAATGACCCCCTACCTGAGTTTGCCTGAGAGCTAATGAAGGTTAAATTTCAACACATGAGCGCTGGAGGCTTGTTAATAAGTGACTGTTTTCTGTTACCTCGCATGGATACTTTACACAGGGAATCATTTATAACCCCCCTCTGACAGTGTTAATGCAGATGCCCTGAATCTTACCGTGTGTGTGTGTGTGTGTGTGGGCTGGAGGGCGTGTTTCGAACCGTCGCTCTCATGATGATTAGCTTGTGGCTTGTT
>JAPQRN010000011.1:4030521-4049547 GCA_037367275.1 Coranthus polyacanthus
GTGTGTGTGTGTGTGTGTGTGGGCTGGAGGGCGTGTTTCGAACCGTCGCTCTCATGATGATTAGCTTGTGGCTTGTTTGCCAGAATGTGAATAATAGAAGCAGGTTTGTCCATGTCTTATAGAGACTGCCAAGTTTGAGTTCGCTCTGTGTTGCTTCACCTTAATAAAAGTCAAATCGATGTTTGTTTGGTCATTCTCGTACGGCTAAGTGCTGGATATGGATTTCACATTTTGTCTGTTGTAAAGCAAAATCTGCTCCTTATCCAGTGAGGTCAGAGCCATAATGGTGCCCATTTTAAGTTAAGTTACAGGACATGGAGAAGTACAATACTGCTGTTGAAGTAATGGGTTGAATAATTGTTTAGTTAAAGAGCAGAAAACTGTTCCACAGTTTGGAAGTTGTATAAGCTGTCGAAATGTTGTCAAAATAGCTGGTTTTGTTACTGAAAGTGTTTAAAATGTGCTTCTTTTCCTTTGTTGTTTTAACATGATGCATTTAATATGTTTTGGGCTATTGGTTGCATTAAATAACGGTGGGACAAATGGTGGAGAAAAAAATTGTATTTGTAGTTGTTAGTATTTTCTTTCTTTCGTACTTGGGTCTGTCGGGTTCACTAACGTTAGTGAAATAAAGATGAGATGAGTAAATGAGGAAAATAAAGTAAAGTTCACTTTTATTGTTCCCATAGAGATGTACAATTTTCATGAAATGGGAAGGAAGTTCTACAAAATATGCTCGCCTTTTATGAACAATTTCATTAACAACAATTTCAGTGCCAGAAACTAAAATATTCATAATATTAAGAAAATAGTAATTTAGACAGGCCCTTTACAGACTGATTTAACTAGTCCACCCCTCTTTATTCTTTTTATTCTTATCGGTATCATTGATTCTATTTTTCTATGGTGGGAAAACCATCTGCCAGACAGTACCCTCCTGTGTACTGTAACATACGACTAAAGCACCAAAAATTTAGATGATGAAATGAATCCTACACCGAGACTCGTCAGCATTACACTGTAGCCCTTTTTAAGCACGGTAGGTGGTGTGTGTGTGAAATGGACTGAATCATGCATGGACTGAATCTTTACACCCATCAGATGAGGAGGAAATGCCACCTCTGGCTGCTTGTAGAATCTGCACTAATCAGTCACTCAGAGTCTGGCTGTAAACCCGCGGACCTGCGTTCAGTCCGCGGCGTACGGCGCGCCCCCCCCCCCCCCCGAGCCAAGACGAAACTCCAGCAGAGCGAGTTTCACCGTGAGTGGACATCTTCTACACTATCATTATGCCCTATCACTCCCTCCCTCCCTCACTCGCTGCCTGGTCAGAGGTTGCCAGACTGTCTGTCAGCCTATGTCCTCGTCCCTCAGGGGACAAAGCTCCCGTTCTTCCTGGGGAAAGCCCCCACCCTGCCGGAATTCTCCCTTCGCCTACGGGTGCAAGGCAGGGAGGAGGGAGAGGGAGGAAGGTAGAGAGAGCACAGAGGAGGCTTAGGTTGAACCGATGTGGCCATTTGAACACATATTTTTCTGGCTTGTATCATTATTTTACTACTTTAGCTTTAAATCATCATTTTCACTGGGTAGAACTTAAACTTAAACTAAAAAAATAACACAAATATCTTTTTTTTTTTTCATATGAACCAGTATAATTCAGTTGCTAGAATAAAATGTTGCTTTTGTACATTTGTGCAAGCCACAGATACATATAATTTAAATCCTTCTGAACTAAGAATATGTTCAGACATGTTATAACCTGTCATGGTTATTTTCCATTTTCCTGTTCCTGTCAGAAATGACATTCATATTTAACTGTATAATGATATTTAAGGCTAGGTTTAGACACCGACAGCACTTGGTTAGGTTTAAGGAAAGATACCGGAGCTTTGGTTTAATACAGAAAAAGACTGCAAAATTGTGATGAAAATGAAGTCACTATGTATTTAGTAATATCTAACCCAAACCACAGGGAGGCACCTAACTGACTGCCATCGGCCTATCTGCAAATAAGATAACATTCACCGATGACAATGGCTGATGTTTGTTAAAATTTGATTACATTTGTGCTCATTCAAAGATAGATGAAGAGCTGAAAGACTAAATCATTTCACTTTCTTGGTTTCCCTGGCACAAAAGGGAGAATAAATGGGAACAACCAGACGCACAAATCTGGATCAGTATCACCCTCGACTTTCACAGTTGGTCCAATCCTTCCAAACCACCATCTCGTCCTACCTTTTGGCACAGAAACATAGATTATAGAGATTACGCGTACTGGTTGTAACATTTTCTTTTGTGGCGACTGGGTTGACCAATATACCAACGGTCCAACCCTTGCAGAGACGCGGCAGGTTGAGGAATGAGAGCATACATAGAAAAATGCGGTGACAGATGGAGATGTAGCTCCAGCATCGAATTATAGAGAAAACATAATTAGGTGAGGTGCAGAGTGAAGAGGCAGAGAGCGGCTTTGTGCAGCTGACTTTTGCATCTGGCATGTTATCGTGACGGGGTTGAAGGTTTAGAGAGAGACTGTCCTGCAGCTGAAAGGTCACAGCCTCTATCACTACATGTACTGTATGTTGAGCAGCAGACACGTGTCCTCTCGAACGTCCTTGACCAGGACATGGAATACCTACAAGCTTCTGCTCTATAGATCTATAGATGTCATTTTGAGCAGGCATTGTAAACCATGATGATTTTTAGAGACTGTAACTTCTTACAATTTCAGCCTTGGTTTTAATCTGACCTCCTACAAATAGAGGATTATTATTATATAGTGATATAGTAATGATGTCAGAGCAAGTTGGCTGAAATTATTTCACTTCATGTGAAATTTCAACTGAACTGATTTTGAACATTAAGCTGGATTTTACTTGGCTGTTATGAAATCCAACGAGACCTGAGGCTCTTGTTTGAGGTTGAGCTGAACTCTGAATCTGAATATATATATGCTTTGTGTTTTTTTTTGTTGTTTACTTGGATAAAGGTGTAATTCCTTAAAAAAAAAAAAAAAGAAAGTGACAATATCTTTAATTAGATTGGTGCAATATCTGTGTGGGTGGACTTTATAAATAAATATTACTTTAAATTCCATTGGCTACAGAGGCAGTAAAGCATGGAGTAATGCTTATTTAAATTATATTTATGTAACACTAGCTAGGCACTCTCTGCCTGGGGAAGAACATATAGCCATATGTGTGCTAGAGTTTCCACTCAGACAGCAGGCATTATTATAAAATGCATAAAAGGTAGAAGTATTTATATCTCAAGGTGTAATTGCTAGCGTTAGCATTAACATTAGGCTTCACTTGTTTCCAGTATTTAAAAGGAAGATAGTCACATGGCATGTGTTTGAAACAACACACTATCTACAACAGTAAAAGTGAGGTTAATGTGATATTTAGGTACTGTGGTTACAGTGAGGAGACTGGACAGTTGTAGAATTTGGGGGTCCTGCCCCAAGAAAATTTGAATGCTGTTTGACTAAACATTATCCATTCACTTTCACATAATTTTAGCCCATTACAGCATTTCCCCCAGGTGTGTAGAAGACTTAGACACACAGGTTGGGGGGTTTGGGGATCCTTTCTTCACTGTGGACCATTATTATGAGCATATCTTTGTACAAAAATCTGGAGAAGCTAGAGCAGATAATAAATAAACAATGCCCAAAAAGCTTAATAAAAAATAAAACCAAGCACAACCATTAAACCTGGAAAAGACATTTTAGTTAGTTTTGATGCTCTCCACATTGATTTGACATGAATTTGTTTTAGGTGATGCATCTAAGCCTTATACTGGTATGGAAAACCAATAGGTGTGGGTCAGAGTACGCTATTAACTTCATTTAAATGTGGATACAGCTCAGGTGCCGGGGAGACCAGCAGTTACAAGCATGAGTACATAAAATTGCTATGTTACAATTTGCTGCAGTATATTTCCATACAAATGCTAATTTGCAGCATAACTGCATACTCTTGCAGTTTGTAACATTGAAATGAACTAGTAAGCATCTCATTTATATCAAGCAATTTCATAGATTTCTACGTAAAGATGTAACACAAACTTCTGTAAATGTAGGCCAGTGGCTTTCAGGTAATATACATAAGAGTAATACATAATACAACAGATGTCCTGGTAAATACTCACCTTAAGGCTTGACACTAAAAATGTCCTAAAACTGTTATATAAATCTAGGACAATACCTAGTAGAGAATTCAAATTTCGGTTTGACTTTAATAACGTGAGGATCGTTTGGAATGTAAATAGTCCATGTTTCCCCCTGAATGGACTCCGTTATACTTTATCAGTCAGATGTCTTATGTTGCGACTGGGAAACCCTTGACACAGGGATTCACGCTAAACTAACTCTTACAAGGTTGAGTCAGTCCCAGGACCAAACTCATATCTAGGCCGCTGCTGGTACGAGTCACGTCTGCAACTGACACTCTCTTGTTTCTGAACAACAAACAGTGCCAAACAGAGCGCCGTTACCATGGAGATCTGTCACGGTGTTTTCGTGGCGACATTGTTGGTTTCGTCTGTCTATAAGGAAGACGCTCTGTCTGGGCAAGACTGATCTAGTCATGATATTTGCAGTTGTCCTTTGAAGGAGTGGTGGTTACCCTGCCAATTTTGTCAACACACTTCCTCAAAATGTATACCAGGTAGGAGATAACAGGGATGGCGATAAAAATCCTGTATAGTCTTCATGGACGCAGTGTAGCAGAATGCAAGCTTTATGGCTCCAGACTTTAATCTGAAGTGTTTAAGATGTCCTACATTCACTGATCAAATGCTGCAAACCTCAAGCTGTCTGTGATAGCGCTCTTTCCTTAATGGAAGTCAATAGGTTAGGAGTTTGTTTTCCCATGACTACTTCTACAGTGTAGTCATCCTGTCCAGACTTCAGCGCACTACTTTGAGCTTTCTTTCTAAACCTTTCGGTGAAGTTTTAAGATGTCAGCAGCGGACTTAATGTTATGTGGGTCAGTGGCTGATTTGGACAGTGCGTGTTGCCACACGCTGTCCAGTAAGCAGCTGACTAATGTAGCAGTAGCCGTCAGTGTGATGGTGGTAAGAGGAGGATCGAGCGGGGCTGAACTGTGGATGCACTCTGCCTCGGTTCAGGAAGTGGAAGAAGAATGTGGTGTGTGTGCATGATGTCTGCTGAGACTGCTAAAATGCTTTTGATACTGGTGTGTATTTACATATTTGTCGCGGTGCTTGCTTGCATGCATGTACATGTGTGCGCATAGTTCAGTGTCGTGGCCATGTTTGTATGCTTTATTGTATAGGTAGTCCAAATCAGTTCCGTAAGGCCAGTCTACAGGGGTTAGGAATATTTCGAGGCGTAATGTTTTTGGTTGTCCCTCCATATGTTCCGTCCGATTCTTGTGAACACGTTGTCTCAGGCTACATCCACAATAATGCGCATTTTACCATAGTTTCTGGAATAATCTCCGAACACACCTGAAACACATATCACATGACCAGGGGGCTGATAACGCCGCTGGACACAGGATCGCAAATTTCTCAAACAGCTCGCCTTCTGTGAATGTAGTCAGTAGTATCATGATAAAAAGCAGAATTTAACTGCACAATAGCTCCTAGCAAAGACAACAAGGAAAGAATCGCCCGTAACCCAGTATATGTGTTGAATTAACATCTGTTCGTCAAGGGCGACATCTTGTTTTCTTCTGGGAAGGAGCACGTGCATTTTTGTCCGTCCACACAACAGCACAGCCCTGGATTTTCTGAACTAAAACGGCGTCAGCAGCATTTCCAAAAGTCTCAGTTTTCAGTGGTGAAAACACCAGGGAAGTGTGGACGCTACGTGTAAACGCAACAAAAGTTATATGTTTTAAAACAACCATATCAATGGGGACAGGGCCTTGGGATCAGCTTGATGGAAGAAACATTCACTTGAATCTGGCGGCCAGAGGTCAAGGTCACTGTGACCTAGTAAAACACATTTTTGACCATAATTTATACAAACATACATAAATACATACAAATGTCTAATAGGGTAAAATAATTACATTTTATATCCAAAAGGTCAGCTTCCGTGTGACATCAAAATGTTCTGTAAAAACACTTTTCTGTCCAGTATTGTAAAAATAGTATTTTTTAATTACTGCTACCAAAAGACACACTAACACCTTTTATTAACTTCCTTATGAGTCTGGACAGACATGGATGTAAACAGGGCATTAATTCTACTTTATATACACCTGACTGGATAATAAATACTGTTTCTATGTTAAGGTAGGCTAACAGACATGAGATTAGTATAATTTTGTCCCATCTCACATCAAAGAAAGTAGAAAAATGTAATTCAAGCATTTTCTTTCCACAGCTTTGCTTGAAAAACATTGTGCCTCATGTCAGACACAGGGCTTGCAGTCAGTGTAAGCGGTTGTGTAGAGCTATCCAGCTAACCATAAACAGACAGCATAGTGACTGAAATAACCCGATTGCCTTTGAGTGACTGAAATAAGTTGCAGCTTTCATCGAAATGAAATGGATAAGAAGCGCAGCTAGTATACGTCTGCCTGTTATTAAGCGACTGAAGTGCCATAATTAGGTCACATGATGATAACCGAGCTGAGTTATAATATCTGAGCAAACTCCACGCCTTTGAGGAAGACCTTGAGATAAGGCTGAAAGACTAAATTGGACCATGTTGTATTATTTAACGCCTACTGTTGCTTTCTCTTTGTATTAAGGCCTGGTTCCAGCTTTACAGCATGAACTTAAGTGCACACTGGAGAAATTATTTTTTTTTTTATTGTTGTTTTTGTCAGAGCAAGATAAAGCATGAACACGTCTCACATTTGTCCTTGTTTTCATCTGGGTAAAAACAATTGCTTGTGCAATTACAATAGCTCATTTCATCACATAGCACTTTCTATCTATTTATGCAACCCAAAGTCAGCTCTCACCATCAACTACCTGGTACTTGTTATGTAGAATAAATTACGCATCCAGTTTGATTGTGATATGATGTGCTTTTCTAGTGTGCTCATTTTAATCTCTTCACACACAAACCAACATTCCCGCCTTTTGTATACAAAAAGTACATCGAATATTTCAATTCTATTCAACATCAGTAGTTTTAAAGAAGAAAGAAAATGATCGATTCAGTTGCTTATGATTCAGTGTGAACTGTAGTCACCAGTGCAGGTGTCTCATGTGTAAAAACACTACTTGAGGCTACTTGAATGCCACAGACTGGGTTTAAATATAACTGTGGTGCATAGTTTAATGATAAGCACAGAGAAAGTGATGCATCAGCACACTTTGAGCTGCAGCTAATAAATATGTATCTGAATAATGAGTGGTGTTTAGATGGTCCTGCTGTTCTAGCACACACATGCACCCCTGGGACTGTACTTGCGTTTGTGTGTAAAGCTGTTCAGTGGTGTGTATTCATGTGTGAATATGCTTCACTGTGTGTCAGAAGTGGGAAGTAACAAAGTACAGCTACTTCATTACTGTACTTAAGTTTTCAGGTATTTGCACTTCACTTTTAGAGTATTTATTTTCCTGACAACTTTTTGCGCCGTACATTTTAACACAAATATCTGTACAAAACAGGCTTGTTACTTTAGTTTTAATGCATTTGAAGGGACCGACAGCAACACAACATCAAGACCGATTTGAACCTAAATGGATCCTAACACAAATTATCCTGTTAGTGACATGCACAGCAAAGGTATACACAAACAACGTACGCTGATGAAAACGTCCTACAAAAGGCCAACTGAGTACATGTCAGAGCCTGCACTATTATATTTTTACTCAAGTAAAGAAGTTGAATCAGTACTTCTTTTTTTTTTTTTTAACACCAGTATCTATCTGCACTTCTACTTGAATAAAGGATGTGTGTTCTTTTGCCACCTCTGCTGTGTGTGTGTGTGTGCAGAGATTTCTAAAACTTTGTCAATTGTGTGTGGTTTTAGCAGTACTGCAAAAAAAAAAAAAAAGAACACGCAATGAGTGTGTGTATTGTGTTGCGATCGGTTTGCCATTAAGTGAATGGGTGCTTTGTGTGTCTGAGTGTGTGTATCTGTGTGTACACCATTATCTAAAATTCCACTTTTAGCTGCTCCCTGTCTCACTCAATCATATGATAACGATCAACATTCAGCACCTTTCTCTCTCTCTCTCTCTCTCTCTCTCTCTCTCTCTCTCTCTCTCTCTCTCTCTCTCTCTCTCTCTCACTCTATCTCGTTCTCTCGGCCTTTTCTCCACCACAACACCTACACTTCCCTCCTGTTTGTCTCCGTCACCGTCTGGGGCCACGTGACCCCTCTTAACCTCAGTTTCCTAAAATAGCGTTCTGCTTATAGTGCACAGTAAGCGGGAACGGCAAATCGGCTCCTGCACATTTCTTTCTTTTCTTTTTTTTTTTTTTTACGGAAGGGACCGCTATTGGAGGCTAATTGAGCCACCGCCGGTGTCACTTCCTGGAAGCAGAGGTCGGTGCTCAGCGCAACGAGCACCAGGGTGGAAATAGGGGTGACTGACCGGGGCTTGTTTTTACCAGACGCTGACCGGCAGGCGGACAAAAGAAGTAGAGCAAGGGATCAGGGCCTGTTGCAGTAAATACCATCTCCCTTACACCCTCTTCCAACACAGCCACCGTCTCCCTAAGGGTCCGTGGAATTGACAGAAACAATGAGTCAGCCGTAGAATGGACAGAAATTGATTTTCTGCAGAAAGGTTAAATGAGTGGGTATTTTTTCTCACTGTGGAGGTTGTTTTTGTTTTGGCCAGTGGCTACTTTTGCTATTTTATTGTTTCTGCCTTATTCTTGAGGCACAAGTTGATGAGAAAGTTTGTGATGGACATATCTTAGTGTAGTTTTTTCCCTATTGAAACAACTGTCAGGCTGCTAGAGTACAGGGCAGCTGTTAAGAATGTGAAGGCTCGTATCTATCTATCAGCTAATATACAAAATTTTAAATGCGTTGCCCCAGAAGGTGCCTGTATGTGTGGTTTCAACAGAATCGGTTGCAGAAATTGCAAGTACATTATGAAAGAACCAAGTATCCTACTCACACACACACACACACACACACACACACACACACACGGCGCAGACAACACAACCTCTTGTGATGCATTCCTTTGTGACGTCAAACTCTCTGCCTCTGGGCTACGAGGCACAGCACAGGATGTCTGAGACAGAGACAGAGAGACAAAGACAAGAGAGAGAAAAAGGGAAAATAAACATTAAATTCATAACTGTGTATGTATGTGTGGTTATAGAAAAGACAGACTGGACACAAGAGATTTTCAAAAGAAGGAGGGAGGAAAAAAAAAAAAAAAGGAAAAGAGCGCAGAGCCCAGAAAGTCGGAAAGTGACTCCAAATAGCAGTCTTACTTCCCTATAATAAGTCAAATTCTTTGCTGCTTCTCCTCCCTGTATTTGACGGCCAGCCTTGCCCTGAGCGATGCCCAGCCTGCCAACGAAGGGGAAGAGAGGCATGGCAGCGGATCATACCGAGACATGTGATACACCATCACACCGCAGCAACCCACATCCTCAGCTTTATATTCTGTTTTCATAGAAACTTGCCCCGTGAGCCTTCGAACGCTCACTGGTTGCAAAACAATGGGTGATCACTATAATATGTTTACTTATAGCTTCTTATATTTCACAGTGTGCACTTAATGTCTGTGTTTGGATAACTTTTAGTATCCATATTTGCTTCAGTTACACATATCTGATTGATCCATGTCTCTACCTCAGTATCAGTGAGATTTTATCAATAGTAATACTGATTCTGGTAATTGAAACCTGGTCCCATTTCATGTCTTATTGTCATTATTATTATTATGTTGTTGTACGCCAGGTGTCACCTCAACTTTAGGGTTGAAATGGGCTACGTTTGGCTGGAATAATGGGAATTGTAACAGTTGATTGTTGGCTTTTTGAAACGTCTTATCGGTTTCCTGGTAAGATAAGGAGACCCTTTAGCATTAACCTCCCCTAATAAACCGTATTTCTGTACAAAACGTTTGTCCTTAATTTCGAAAATTAAACACAGAACAAAGAGCATAAAACACAGAGAACACAGAGGCACAATGGCAACTTTTATGGGAAATAAGGCAGGTTAAAAAGTTTAATGGGACTACTGCTGGGAAAGGAAACCCCACCTGAAATCCTTCATATGCTTACTACCTCTCCCTTCAGTACATATTTATTGAGAGGTGATGTTATTGTGTTTCCCCTGTGTTCGCTCATGTGCTAACACATAAATTTCATGTTTTCCAGCTCTGAACTTCTTCTTAACCCTTTAGCAAAAGTGCAAATGTGATTAATTAAGCTCCACAGTAAACTGTAATCATATTTAATTCTTTAGAAATGACATCTTTTTGCCCTTGTTATATGTCTTATGTATCTGAGAGGTGGAAAAGACTGTGGTAATGTCTTTATTGCAATTTCTTTAATCTCAGTCTCATAAATAAAGAAGTTGTGGTAGCAGATCCACTCTTATAATTGATAGATTTAATCTGTTTTATTTTGCATTCAGACTGCAGCTTGTTTCCGTTTCTTTCTTGCACTCTGCCGTTTTCTCAGCACTTTGTGATATGCTGTGTGCCTTCTATCAAAGCAGCAGCATGACGTTTTCTTTTTACAAGGCAATTAAAAAAAAAATCTGACTCTATAGTCTTCATTTTGTGCTGCCTCAATATAGCATTTTAACTCAATTCCTGCAGCAAAACGGAGCTAAAGCTCGGGAAAAGCCAGGAGGACCACACAAATCATAACTCGCATCAAATTTATCAACAAATCAGGAAATATAAAGTTGTTGTGTGACAGCAGCACAAGTCTGACTCAGATTTCCAACCAACTGCACATTTATTTTGATATTTCATTAGAAGTCTCACTGAAGTGGGTTATGCATGCAGCTCAGCCACCGTATGATGGTAGTCTGCAGGTATAAGATAAGATGCAGTAAGAGATCAAAGTAATATACTATGTTTCTTTAATTCCGGCCCTAATCCTGACCACGCCACGTTCCTTTTTCCTCCAGCTCTCACTGCACCTACTTCTTCTTGCCATATTTAAAGTGATCTGGTCACTTCTTCACAGTAAAAGCCTTGGAGTCGTACTTTTACTGTGAAGCAGTGGCAACAGGAAGTACGCAGTTTGCCGGTTATAACTGTGGGAGAGGAGAGCCTGCTTTAAGAGCATGTGATGGATTCGTGTATTCAGCCTGATTTGTCAAATGCACGTTAAGTGTGTCACAGGATATGTGGAAATGGGTTTGAGTGTCAGTTTGGATTGTAGTGGCTTAAAGAAGAGAGGAAGAGGAAGTGAGAAAGAAACACTGTGTGTGTGTGTGTGTGTGTGTGTGTGTGTGTGTGTGTTGAAGACTGGGCTTGTTTGGCTCTCAAGAAAAACAAATGATTCATTTTATTGTCTTTTAATCACCTAAAGCACCTACCGGTTTTGTACCTGCTTTTGTCCTTAATCTTTTATCACCTGTTAACTGGACATTGTGTTCACTTTATAGTCTGCGTGAGTTGTAATTGTTTGATTTCACTGTTTTGTATTAAAAGTATTTATGCTGCCGTCTCAGCCAGGTCGCTCTTGAAAAGACATTTAATTCTGAATCAGTCTTTCACCTGGGTTAAATAGTCTTAGGCTTATGTTTCCGTCTGTTTCTCCCTTCTCTTATTAACTGCTTGTCCTCCCTCCCTCCAGTCCTCCTGGCTCAGCCCATAGAGAATGAATGTATGGAAGGTTTGACATTGAAGATCACCGACTTCGGCTTGGCGAGAGAGTGGCACAAAACCACCAAGATGAGCACTGCTGGTACCTACGCCTGGATGGCCCCTGAAGTCATCAAGTCCTCCACTTTCTCCAAGGGCAGCGACGTCTGGAGGTAAGCACCTGATGTTCTTTCTCCTAGTGTACTAAGTGGAAATTGTACAACATCAGCTTTTTGTAATGTGTTTAAGGGATTCCTGACACTAAGGGCACTTTCACACATACCCCCACACATACCATATGGGGGAAAAAAAACCTTAAACTATGTTTCATAGAGGACTTTGTGGACATAATTCACCATAATTTGTAGTTTGAGTAACATTGGGTAATGTTGGCACTGGTTTGAATATTCTTTTAGCTAACACCTACCAAGTTGAGCCACTGTGTTTCTTTTGTGTCGTAATAAATAACACACATTAGTTTAGTCAAAGAGAGAAATTGTCCATTTCTGCTTTCCTGCAATTTCCAAATTGGTGACCCCACCACAGACGGCTGTCCACGAACATGACAATTAATGCAGTTTATCTCAAGCTACCAGTATTCTGGCAGTCATCATTGTTCAGCTCAGTTCATCCAGATGGAAGCTCAATTGTCTGTTCCTGCTTCCCTGCAATTTCCACAATCTAATAATATAATAGATATTGTTGCAAAGATAAACAGAGGGGTCACACAATAAAGGAAAACCCTGCGCTGAGAGGTCTCCTCCAGGATGACAATGTCCTCATCCATAGGACACGGTGGGATGGTGGGAGACAGAGTGATGAAGAGATGGAGGGTCAGAGTGATGGATTGCAGCAGGGCAACCGCAGCCATGTGATGGCGTCTCTTCAAAGAGCTGCTCTGTGCTTTGTTGTGGGACATGTGTACTGCACACTGTCCCATTGTCTCCAGCATAGACAGAGAAGGAGGCCACACACCAGACCTAACCGCAGTCCTTTATCTGGGAATAGCTCTGTGTGCGTGTGTGTGTGTGTACGCACATACAGTATCTGTGTGTATCTGTGTTTGGCCACATCTACACACAAAGAGAAGAGTCCCTTGATTATGGTTTGTGGTTTTATAATAATGACTTAAACAACTGTGTGATTTGCTGAGAGGGGATTTGTAATTACTTTTAAGTACGGCATTCAAATTTGCATTTGGAATGAAGCAAGCGGAGTGTTTTTTGGTCAGCAATAGGGGCAAATATAAATAATTTATTAAAGCCATAGCACATTCACAGCTTACTCTTATGTGCAGTGATTTAATTTTAATCCTGTGGATTTGGACCATTTCATCCATTTCTAAAATGGTTCTTTGCAGTCCCTTACAGAGCCTATCTGAAGCCAACTGAGCATGGTGTGACAAAGAAGCTTGAGAACATCAGAAAGGTTTCTGCTATGGTACAAGCTCCTTAAAGAATTTTCTGGAACTTTAATATGGCGTACTTTTTTTTTAACACCCTAATGGGCTCAGTGCCATTTCACATCTCAAACACACATCCCCTCAGTTTCCATCTCCCCATTCTATCGACAACAAACCCACGCAAGCTCATTTTCACAGCAATCACTGCACAATCTGAAAAACAAAAAAAGAGCGAGTAGCAGGCAGGCAGGCAGGCAGCCCTGCTCTCAAAATGAAGGCTAATCTTTGTTCTGCTATTCTTTCTCATCTGTCCATGGCCGCTCCTCTGCAAAGCCGCCACGAGGAGCCGACGACCGCTTTGGGGCGAGTCAACAAGCAGCGTTTCTGCACAGTCACAGTGTGTGGAAGTTGTAATTAAAGAACTAAATAAAAAAAGGCTGCGGCCTGTGCTCTCCACTTAGCGAGCCTCCACAGTGCGTTCAGTCAGGTCCGGGTGAGGGCTAATTGACAGTGTGGGAGATCCAAGTCCTGCGCCACGCTTCATCTTCTTAGGACACAGAGCTGCTCCCATTGTGTGGGCTCAAAAACTTCTGTGTGTGTTTTTGTGTGTATTTGTGTTTGTACAAGTTCTGCATGCATCACTTCACATTGCTTTGCAAGCACGTGTTTCATCAAGCAAAAATATTCCATTACACAAACGTGCTTTGGTTCTGTACTGTCAGTACTGTGATAATGAATGAAGAAGGTAAAATGGGCTATAGAAAACAAGAAGAAAAAAAAGCCGTTGCCATTACTGAAAGATTCATCATAAATTATATCTATAGTCCCAGTATGGAAAACCAGCTCAGAATTTAATGAGCCTTTATTTTTTAAAAAGCACCACCATATGCAGTCTGCAAACAGATGCTGCTCTTGTTTTTAATATGTCACTTAGGAACTAAACTCTAAATACATGATGAACTACATCTTATTGTTTTGCTGCACTGGTCCAGCTTAGTTTAATGGATCTCCGGCACTGTTGTTCCTAATGTCTCTACGAGGGGGTAACATACTTCAAATCGTATAATGCAAAGAGCTTCAACTCACTTGAAACAAAAAAATTCTAAAACGAAGGCTGCATTAATTAATACTTTTACATTAGCAGGTGTTTGTGTGACTGATGTGTAACGTTAAAGCTGATATTCAAATTGAGAAACCACTTTCACCAAGCTCACTTCCTCACAGATGCTTTTAACTTCTTGTGTATCACTGTTTTGATTTTTCTGGTCCATTAACTCCTTTCTTATTCAGTCCCACTTTCAGCAGCAAACACATATTTTTTGGTAGAACTGAGACAATGTGATTCAAATCAGTTTTTATTTGAATTATCTAATATTTTGTAACGTGTCTTTTTCTGTGGATGAGTAAACCTTGAGCTTTAACCCCACTAGTCACTTCAGCTCTAAAGGGGTCACTTTTTAGTGTAAACATGTCATATTTTTTAATAATCAGCATCATTTCTCTGTCACATTTAACATAACTGTTGTTGTAACTGAAATATTCCTTACTGAATCGATATTGAATTAAACTGAACAGGAAATCGGAATTGATTCAATTGACAAAATTAGTGGCAATACCCAACCCTAGTTTTCCGCCAACAAAACAAACAAAAAATATTCTGATAAATGTTATTTCCTAATGTGCCAAACCAAGTCATAATACGCATAATATAGCCATGTCAGAAACACAGCTCCAAATAAATGCAAATGTTAAGTCACTGTTGTATTTTCTGCTTGTTCTGGATCCTCAAAAGTGCAAAATAGAGAAAAAAATGGTAAATACAAATTTTCTTTTTTTAGTGCCCTCTAGTGGCAGCTCCCTTCGTGTCATTTTATTCAAACTAAAGTTTTTGCAGGCACATTATTTTGATTTTCTGGGTTCCAGAAAAACCTGGGAAAGTCATGGAATTTTTGCCACTAGGGCCTTCATCTTGTCTATAATTAAATTCACAAAAACAACAGAGCGAACCTGTCCGATTTAAGCAAAGACACTGTAGAATTCTTTTTGTTTTAAATGGAGTAGACCTCTGGGTTCTCCTCAGGTTTGTGAAGGACTTTTTGTCGTCATTATCTGATTTTTTTTTACATGTTTTAAATCTATATCATTGCAAACCTGACTTTTTATTATCTGAGCATTTGAAGTGAATATGAAAATAACTGACAATTAGAGACTGGAAAATGCTGCTTTTTGAGTCCACTTAAGTTTAGAGGTTGTGAACTGTCGAGAAAATTATATTATTGGTCCTTGAAAAGTCGTGGAAAAGTTTTGAAATTTTGTCTGTAAATATGTGCGTGAACCCAGTATATTCCCGCCACTCATGCATCAGTGGTGTAGGGCGCAATTTTGTGTGCATTATATTTGATTTATTTAATTGAATACTGATTTGAAATGCACCTACAGTGCCCCGTTGAGGGCTGCATCCCGTGTCTTGTTGTCTCAAACCTCGCTGTCTGTATTCCAGCTACGGTGTTCTGCTGTGGGAGCTGCTAACAGGAGAGGCACCCTACAAAGGCATAGATGGACTTGCCGTCGCCTACGGAGTCGCTGTCAACAAACTCACGCTGCCTATCCCTTCCACCTGCCCTGAACCCTTCGCTCATCTCATGTCAGGTGAGACGGATGTTCGCATGTGTATAAATACAATTAAGAGCCCTCATAGCCATGCTGAGGTAGTGACTTTCATGTGTACTGTAGCGTGAGATCAAATTTGTGTCCCCGGCACGCTCGTTTTTTTTTTTTTTTTTTTCCCATTTCCCCAAAGCTGGGCTGAAATTGAGAAAAACAAATTCCTGTACGCTGTTAACAACATGGTCGTAGAGGGGAAGTGCTTTGTACTGGAGCTACCTTGTGCAATATGTTTGTAGTCATTTATGTTCTTTCTTTGTTTGATTTCAAGTTCAAACCCCCCCACCACCACCACCACCACCCTTAAATTTTCTGCCCAGCCATCTCTCTTGTGATGTTGACTTGTCTTTTTACGGTTGTATTAATTAAAAGAGAAAGAGATCAGTGCACAAAACCACCGATAGCCACCTCAGAGGATTAATTAATTATCGGATTGGTTTTTGATCTGCTTGTAAAGCCCAAAGTATGGTAGCAAATTATGCAAAAACCCCCACAGCAAGTTAATTAAGCCTAACACTTTGAATAAGTGATCAGCATGACTCTAGATTGTGCTCACACAAGTGCCTAAAATATGGGTAAATAAACATTAGAGGCATTGCAGGATATTCATTCGATGTGAGATGTAAACATCCATATCAGGAAGCCATTTGCCATAATTATAAGGCTTAAAATCCGAGTGAGTGAGTGAGTGTCTGCAGGGTGATATAATTTGCCCTGCTTCCAGTGCTGATCAGTATAAGGATTATGGTGAATCACTGATTGACTTCCTTCTTTCAGGGTCCTCGATTCAAGAAATCTGTCATAAGAAGTGAAACTGTAAATTTGACACACACACACACTAGGATTCGATTTTTCCAGCATAAGCTCCGTAATACCTATTTTCCACTTCCACATTTCGTCTATTTGTGTGTCAGTGTGAGAGTAACAGCGATGGATTTATGTTGTTGAAGTAACTACTCTGAAGTGTCACATTTGTGCTGTAGCTTAAGTCAGCTGACTGTGTGGTATGTGTGACAGAGTGCTGGGACCAGGACCCCCACCGCAGACCCAATTTTAGCTCCATCTTGGCCCAGCTGACGGCGCTGGAGCAGCAGGTGAAGGAAGAGATGCCCCAGGACTCCTTTCACTCCCTGCAGGAAGATTGGAAATTAGAGATCCAGGACATGTTCGATGAACTCAGGGCTAAAGAGAAGGTAACAGTCGGCCCATGATTCAGTGCGGAAACAATGTCTGTCCTATTATTATTATTTCTGAACATCTACAGTTCCCAGATCCTTTTAAAATGCGAGGTGTTGTAGTATGAGCGCAAATTGAATGCATTTTAAAACAATCTTAAGATGTATTATGTCTATTTGATCTTGTACAGACTAGTAATAAATAAATTAAGTGAACGTCTTTGATGACTACATGGAGTATACAACTATATTTACTGTACTTTTTTAACTGAAAAGCTAACATGCACTAAGGGTAAATAAAGAGAAACACTACACGAAGAACAGTGTGTGAACATGAACAGTGAAGCAGTTAGCAGAAATATAAAAAACAGTATGATAATCCTCTATATCTGTATCTCCTTTATATGAGGTTCAACAATGACTGCATTGTTGAAATTAGAAGTCAAGCATGCACTTTCCTGTAATTTAACCTCAGTAAATACCTCATTTGTTAACACCAGTCTCGTTAGAAAAGCATGGCTAGATGTAATATTGTAACAAGAAACTAAAAAAGAACACCCTCATCACCATATTGTTGATACATATTGGGAAAGATTCAGTTTTCCGCAGTCAATTTAGTTGAATAATTTAATTCATACTGTATTTAACATAAGATATCTGGAGGAGCAGCCTTTAAATATGTGCAAACCCCTTGAGACAGAATCTCTGAACATCACTTAAAGAGTCAGACAGCAGTCATGTGTCATTTTGCCATTAGTGCCAATGAAAGGTTTCATTACAGCCAACCTCTTTGGCATTTCATTTCACACCCAGGGAGTATCTTATCTTCTCTGTTACCCAGGGAGGAGATTATATCTGCACACTGTTGAGCCTCAGGGACACCTGAATGGGACCTGTTGATAGTGAACTTGTCCTTTCTCTTCCTTCAGGAACTGCGATGTCGTGAGGAGGAGCTGAAGCGAGCGGCTCTGGAGCAGAAGTCCCACGAAGAGTTCCTTCGGCAGCGCGAGCAGCAGCTGGCCCAGTGGGAGCAGGATGTGTTTGAGCGTGAGCTCAGCCTCCTCATCCTCCACTTGAACCAGAACCAGGAGAAACCTAATGTCAAGAAGAGGAAGGGCACCTTCAAGAAGCATAAGCTCAAGAGCAAGAATGGGGAGAAGATCAGCATGCCCCAAGGTATGTGGAGTTTCTGTGCTGTTCTGTCAAAAATCAACTATTAACTTGATTGAGTCAGTCAGCATCCACAACGAGAAATCCCATTTCAAGGGTCATTACTGGCGCAGTCTCAAGAAACAACAAAAACAACAGCAGAGAAGAGGAAGTCAGGGAGACAGTGATGTCGTGCAACTGTTGTAATTTTGTAGCCCTGTTTTGCTGAAAGTTCCCATCAGTGTTGAGTTTAAGGGCTAATAATCAGAAATCAAAGTAGCAGAGAGGTTCAGCTCTCTCCTCATACAAAAACCTTTTACTAGCACTTTCATCACAAGAGCATCCAGAAGGATAGAAAGCAGAAACAACATTTACACCATCATTAGATGAGCTACTACTGTTCTGTCACAGAGCAGCTGTACAGGGTTGGCCACCGAAAACCCATTGCCAATATGGCACTGGTTCTTATACAACTGGTATCTACCACCTATCTACCAAATGGCAACACAGATTTCAGTGCCACTTAAATGGGTAGAAACAGCTGTGTGTGAAGGAGAACACGTCAAATTTAATGAAGCATCTGGCAATGTATGGGATACACTTGAAAGCAGAGAGTTTGGTGTGTTAGGTTTTTGTATTAGTAGATTTTAAGTGTACTTTTACTATTAACAGTTAACATGTTGTTCAATTCCTTCGATGTTCTTTAACGATGTCAACCATCAGTTTGCGCTTTTTAAGTATCAGTTCAGGCAACATCTAGGCACCGGTACCGTTTTAGCATTATTTTAGCACCGTTACGAGAAAAAACTCAAGCGATACCCAGCCCTTGCCGTATCGCATTTATCCTGCCGCAAGTCTGACTTGCTGATACCACTTACAGTCTATGGTATTCCCTTTTCT
>JAPQRN010000011.1:4055107-4066299 GCA_037367275.1 Coranthus polyacanthus
TTCTACTGTAACATGAACTGAGACAGGTACTAGTGTAAGGGTGAACAGTTTTCCTATGATTGGATAAAAAAAAAAATCACAATGTATTGCCTTTTTTACAGTATTGCAATATATTGAATTCTAACCCCTCTTTCGTGATAACATATCGCATCCGCAGATTCTTGCCAATACACAGCTTTAATGTTTATCATCTTTTTGAAACTCCCTATACCTTTCAGTCTGTCGATGAGAGCCAAGCTCCTAGAGTCCGACAGCAATGAGAATGGAGAGTCCAAGGACGACTTTGAGAAGTACAGACCCTCCACGCCAACCCCTGCCTCTGCTCAGAACGGTAGGCGACGTCCTCTAACACCAGCCTAACTGTAATAATTCACACTGGCATGAGAGTGAATTATAAATAGAACAAAATGAATTATAAATGTGTAGAGTCTTTTTCTCCTTCTCTGTCTTTTTAAACCTTAAAAAAGCATTTTCTCTGGGCAGGCTCCTCCGTGAAGGACAGCCTGCGGCTTCCTCTACCTCAGGGAGACTCGGGCAGTGAGGAAGGGGGTTCCTCCCCAGCTGGCTCCCCCAGGCCTGAGAGGGGTTCCCTCAGTGGTCTGATTAAGAGCACCCACCGGGCCCTGCTGGGTGGTGGCTCCCTCCTAGCGTCTGTAGGACTAGGTCGCTGTCTGGACATTCCCCCTAGGGTGCCCCCTCGAACTAATCCCCCTTCTCTAGGGGAGCGCACACCCTCTGAACCAGAGATCTCATCCCCAAAGCCCCTTATTTCAGACCCCCCTGTAGTGGATGACCTCATCACCTTCTCCACCTCTGAGCCCCTCCCCAGGCCGCTCTTGGATTTAGCTCTGCAGTATCAAGAACTGAAGCCCTTACCCCTGACGCCGCCTCCACCTAACCCTCGTGAGAGGAGTGGCCACCGGACGCCACAGACGCCACAGACACCCCAGAGTCCACAGAGCATCAGGACCCCCCAGCAGGACAGTATGGTCAGCCCAGGGGAATGGGCCCAGAGTGTGCATCCCACCAACGGGGAGCTGGGCTGTGAGGTCTGGGAGCACCGATCTGACAGGAGGAGGAGGTCGAGCCAGGGCCTGCATGCTTCTCAGCTAGGTCAGTCTGAATCAAATCACAAAACTATAATATGTAACATTTGTGCATTAAAAAAAACCCACTAGGCCTGTGTTATATATTTTGCTGATTGATGTAGATTCTGTCATATCTTTCCAACAATGTTGAAATTCAGAGAAACCCCAAATTTTATTCATTGTGATGGCCCATTTTATTTGGTTGCCTATCAGTGGCATCATATCTCATTTTTTAACATTAACATTTAATAGTACTTGTGGCTACTTCATTAGAATGAAATGACATGAATATATGTCACTAAACGTAATGTGAATAAAACTATGATACATTATGTCACCTGTAAACATGTTTACTACCTGAGTTGCAGTTTTCATCTGTGAAGGTGGTGAAAACAACAACTCACATGAACCATATTTACAACATCAACTACTACTATGGCTTTTATTAACGTTTTTATTGAAAGACCCGTAGTGACTGAAATGACTTACTATGATGTACTACTCAGTCTGTGAAAACTGTAAAATGACTCTGAGCTGTCGACATCTTTACATCATATGATGATTGATATTTAGGTGACATATCTTTGACTTGAAGAATATTTTGACTTCTTACTGTGAACAGTGTTGGGCAGTAATGGAAAACATACTGTATAAGGACTTTAAAATATGAGTAAGTGCATGTAGTTGTAGTTACAAAGTAACATGAGGAAATTTGCATGTATTAGTCGCTTTTTTATTTCAAATGTGTGAATGAATCATAGCATACCTTAAAAACTGAGCACCTACATGGACTGTATTGGATACTTTCATCCATGATGAGAGTCTGCACACACTGGATTTGGGCCGAATTTTCCGAGAAAATCCTTTTGTTCTGCTCCTCTACAGTGGCAACACTGTACAACACAACCATTTGCTTAAAATGGAGCTTGTTAACGTCAACAGTCAGGCCCAGCACAAAACAGACACCAAGTTAAACTTCACATAAGCATGAAAAGTTACATATTGCACCTTTAAGTTGCAACAACAATTTCCATACATAGAAATTGGTTCTCACATTGCATTTATTTTTACATATATATATATACTTGTAACAAGGTTGAAGTAAAGCCATAGTACTTAAAATATGACTCACTTTGCATGTATTCTGCGATCTGAAGTGAAATACATTTTAAAAGTAGTTTGAAAGATGTGTATGCCTATAAAAATACAGTTAGGTTGCATTATGGGAAATGTAGGAATCCAAGTGTTTTTTGTAGCTGAACCCATACCAGACACTCGGTATATCTCAGCCTTGAATTGCGACAATCCTTTTTTTAAATCCATCTTGTGCAAGTCCCCAGGTCCTCAACTTTTAAGAACAGCCTCCTCTGCAGATTGGATCCATGATTTAGTTTTTAATTCATCTGCATTTGCTTCATTTGCATTTCCTCAAGCACTAGGCATGTTTTTGGAGGCCCCCACGCTGAAATTGGATCCAAGTTTTACCTTGAATGTACTTTCTCTGCATGACAATGTTCTCTCGCACTTCTTGCCGAATTATTATTGTTCCTTTTTAACAAGATCTTTTTTGGCACAAGGGAGGCTTCAATGCTGCACGAGCTTTTTCATTTACATCAAAGCTTGTCTTCAGCTATTTGCATATCTCAGGTAACAGCTGGCCCTCCGTACCTCACTGCTAATACTTGCTAAGCAAAGCCAGCATCCAATCTTCTGTTGTTTTTCCTCTTTCAAGTCAGAGTTTCTTTTTATTGCAAAGTTGGAGATGAAGGCAAAACATCAGGCTGCACAGCTGAGGTCATGCAGAGAGAGAGTACTGGATTGAACATGGCTAATAATCTACTCTTGACCGGTGCTGCAATGTCTTTCTTTCCTTAAATGAGTTGGGATTTCAGCTAAAGCACAAACGGTGCATCTTGGGTGTATTGTCCGCTCTGTATGTCAAATGAGCACACATATTGCATTTGTAATTAATGCATGCATGACACATGATAAAACACAACATTCAAGAGGGATTAGCATACATTTCCCTCCTCAAAATGATATCTGAAAATAGTTAATTACAGTTTTCACGGGGCATATTGAGACTTTTGTTTCAATTCATGTCAGTGGTATGTTTACAGACATGATCTGCATATCTGCGCACTTTTCCTTTACAGTGCATTCACATGTTTTTTTGTTTTTTTTTACTCTAAGACTCATATGCATTTCTTAGAAGCACTGACACAGTTTATAGCTGTAATGACGGAGGCGTGGGCATTGGTTGTTTTAAGAGTGAGTGGGCTTTACGAGGGTTTTAAGAGTGCCCTCTGGTAACATTTTACACTCTATATCGGGTCTGTTTGACTCACAAAGCCTTGGATTCTCCACGGAGAGGTTCCTACAGCTTTGCCCCCAGGTACCGAGCAGACATGCCTCGCCTGGCTAACAGCCGTAATCTCACAAACCGCATGCGCTCATTACATCAGGGCGCAAAGGCAAAAAGCCACACATAATTAAACAGAGAGTGTTTTAGCTAAACATCTTATTATGCTTATTGACTGTAATGACTCAGCCTCAGATGCATAGACAGACTGCCACAAGGTTGCTGGTGGTGAATGCGTGCTGGAAAGAGAGATGAATTCAGAGGATTCCTGCGCTGGCGTTTTCGGCTGCTCTCATGTGACTCCTGATTGCTCTTTCTTGTCAGCTGAAAAGCTTAGCAGCCTCAGAGCGTTGCTGTTGATGTAAATAATGCCATTTGGCAGGCACATCACATTTGGAAATAGCAAATGTTCATTCAAGCTGATTTATTCTGAGTTTAATGTTCTTGTCACTACTAATTTACACTTGCTGTTTGCCTCTCTAGTTATGCAGCACTATGCTATACTTAATTTGGACTAATTGCTTCAGCATTCGGTGTTATGATTCATTTCTTTACAAGAGTAATGTATGACTTTGTTTTTGTCTGGATGAAATTCATTATACAGGTTTTCAAGTCGCAGAATCTGAGAATGAAGTAAAAGCAGATTTCAGACTAGAGAGCAATGCAGAAAAGAGCACCAGGGCAACAGCACAGCAGTTACAGAGCAATTTGCAGATTAGCAATTAAAGCCTCCTCAAGCAAGAAAGGGAAGGGTAGAAAATACATTGAATATTCCCTTTCCTCTCATTTTAGGTCTTTATTAAATGATTTTTCTTTCTGTTGTTTCCAGTTTTGGACTTGCCATTGTGTCAAGACACGCAGGACTCTGACGACAAGCCCTCAGTTCCCTTTTCTCTTCACCCCAACCCTGGGCTCCTGAGCCCCAAAACCCGCCGGCTGGAGGTCAGTGTCATCCCCCGGCCCCGCCCCTCTCCCATCCGACCCCGCATTGATCCCTGGAGCTTTATCTCAGCTGGTGGTGGGAACTCAGGTGGCGGCCGCAGCCCAAACCGCCTGGACAGCACCCCTCTGGGTTACCAGCCCTCTCCTACCAATCCTTTTACCAACTGTGACCCCTTCCCCTCGCCAGACTGCGACCCCTTTGCCCTCAAAGCTGACCCTTCAAGTGCCTCAGACACGGCCTCACCCTTTGACCCCTTCTCAGCGCCCTTTCCCACCTCCCGCTCTGCCCCGTGCTCCACCAACGGCTCGCCCACGTTGCCCTCGTTTCGCATCGCACCCCTCAACCCAGCCGACTCGCCGCTCATCGACCTGGGCTGGGCAGCCTGCAGCAAACCCCTGGATGGCACCAAAGAGAGGGCTCACCCCCGCAGGACACTGGGGCTCAAGCCCTTCAAGTCTCCAACGCAACTTAGAGACGACAGATTCTGAATCTGATTCTCACTTACGGATGTTAAAAACTGCTGGTTCTATCACAGGATAACAGTCCAGGAAAGTTTCCACTACTACATCATACATTTTTAATGAGGATTTGGAATCTTTTTAAAACGCACAGCCATCACTCAACTCATTGAGGGAGGTCTCCCAATGGGAGCCCCAATCATTGCAGGGCCTATTTATATGCCAGCCTGCTGCTTTGGAGACCAGAAAGCCCGTGGAAGCCAGTCAAAGGTGGTACATTGGATTGAGGGATAGCTGCCTGTGAACCAATAGCTGGTGCCCACTTCATTCGCCCTCTCTATCTCTGTCTCTATCTGTTTGAAGGAGCAGAATACAGATCACTAGTCCCATCTTCAGATTCTATCAGACTGCTCATATCACCTGCTTTCATCTCCCCTTACCTTTGAAGCATTGTGACAATGCAGAGGTGGATAAAGCGACTTGCACGGCTTCATCTGCCTCTACCTCTCTGCAGACTGAAAGCATTCAGGACAATGGAAAATTGGAGTGCCTTATTTTGTGAAGTGTTTTAATATACAGTATACCTTTTCAAGGTTCCTTGAATGGTTAATCTGGTGCGTAGGGAAGATGCTATGAATTTGGCTTAAATTTGCAAAGCAGCTTAGCATTGCTGTGGAAGAAAATGTTGTGTGCGTGTGCGTGCATGTGTGTCTAGACTCATTGTTCTAGGAAAGCTTACTGCTTACTTCTTTTTTTAAACAGCCTGTTGCATTATGGGAGAAAGCACTCAGAATGGATATTCCAAGCCGCTCACAAAATTCAAGACTAAACCATGACCCAGGCATTCCACTTGGAAGCAGATAACATTCCAGTTGCATTCCCCGGGAAATGCCAGGGATTGGACAGATTCATTCAGCTGGCAGGCGACAGAGCACAGGAAACAAGACGGGGGAGCCCTCTGCATTCCCTTCATATGCCAAAGAATGCCACTGTGACAGTGCAAGAGCGGGGACAAAGAGTATTTGCAAATGAGTTGTTTTTACCTCCCTGGAGTGCCAGACGGGTGGGGTTTGCCACACTGGACAGCACAGACAGTGCCATGAAAGTTGAGATCATTAGACAGTATTTAAAGTTAACGTTTTCTTCATCCAGACTGACTTGTCACCACCCATTTGATACTTTAGGAAGGTTCAACCAAATACATACTACAGTATGTAGGCATGGAGCGTGGACTTAAACATCCCCACTTCTGTTCAGTCTGGAAAGTAGAGGAAGCCTCACAAAGTCAGTTTCTTAAGCCCAGTTCAGACCAAAGATTTGACACCAACTCCTCTAAATAGATGGAATAAATGGTAGAAATTCTCAACTCTTGTTTTTTCACCATTTCATCACTTTTCTAGAAATGCAACTGAAGCAAGTGATTCACTATCCTAATTCAAATTTTAACACACTACAAATTATACCCAACTGCAAAAATGCCTGAAAAGCTGTCGGTTTGAAGTAAAGCAAGTTGTTACCATGGAAATAACACACTGTCTTGTGTAGTTGCATTTGTACAGACCAGCAGGTTTTCAGAACATTTCAGACCGCCACATGGGAAGTAGTCACAAGGTTACAGCTCGTCTCGTTATGAATCTCGCTATGGTCTGAACTGCGCTTGAGATCACATGGTTAGCAGTTTGTTTCTTCATCCAAGTCTTCCCATCTTTCACGTTTCAGTTTGGATGAATGCACCATTGGCTAGCCTCCACCAAACCCAGTTTTCAAGCAGTAGTAGTCATTGGCATGTTTTTGAATTTTATCTGAAATATTCAACAAAACTACTAACCCAGATGAAAAATCTTTTACACCACACATTTATATGATGATGCCTGGCTTTGTAAGGCAAAGTAGCAGGGCTCCTGCACTCTTGTACCTCCTGCTTGGTTGTAAATCCATCCTGAAATACTTAAAATACTGGTAGGATCCTGTGAATTATTGGCCAAATACGACTATGATTTAATGTTGCAGTGTGAAATTCAACCTGGAGGTAACAATATAAATTTTTCTACCAAGAGCAGCCTTAATAGTCAAGTATGCAGTGCAACTAGAACTGGAACAACACCTGCTGTCTCACTTATACTTCACCTTACTCTCACACTGATTGCTTTACATATTAACAGTTTGTTCTGGCACCTTTTCAGGGAGGTTTCGAAGAACATCCTGGGAAATGTAAGAAATCCCAAACAGAGGCAGGTTGAGGGAAAGTGGCTGCAGCAAAAAAAAAAAAAAAAAAAAAAAAAAAAAAAAAAAAAACCAAAAAAATTATAGAAAATTTCATGTGTAAAAACACAAACCGCCCATGCGTGACAGTACCCAAGGGGCTAAGTTTTTCTTCACTGCCAGTCAACTGGTTCTCAAGCGTGTAGTCCATTTACATAACTGGTGTAGGTCAAGCATGTGAGCAACTGAAAGAGACCCTTTTACACATGGCAAAGCTTGAACTGTTTCCTCATATTATGAGGAGCAAAACACTGATTGGCTTCGTGGCTGACACTGTGTCATTGAAAGACAATAGGGCTTTGTTCTGACGATGAGCGAAAACCTCATCTCCAAAGGGGAAAGCTTTGTGATTAGCCTAATAATCCTACTAACGAACAGAGGAGCCTGATAGTGATAATTAGCCTCTTGATAAGAGCAGAGAGCATTAAAAAGCGTTCAGATATTTGGCTAATTAATTTGCCCTAACGTTACCAGTATGCCCTGCGTTTCCTTCGTAAGGTACATGTTTTCTGCAATCATTCAAGTCTTGATTTAAGCTGTGTTTTTGATTTTTTTTCCCACATAGACGTACTCCTTCCATCCTCCTGTTCTTTTTCTCCGTTGCCACCGGCTGCTCAGCTGCTGGCCGGATGAAATCTTCACTACTGAGACTCACCTTTCTCTACGTCCTTCCTCCTCAGGTGATGTGGGAGATAGCTTTCTTTTCTTTTCTTTTTTTTTTTTCATTTTCCTCTCACTCCTACACTTTGCTTCTTTTTTCTCTGGAAAGTTTTCTTCGAGGCAGTTTGTCCTGACACCACTGAAAGTTCAGTTTAGTACCAGTCAGGTTTCTGTTTGGGAGGAAAAAAAGAATAACATTTGTTATAGTAAAAGGTTCATTTACCCAGGAGTGCTCCTTTTACAGCGACAAGTGAAATGTTGTTTGAAATTGAAAAAGGAGCTTTATTGTATAATTCTACGGCAAGTGTCAGCCTGTTTATTACATCAAGGACATTTAAGTAATAATACTTGATGTTGTAGCAGCACTGAGAGTGGGAACACGATGTTGGTTCTAGTTAAATATTTTAGAAGCGATTAGAATGGTCTAGTAAAGAACTAAAGAAGACTTTCAGTATTTAAATCCTAATTTCTGAGAAAAGTGAACACAAAAGTTTCCAAAACTTTTCAGTTGCAGCTGTTTGTGGGCAATATGTAACAAAAATAGAATCTGGGTTTTCTCAAGGCTTGGGGACGATTCGTGATTTTAATCATTTCCCCCTGCGAAACCTAAAAAAAACATGCTTAAAAAAAATCAAATTTTTATGACCTAATGTGCAAGGCAGTTTAGAAAGCCCTGCCTAAAGGGTTTCATTAAGCACTCTTAGGTTATCCCATATAACTATAGACTGTCAGTAAAAATATTTTTCAGCAGATTTTTTTGCAGTATCCGCACACTGTCACATCATCTCCTGTGGCTTCACCTCTCGTAACAAGAGATCGCACCAATGAGCAGTGCGGGTCCTCCTTTGCAAGCGTTTAAAAATAGGGCATTTAATGTAGGATTTGTCTCACTCAGCAGTGTTCCCCACCTTCCTCTGCGCCTCCGACCTCACCGCTGACATTTTACAGAAGTGACAAGTGACGAGGTATTGCCTCGTTTCTTCATGTCAACACACAAAGCCACAAGAGCTATCCTCTGATAGTCATTAGCCTCGGTTAGCTGTTATCGTCAACAGAGCTCTGTGAGTGGAAAAAAGGTACAAGGAGGAAATTGAGATGATTGAAACGTCTGGCAGGTTATTCCTGTCACAAATTCACTGTTTGTGTCAAGTGCCCTCTTCAACCTGCCACTCAGGTCTCATCTGTGTGTTGTCTCAGCTCTAGACTTTAATTTTCCCACCAACCTGATGTTATAAAGTGTTACCTGCCGTTCTTCATCAAGCCTCGTACACATTAGGTTATTGACTTGATAATATATTACTTGCAATCACAGCAGTCACCGTGCCTTTCACACCTGATTAAGTTTGAAGTCAAGATGAGGTTTCTTTTCCGCTAGGGTTTAACACCTGGAAATGGTGAGAAGCCTCCAGATTTAAAAATACCCTGAGCTTAGAAAGACATTTAAAAATATTATTTGTTGCATAAACAAACACCTGTTTCTCAGCTCTTAAGGAGTAATATGAATCAGGTGGTAGTTTTTGTTGTGGGAATAAGCAGGGCACATTTTAGGGATCCTTTTGCGGACAGGGACGTCCCGATTCTTGGTTTTGGCTGTCAGTTGTAGGAACCGTAGCTGCCACTCTTCTGGTGGAGCTGACACCCAGCACTCCAATAAAAAACTCCTGATGAGTTGTTTGTGATGCTCTGCTCTTCCAGGCATCGCCACATCCGTCATTGCAAATCAGTGTTCTGAGCACAAACTGACAGGGAGGATGGAGGATTCTCTACAGCGGAGTTAAATCAGACCGATGTCTGGCCACCGGCGTCCACTTTCAACCCCTCAGCGGCGGGGAGCAGGCATGATTTGATGATCCTAATTCAGAGTTCAAGCTCAGACCATTGGCCTTAATCAGCGAATGGCAAATGGTCAATACATAACGTGAATAAAAGCTAATGAGACAGCACTATGGAAGAACCCGAGGCCCTGACCCTCATCTTGCTAAAAGGTGCTTGTGAGCATTGGTTGTGTTTCAGATTTTCAGAGGTGAAAAATCAGAGCCATTATCCAAAAGAGAGAGGGATAGAAAAAAAGATGCTACAAGTTAGTTACAGTGGCTTTGTGAAAGCACTTAGTGTTGTCTAATGCAACAATCATTCAGGGTTACACTCATATATGAAGCTTAATTTGGCTTTGTGAACAGCACGTACGCTAACATGCATACTAATGGTCTGATTTAGCCTGATTAAGCCGTTGATTCAGCTGTAGCAGCACTCATTGCAGTTTTTTTTTGTTTTAATTACTTTATTGCCTCGATGGAAACCTTGTTTCCATCAAGCTTCTTTTAACAGTTAGCTTTGAGGATTTGCATTGGACTAGTAGCACTTAAGGGCATACAGGTGAAAATGATGGTGCCAGCTGACCTGCCGTGTAAACTGTCATTTTTAAGTTTGTAAGTGAGAATAACAGTGACTCTGCAGCCACACAGGGAAAGGTCTGAATCTTTTTACTGCACAGCCTTCTGGGTAAATGAACCAAGCTGCAGAAGAGAAACACGTGAACCCTCGGTTACTGTGACAAATATTGAATCACCCTTGAACTGTGTGAATGAATGCTTAGCTTAAACTATCCACGTATTCTGAAGTAACAGAGCACAGTGTGAATTTGAACACCCCCACTTCTTGTATTTGACTTTTACAAAGCCATCAAGTCATGTCAGAAGAGGACTGCATGTGGTAAATTACTGCAGCTTCAGTTAAAGCATGCTTTCTCTCCTTCATGGTCACTGAGAAAATTGGAGAAGGTTTCAACAAGGATGAAGAGAAAACTCGGGCTGAACAAATGTCACATTTATTTTATTGATGAAATTTTACCGAGGCAGGTCAGTGAAGAGTAAATTCTGAAGCTAGAAAATAGATGGCCTGGCCTTTCGTTGGCTTTCACCCCATTTACCTTTGCTGTCGTCGCTTGCTTGTGTTCAATTAAATGGACGTTACAAATAAACCTGTTTATCAGCCCCATTTCAGTTTTCTCAAAACCAGCCGTCAGCACAAGAGACACAGTTTCTATTCTTTCTGAAGACTGAGACACCTGTAAGGGCCTTTGTTTGGCATTATCAGGCCGAGACCAAATAATCAAATATGACCTTTGACTGTACAGGACCTGCACGCCCCAATAGGGATGTGGACAAAAGCCATGTCTGCAAGAGGTGCCACCAGGTGTGTAAGCTGATGCACAGCCCCTCAAAGAGTGAATATTATCCCTAATTCTTTTCCGTCTGTGCATCCAAGGTCACCATCTGCCGTCCTCTTTTTTTTTTTTTTTTTTTCGTAACGACTTAATGGACGCTAGCCCTGAAAAGAGGGCCGATTTGTTTTAAGACCACAGTGACTGCTCTTGGAGAAGGCTCTCTGTTTAGAAAATAAATATGGATTTTTTTTTC
>JAPQRN010000011.1:4080652-4126495 GCA_037367275.1 Coranthus polyacanthus
CCTCTGAAAACCCTGTGTTTAATTATCAAGTAATCTACTTATGTCAGAGAAGCTATGTGAATTTACTCAGATCTTCTGTAGGTGTTGTTCCTGAATCCCACCTCAGTACATTTTTCCTGACATGCAGTTTAAGCTCCATCCAACAATCCACTGCTCTGACGTGACCCATTATGAGCCCTTTATGCAACACATCCTGAATAATGCCAAAAAACAACACACGTGCTTTAATACCGGCTCCTAAATGGAAAGCTTTGCTTATAATTTCTCATCCAAGGCTGCCAGTGATTAGACAACTTTTTTTTTTTCAGCAAAAGACTAAGAAAAGCATTTCCTGCAGGTATGCAATTAAGTCTCTGAAGGACACAAACCCGTTCTCACACATGTAGGTGGTGTTAATCAAATCAGCAAGCCAATGCTAAATATAAAGTGGTATGAAAAGATTCTAATTAAGCTCCAAAATAGTTTTTTCCAATGAGTGCTGAGGATGGTTTGTAGTGGAAATAGCAAAATTAACATTTGCGTCAAATTTGGACTCCAACTGAGAAACTTGGTTTGGATCATAAACTGAAAATAACTGTCCAGGTGAGAAGAGGTTTTATACAGCGAATAGTGAATTTCCGTGTGCTGAACTGGCAGCTGAGTTCCTACTTTTGCATAAAGTCTTGTGCTTTTCGGAGGGTGAAGTGTCCGTTGGTCGGTTTGCCACTTCAGTTCAGAGTGAAATATCTCTATATCTGTTTGATTGTGAAGGAATTTTGCACAGACAGTCATGGTTCCTAGAGGACGAATCCTACTGATGTTGGTGATCCCTTGGCTTTTTGTCTAGCGCCTCCAGCAAGATGACATTTTTAGCTTTATGGAAATGGCTCGACATCTGTTTGATGGACTGCTTTAAGATTTGGTAATTTATGTCGCCTTCAGGATGAATTGTAATACAGTATTTTTTTGGTTCCAAGTAATGCCTTCATCAGGTGAAATTTTCTAGTATTTTCCAGTGTTTCCTATGTGATTTTTTTCTTTTTGTGTGTGTGTGCAGCTGTGGTACTTATGAGTGACAGTTCTACATTTGTCTCATATCTATTGCTGTTTGGGTATGTACTTTAGTTTTAGATAACCGTGACACAATTTCACAATGTTTTTAAATACAGCCTCTTGCTGTGGCAGTAATTTCCTTAATGAATACATAGGAAACACTGCAATTACTCGTGTTACATGATTTATGGCTAAATACCTGCAAAACTAATGATGAGTCAGCCTCAGCTCATTGTTTTGTGTTGTTATGTGAATGTTAGCGTGCCAGCATAGCTCCTATGTCAATGATGATAACAGTAATAATAAAAAAAAATCAAGATATATCAAATGTTTTTCTATACCTCCATGCTGTAAAGTACATTTTTCAAAGTAAGACATCTAGTGCCATGTTGCGGCTGAACAGAATTTTGTCAAACAGAAGCCCTAGTGTGCTCAAGACACCTTTTCAGCGAGAACTTCACCCATTATGTGTCTATTTCCAGTGTTCCTATTAGGAAGTGTCAGAACCTCAGGCTTTAAATCTGTTATATGCCAATCTGATGTGTGATACGCGCTCTCACAGCCAAATTACACAAAGTCCTTTTGACTGTAACAAGTGAGCCAGAGCGGGGGGGAAAAAAGCCAGCAGTCTGATAAGGGTGGCTTACGGCAAATTGACACTGGAACAAAGATGTCTCCAGTTATGTAATAGGAGAAAACGAAGACATCTCAGGACAAAGATAACGGCGCTCATTTTGCGAGGAATCAATTGATGAAGTTGTCTTGCTATTTTTTGTACTGTAAATTTGTTGATTCTATTTTTAAATTAACATCTGTGCAAATATCACTGAAGCCAAATACACTTGCCCTGAGTCGAAAAACATATTTTCCCCTACACGCAGTCCATCCAGTGAAGTTCTTCTCCCTGGCTATAGCCACCAGAGGGCAATGTGTAAGTGCACAGCTGCCTCCCGTGGGCAGCCACTGCAGCACATAATCGCATGAGACTTGTGCACTAACCTACTGCATTTGTTATATGTGTAGCCTGCCATTTTGCCACAGCGGTCTCCCATCATACGCTGACTGGGAATTGTGTATCAACAGTGTGTTGGGTCAGAGGTTGAGCATACGTTTCCTTTTCTCATTCTTCTTGAGCCCTTTGATGAGCTGCTTTCAGGAATACTGTAGCTTTGCATGGTGGGGCTGACTAATGATGTTTTTAGGGAGAGTCGGCCCTCCCACCACAGGGAGGAGGAGAGATGATTGACAGATTGAGATCATGGAAATTACAAAAGGTCTTTATGGAAATATATGCAGAATTAAAATATTACACAGTCCTCAGTCTTCTCCTTATCATAACAGAGCGACTATCAAGCTGAGAAGAAAGGTAGCATGAAAAAAAATGGTTTGAATTTGCAATAATTCCTGTTCTGTGCTTTGCAAAACACACACACACATATACAAAGACTTACTACAGACACTGTCAGGTGGTAATGTGTGTTGTAGTAGCTTCTTCCTGATCAAAGATTAATTTTGTAATTCGCTACAACACGCTTCTTCTGTCTCCATGCCAATTTGGCCACTGGTCTTGGTTGCCTTTGACAAGCCTATAATGTTACATAAAAAAAAAAAAAATCATTCGTCCTCTCGCTTGATTTCACAACTAACCCGCTTCAACAGGAGCATGTCCGAGATAGGACTGTGAAGTGCACGCCAGCAGTGCACAAACAATTACACAGCACAACGCTGCTACAAAACCTGCCTGTTTTGTGGCACCCGATAAGAGAGCCCTGAATAAATGTGCCTGCATGCATGAAAGCCTTGAGAGGAAGAAGTGTTTGCAGGGTAAATATTGCAGTTGGCCTTCGCGCATGTGTACAGAACAATTACATGCTTCATTGTTGTGACAAAAACGGGCCGAGACAGGAGCTATTTGCTGCTAATTTAGCTTGAGAAGTCGCCAACAGTGGGGGTATAAATCTCATTGGATACTGTATGTCAGCAACTGTAGTCATTTACAGTCTGCTGCTCTGAAAGGCGCAACTAGTTTGAACGGAACTCTGTAGGTTGACAGGTTTGTCTATATAGTCCAAAATCACAGATTTGCCTCAAGTGGCTTTAGAAACTGTACAGTGTGACATTCTCTATGCTCAGACCCTCAGGTGTTGTGTTGTACAGGGTGGGCTGTCACAGTAATGACATTTTACTTGATGATTAATTGTCATACAGATAACTGCTTTTTTGGTTCATTTTATGCCACTATTCATGGGCCTAATAATAGTTTATTTGATAATACACGTATATCAAGAAGAGCCATTTGTAATTAAAATTGGAACATATTAATAAAAACTGCATTGTGCTTTACCCTTTAGGCTTCATAAACATTTACACAGGGCAGATTTGACATAAATAACTTGAACTTAAAGCCTTTTACTGAATAATACTGAACAGTACTATCAATAATCACATCTTTTATGTTAATTTTCTAAGAGATGCAGGTGTTACATTATATTTTTCTTCATTGTAGCTCAGCTTCAGCCAAATCAGCAAATGCACCAGCAGAACAATTACAGAGGCAGGGTATCCTAAAGACGCCAACTCATCTCTGCTGTAATTGATGAGAACGTGAGAGTGTCTATAAATCAAGCTGCCATGAAGACTTTTTGTCTTGTTAAGATATGATTTTCCCACAGTAATTTTTGCGTGACTAAACATCAGTGCAGGTACACTCTAAGAGAGAGCCTGAAAGGATCAGATGACAAATGCACTCAGAGTAACCACAATATCTGTGCTTAATATTAATTGTGGTCATTAATCAGACCATAGCTCATGTTTAAGAGTAAAAAAAAAAATCAGACAGTGATATATTGGCTGACATTTGTTTGTTAAAATTAACATATCATACAGTACAAATGGGTTTTTTTTTCCAATTGTATGTAGACAAATAATCCAGAGTATGCTTTCAATCTAAGAAAATGGAATTGGCAAGTTAATGGCCTGTTTGCTTTATAGAAGAGTGTGCATTAATGATTTGACTGTTTGATTCATAAGTAAATCATCTCAGCTCTAACTATAAGAAAATATGTACTGACTGAGCACATTTTATAGTTAAAAATACACTTGTCATTACTGTCACTAACTCACTGAGCAATCTATGCAGCACACTGCAAAACCAGAACTACTAGAAAGAAGCCAAATATTCTTCAGTAGACCCAAAGAGTCTAATATTAAGTAAAAAAAAAAAACACTGCCAATGGGGTCAGCACATTTTGCTTGGTTAGATTTCTCCAAACTAGAATAAGTTCACCCACTGATAAACCACAATGGGCGTAATGGGAAAAATGACAGAATTTAAGCAAGTTGTACTTACCACAAGCAAAGGAAACATACTTATCTCAGACAGACCTAATAGTCTGAAATTTAGAAGTTGTGGTCTCACTCTAGGAAAACAATCTCTGCAGGAATACTCTGTAAACCATTGTTATACCTTTTTACTGGTTAAATCCAGCTCAGTAGTTTTTATTTTTCAGCTCATTTGCAGTTTCCAGTCAAAGCAGTTTGATAACATATTTAACAATAAATAAAAATGTATAAAAGCCATAAGTGTTGCCTGTACTGACACTGATGTTTTTTTACTACTCGGGTTTTGAAGTTTATCAAATGATACCAAAAGATACCACAGCCTTTTTCAGTACTTGATAGTATCTAAGCACTTTGTTTGGCTCAGTAAAAGGGTTCAGTTTCAGTGCCCAGTTTTACTTGATCTTGGCTGGGATATCTTATTAAGAGAAAGTTGGATATATTTTCTTAAAATTAGATTTCTTTTCTTAGGATTTTCCCATAGACTATATATAAGAAGTGGATGGAGGAAGTGACCATATTTGGACAAAAAGGGGAAACTGCGGGACTGCGAGGGTTCACGGGTAAGCTAGTGCTAGATGCTAGCTTACTGACTTGGGAAAACGGTAAACTTCATCAGTCATTTGATAGTCCTGCTGGTGTAAGTCATTAACTACAACAAAAAAAAAGACTCTGCAAACATCAAAGCCTTTTATTCACAGAGGAAAAATGTAAAAAAGGACCTCCAAAACACCTTCTACAGGGTCCAAATGAAACAAATGAGGCCAAAGTGACTCCTGTGACTTTTTTTTTTAGAGAGAAGTTCAATGTAAGTCTATGGGAGCCAGGGCTTCTTGGAGCCAGCACCCAGTGGCCGTCAGCGGTATTACACTTTAAGATTCTTCCACATTGGCTTCATTTTGGAGCCGAAGTCCTTGCCCCTTGGGTTTTCATCAGGTTTGTGGAAGGCTTAGGGCAGCTTCTTCTTTATTGTTATTTGACTAGAAACTGTGTTTTCAGAATTTTGAACCACCTATACAAAGCAGGGCAAATAAATGCAAATGACTTATTTCCCCCCAATTTTTGTTTTTTTCCCCTTTTTTCCAGTGCAGTGAAAATGTCAATAAAATTACCTTAGGAGGTGATAATGAAGGTCAAATCTCCAGAACACCTGATAATTAAATCTTTTCAGTACCTTAGACATTTTTATTCAACATTTTGCAGAAACTAGCCCGGCAGACATATCATTGTGCTCCAGTCTGAAGAACGTCTTGGGCTTGAGCAATAAAAATGTAAGTGATAAGTGAAGTTAAATAACTGTATTGATCTATTGTAAAATCAACAGGATAAAAGAAAGCTGGAGGTAGGAAAAGATGACACCAGGGGAGAAAAAGACTAAAATGACTCAGATATATTCCTGTGAAACCATAAAGAAGCACATTAGGTCTACAGATGAGGACTATAAGGATATCATCAGCACCAATAGGCTGTAGTACTGCACAGGGCTGATGGTGCAGTTCATTTTTCTCCCTGAGACTTTGTCCCCGGGGATTTGAAAGTCCATGTCCTGATTCATGACCAGCGGTGGTGCAATTGAACATTTTAAGAGGAACCGGGGGTATACAGCCCAGCGTAAGCCTTAATAAATGGTGTTCTTAACAGCCATTCATAGCCCGTCCTGAGCACGGGGAAATGATGACGGATTGGTTTTCTTTGCCGTGCCTCATTTCTTATCCAAATGAAATCCGGGAAGTCCATTCATCCCGTTTAGGTGATAATAAATTGGTTGAGTTGTTGGCTGTATATAGACCTCATGAGTTGACCCACCTCTGCTTACTGTGTGCTGATATCACCTTCCTCCTCCCACTCGTCCTCATTGTTCCTCTCTCTTTTATCTTCCCATTTTTCACTTTACTCTGTTCCGCATTCCCCAGCGATAAATACATACATATGAATGCAAATTGTATCTCACCTCTATGACTTTAAGTATTAATACTAGTTGTATTAGTTTTACTACTTGTGCTAGTATCGCTGAGGCTGAGCTGGGTCCTCTTCCTGCTGTTATCAGGATAGCACTTGGTGTTTAAAAGTAAGGCTCCAACTAATGATGATTTCTCTATTTATTTATCTGTTGATTGTTTTCGGATTAATCCATTTGTCCTAATTATTTGGCTAATTTACCAGGAAGTAACCATATCTTCTGCCATTAAACTTTCAACCTTTTTATTCATGGTCCTTTCTCATAAAAAAATACATATTTTACAAATAAAAATTACAGTGCCAAGAATTACATTGCACTCATACTGTTCATTAGAAAAGTTAAGATTTAGGCTCAATAAGGGAAAGTGTTGTTTACTTCTTTACTGTAAATAGTGTTATATGGTGTGATTTACTTCAATGGCTTGTGCTGATTATAATAGGAAATGTGTCCAGTGTAATGTTAATGTGTTTAGTTTTATGGGTCTATTTGCGCATAAACAAACTGCTTATACCTTGCATATGTGCTGGAAAACGGCATTGCCACACTAGCACATTAGCATCTACTTCAGGAGTCTTGTAAAACGAAAATGGGCTGACCACAAGATGGCAACAAGTATGCAGAGTCTTCTTCTTCTTCCCACATTTTTGACGACTGGTTTGGTCTTTTTTGCATAAAGTTTTATTTTTAGCATGCTTTGGGGCATAATTGTGGATGAATGTAAACAGTGTACACTTGTTATACCTCACCTCTTTAACTATTAAGGTTAGATGTATTAATATTACTACTAGTGCTCGTATCATTGATTACATTTCTATAATGTACCTCTAACTGTTTCCCAGAGCTGGACCGTCTTCCAGGCTGCATTTGGCATGCGTGCTGGTATCAGTACGCCACTTGCAGTACTTTCTGGTACTGCACCATGTGAAGTATTGTTAACACAGTGGGTCTGAAAGTGTAATATGACAGCAGGACAGTAGCTAGAGGTATTACTTTTAAGTGACAATGAATCACAAAGCTGGATATGCGTTATGTGATATTATTAGCATTCAATAGTGGGTATTTTGAAACACTGGTTTGAAAAGCAAATGTAAATTTGTTTCCAATGCGCTTAATTATATTTGTGCTCTTGACAGCATTAATAGTGGTGATAGTTTGGCAGCAGCTGGGCGACTTTGACAATTATATACTCTGGACTAAGTCTGAATTAAAGAGCTGTTTGATGATGAAATGGCTGCAGATTTAACGAAGCAGCCTTCATTCCTTCACATTTTACAGCATGTGACTATTGTGTGTTTACATCTGGAGGGGATGATCAAATGTGTGGGTAAATGAGATCCCAGGAGATGCAGAGTAAAATCCCCCGTTATGTTATCATTATGCTCGTTTTTTTTCCTATATGTTTCAGTGAGTACAAATGAAAGACGATGGGTTTAACTGTCATACTGTTGTGTCGTGATTTGGTGTTAAGGGATAAACGTCCAAACTGAGAGGCATCAGTTTGCTTTGATTGAGTTAAAGCATCTTTTGGGAAACTTAGACTATACGCAATCAACTAAATGTCAGCTGACAACATGGGAGATTCCTGGGAATTGTCTTTAATGCATTTAGAGTGTATAATGAATCTCAGGATTTACATATCCAGTGAGACAATGTGTGAACGACTAATGATTTGTCAGCTATTATTCTAAAATATGTTGTAGTTACATACAGAAGATTCTCAGAGTGACATTTTGGTGTTACTTAGAAGCATTTGTGACTTAACTGTCACCACTTCTAGGGAAAAAACATCTTTTGCTGTTAACCGCACTCTTTGTCTAATACTACTTAAAAACCACCTTATACCAAATCAGTCATTCAGTTTGAATGGAATTTGACATAAATATGATGTATGGAATCTGAGCATCTAGGGCTGGGTAATGAACACTGATAATTTCATGGTCCTGACCAACTTGCTTACTATCGAGTACCAAAAAGAGCCTTGTCGCTCTGTACCACATTTCATTATGTAAGGAGTAAATCTCATCAGTGTCAGTGCTGCAGCATGCTTACAACAATTCTGGCTGTCTAACACGTTTTCCCATTAATTACCTAGATGTCACAGTCTGATGTGTCCTGCCAAAATCTCATAATGAACTGAAACTATTTTTACCCTTCTCATAATAACATAAAAGATCTCCAGCATTGTGTTTCGTGCTGTTGCTTTGGCAAAACATCTGTGTGAAACCAGACTTGATGTGCGGTCTGACATCTACAGCCACCACCATCTGAGTTACTATAGTGAGATGATGTGAACACATTTAAAGTCTAACTTTGTTTACTTTAATTCCGCTTTGGCAAAAATATCATGAACTCAGAACTGCAGATTAATTAAAGCAGACTAATCTAAAACTTTTAATGGTGACAGAGCGTTACAAGGCAAAAATTCCATAATTACCTCTCAGCATATTGTAATTCGAGTCGTCAGAGATGAGACAAGGAGTCTACCCCGTTCTGTAGATGACAGGCTGTAGAAAATCTACCCAGTGACGGGAGGTTTTGGCCGCTCATAGGTGTTTTTAGACAGGTATGGGGATGATTGACGGCTGTAATTACCCGTCGCTGTTCAGATTCCATCAGATGTGACTCTACTGTTCTACTCCGTGACTCATCACAGAAGTTTTTGCCTATAATTACATTTTGTATTTTGATTTGGACAGAGAAGAAAGAGCTGTTTCTAAAATTCTGGCTTTTTCCCCCCTTGATTTTAGCTCCTGCAGCTTTTAAAACACTCACTAGTCTAGCACCGCAAACATGATGCAACGCTCCGTACTTTGCTGTATTTGGTACTTGGCTGATTTAAAATTAATATGAGTGGAGTAGGAAGGTTTAGACAGGGCTGTTATTCAGGACATGAAACAATGGACCGGTATATATTTTGTTTTTCAGTCAATATGTGCACATGCGCAGCTTTTATAAATTTTTCTGTTTTGATATTATGTTAACAGGCTTATTTTTTACGTTGTAAAACTGCTTTGAATGGACAAAATGCCAGGGTGATGAAACAAAAAACTAAAGAGTTGAAACAGGCAGTGACTTAAACGACATTGAGGAGAATGGGTTTAAAAAAGATCTTACAGAAACCACTATCAAAGCCAAGGTATTGATACTGGTACAGAACATTTCTGAATGAAACATTTTAAGCAGTAACTTAGACTTGTGAGCAATGTGAAATAATGTGCTAAACTGCAAAAGAGGAGCTGGGGTGAAATTTGTCATTTCTAAGGTGCAATTCAATTTGGCATGCCAGATTGTGTGTCTATCTCATTCGGCTTTAAAACGTGATCATTAACTTTTTAACCTGTTACTGATGCCTTTTCAGTTCGCACATACTCCTTTATTGAGAGAGTCACGGAAAACATTTAAATGTTAGCCATTATGTTTAGGGTTAGGGTTAGAACACGTGACATGTGTTCAAAGCATACACACACGCGCATTCATTCTTTGTGCAAATACGAACACACAAACAAATACACCTCTACAGTGACAGGTAAAACACAGATGCATAATTGAGCATAAAATGCGGATAGATTTGCTCACATTCACTTAAACTGCCGCCAGTTACACACCTGGTTTCCTTTAGCTGGTAATCACTGGTTTATGCCTGGTAACGCTTATTAAAAAAAGGAAAATTAAAAACTTGCCAGTCAAAATGTCAGCTACTAATGCTCACTGTCTAGCTGAATCTGAACCTGAATCAGCAGCCGCCCCTCGCACTGATGCAAAGCGACAACGTGTAGTGGTAGTGATGAGGTCGCTCTGTGGTTATGGGGGTTTAACTTCTGCAACAGCTTGCAAAGTGCTTATTTATGATTTGGGCTGTACCCCAACCTGGCTATACTGGCGAAAATTGCCTGTGTTCTCTTCATGTTGAGCATGACAGCAGAGAGTGGCTTCTCTCAGCAGAATCAAATTAAGACAGCACTGCAAAGTCGTCTGGAGGAGGAGAGAGTGACGCAGCTTCTTATGCACATTGAAAACTGCAAAGACACATTTGGCCTGATTTCAAGTTGGCAGCAGAGGACTTTGGCACAATGTAAAGTGGATCAAATAAAACTTACCCTACAGATGTTACAGGTTACAGATTTTTCATAATAGCCCACATTTTAGCCAGTACAGTTCAGTCAAACAACTCATGTTTAAAAAGTTTTATTGCAGCAGGATACAGAGTTTAGAGTTTGGCGTCAAGGCTCTGAGACCATGTGGTGTTTTCGGGCAGGTATGGATCATCATATGGTCCATCCTTGAGTCCAGGTGAATGTTTGTACCGAATTAAAAAAAATGACTAATATTGTAAAAATTCAAAGCATTTCAGCGATATTGTGTTTGTAAGAATGAACATAAATGAGGTCACAGTGAGCTTGACCTTTTGCCAACAAAATAGTTTCAGTTCATCCTTGTATCCGCGTGAACATTTGTGCCAAATTATGTGATATTCTGTCAAATTGTACCAGAGAGATTTTATTTTAAACATAATGGGGACTGATGGACCGACCAATGGACAGACACACCTTATAGAGATTCACTAATAAGTGGAGTTTGAAAATATTCACCCATAGGGAACAGTATACATATTACCCTGTGTGTCCGTATGCATATACAGCCTTAGTCCAACCCCTTTCTAACCCTAACCTAATTCCATTTCATTATCCTTACCTCCAGGCTTTATGTGCGTGCACAGTGGTTTGCGTTTTAGATGTAAAAGTCATGTCACAGTACACATGAACATCCTCTTTTTGAGCCGGGCAGGCGTGCAGTTCAAAGCTAAGTCACTTACCAAAAAGCTCGATACCCTCACTCATTAGCCCACAGAGGGTACATGGTGGTAATGAGTGGATCCTGATTGTGTGATAGAGCTGAAGTATCTTCAGTGGCACCGAGGTCAACCGGATGCCGCTTCAATGCCACGGCAGTTTAATAGAGCGTTCTATAATGGAGCCCAATCTAGAATAGCTTTTAATGAGCACCTAGTCATTCTGTGTCCTTAATTTGTACCATGTAACTGGGGCCATGAATAATCTCAAACCGTGATGATTATCTAAGGCCAGTGGGGGTCGGGTTGGGTGTGGAGCCAAGGAGGCGAGGATTATGGGTGAAGTGTATTTTTTGGGAGTCATTTTCAGTTTTCAGAGCCGAGGGGGAGAGCGCAGCTTTGAGGTGTGGACAATGCAGTTTCTGCAAGCCCTGACGTTGACTTTACATTCCCCAAACACACACACACACACACACAGACATAAGGATGATGGTTGCCATGGCAACTGGGCAAAAAAAGTCAGGGAGGGATGGCGGAGGGTACACACATACACACACACTCATCAACGCAAAAACATTCTCAGAAGCTGAGTGATTTTGCAGTCTCGCTCCACGTTTGTCTCCTCCCTCTCCAACATCTCTCCATCTTTTGTTCCTCACCTCTCTCCTGCACCTGCTCTGCTCTCTCTCTCTTTCACATCACTTTATGTGAGTGTGTCCGACAGTGTAATCTGCTGACAGCCAGATTGATAGCTAAGTATGGTGTGTTTGTATGGCTTCATTCCAGCTGCGGAGGTTTGGAGGCGGCTACCTGTTCATCCATCATCTTCCTCTCTGCCCTGCAGTCTGGATTTTTCTCTGCAGTGACAACCACTTTCTTATATATACACACACACAAAAACACACTAATGCTTATGTCACTATATATTATACACGCATATTGCCGGCTGCATTAAAAAAAAAAAACACCCTTGTGTCTGCACACTTACTTACACATGCTTGCATGGACACCCATGTGTTCACGCTGATGCAAACAGACCCACATTCATACATTCATGCACACTGTACGACAAACTTCGGTGAGCAGCCACACACGCACACAAACATTTGTTCTTGCTGTATAAGGCTTCCTTTACTTTTCTTGAGCTCCTTCTTTGCCCCATTTTTAGCCCCTGCTCCCCATCTTGTACCCAGTTATTTTATTCAAACCCCCCTCCACGCTCTTTACCCACTTCCTGCTGCATTTACTGCTCTGCCTGGCTCTCTACCATTCATGCACTGCTCCGTATACATATTTGACTTGTAAATTGAGGCTCTATTTGTGTCATGCCCAAGAGGTGCTGTCAATTAGTCTAAACACCGTGACGCATCTTGTGAAGACAGAGTGTGTGAGAGAGAGAAGGAAGAAGGGAGAGAATGATGGCAAGAGGAAGACTAGTCAAAAAGAAAAGAGACAGAGATAACAGAATGTGAAGTAAATACAGGGTGAAAGAGTGTACCGAAAGAGGAGGAGGCAAGCAGGAGGCTTTTGTCTGGTGGAGCACCATAGTGAGACCCCCCGTTGAGTGAGCAGATCCCAGATCAGTACGAATGTCATCAGACAAAATCTCCACTCCAACCTACTGAGTGTCTTGGCGAGAAGCGCAAATCAGATGCTCACCCTGGGAGAGCTGCTGAATGTAGGGGAGTGTTGGGATTCACACTGAAGTGGTGACTGTCCAGCATATGTTCGAGAGGCCTGCAGAGCTGTACAATTACATAAAGATGTACACATTGACTCACAACACACACCATGTAATAAACGACTAATTGCACGATACAGAGTGAATATGCAAAAGTAGGCATATGATTGGAAGATATAGAGCCACTACTTTTGCAGGGTAAGAACATGAAGAAAGCTACACGTGTGATAGCATCATCCGGTACGTAGTTACACATAAAGACTGTACATGGTTGGATAATCTATCTCCTATCTCGTTTTCCTATCCACTTTTGACGTCGATGGAAAGCAGAGGTCAAGAGAAGATGGAGAGGAAAATTCATGACGACAGAAGAAAAGACAGAGAGAATCTGACTGCACTTGCGCTAGCCGGAGGTTACGTGAGTCTGCCGGAGGTTTCTGTGAAGATCCACAGACTACAAAAAGTGCATCTTGGATACTTTGCCCTGTGCGTTCTTATTGTGTTGTAGGCTACGAACATGGACAACCTGGTGAAATACAGGACTTCGTTACAAAGGCTGGAATAGAAATAGGCCTAAATAGAGGAAAAGGCCGGTATGAATTCTGAATTTGTTCAACCGTGTGAAAATCTATGCAAGATAAGCTTACATGTTGAATTAAATACACAACTATCTAAATAACATTTTAACCCACGAATATACTTACTCCAAAGATCCAGTTTACAGTTTGGTTTTAAGGCATCTGTGACTGAAGGAGCCTAAAATTAATTCATGATATTCCTGAAGGCTGCAATACAACAACGCTCAAAATGAGGACGTAACTAATGCAAGCTAAATAGGTTCTGCTGCAACATTCACTTCACATTTTACACCAACAGTAGAGTCATGTCCATAGTTCACCTATTGTTTAAAGTTCAAAACATATCAGCAAATTAGCGACGTGGGCATAATTTGGAAAATGCGCGTCCTGTCTGTCATGGTGATCGTTTGTTTTCGTTAGCGGTCAGTATTACCGCAGCTGGTAGATCCGCCCCGTAAGTAAAAGTAAAAGATTACAGTGAACAAACACTGAAGAATACTTGTTTTTAAGTAGAAGGGGGGACTTTAAGTAATCTCTCAGAGAAATGAGTTGTGAAAAGCACAATCAGCACAAAGTACAATAAAATCCATTTTTAAACATATGGCGTGAGCAAGTAGTATTTTAGTATCTAGTCAATTGCTCACTTGGAAGATTGTTACTTCTGGCAACTTGGGCATTTCCATACTTTTTCCAGCTATTCAATCACAAACTATGGCACACCATCTGTTTACTTAGGTGTGATGCATTCCTGACTCAAGGAAAGATATGGACAATCATAGCAAAAACCAGTGTAGCTTGCATTTAAAGGTGCAAAATGTGGCCTCAGAAGACCTTTCGCACATGAGACATTTTGTGTTTGCACAGCAGAAAACCACTGCTGTAACTAATAACATTAGTAATGGCTCTGTTCCATTTAAGTGCGCCAGCCAGCAAGCATACAAATTACCAAGGCCATGGCACTGGCAGACCTAAATTGAATTTAACATATCCCTTTACTGTTATGGCATGTCCGTGTGACTGCAGTAACATGGAAGATTGGTATGGTAAAGGTTCATGAGAGTGTGTCTGGTGCATCATAGCTGCAGGTTGTAATCCTCAACTATTGACATTTGAAGGTATTTTTTTTTCCTCAGTCTGGCAATTTTTCTATTCTGTCTGAATTCAATAGTCTATACTTCATTAATGTCAACGAATCGTATGGAAAGACTTAAACCAGCATCAAATTCATACTACAGATGCTACTGTCCATGTATCTGTCACCTGATTTATCTTACTTGTCTGTTCTGCAGAGCGCCACTGTTGTCCAAAAATGATTCCGAGCACATCACTGCGCATCTGCTGATATGTTTGTTCTTTATGAAGTGGGATGCATCCTGAGCTGATGTTTGTGCAAACATTCATGTTAACAAAGTCGTGGAACCAACTGTTTCTAATTGTGATGCTTTGTCATCCTTACCTTCATCTGTCGACGCTTCGAATACGTGTGATTAACTCTCACAGAAGCTTTGATGCCTTAGTGGAACAAGTGGCTCATTGGGTGCTAACCAGCTAGTGTTCCATAACTTCCACACTTTGTTGGTGCTGTCCCAGCGCTGGCGTTACGTCTGGCTCAATCTACTATCGTTCTGGAGTAGGGAAAAACTCTCTGGGTTGTTTGGCTAGTTTGTATTTCTTTAAGTGAATCAGGGCCGGACATATGCTGGGAAGTAGTCGATGATTATTTGAATATGGGACGGGTGTTCAATACCATCTGCTATTTTATCAGCTGACGTTGCGGTTATTATCACGGCTTAGAAGTGGCAGCTGTTTAACATGCAGTCTGTATGCAAAGTAAACGACTATTTCATACAGTAGAGAACAGCAATATAGTAACTTCAACTGGATTCGAGGACGCAATGCGAAAAGCTTCAACAGATTCTCATGTCAAAAGTTATTGCTGCAACAATTTACAGATGGTGATAGATGCTAATATTAATTAAGTTGTTGTTAAAAGAAAACCTTTCCATTATCCTCCAGGCCTCTATTTCTGAGAACACTGAGGATTGGGATTTTTTCAGGGTATATTTTTGTTTCTTTTTTTTTTTTGTGTTCATTGACTGGCGATCAGTAAAAAAAGACAAAACAAAATCAGTCATCAGTAAAATTGTTCAAAGCAATCAGCAGGTTTGTTTGTGTGATTTATTTCTTTATTTATTTTTACGATGCCGATCTTGAAGTTAATGCAAAAGAGGAGCCGCTCATCAAAGCACTGCACCTACCAAGACCAAGATCAAAAAAAAAAAAAATCCCAAAAAAATTCAGCATACCCTTAATGTCTGCATCAGTCTTGACTTTTTCAGGGTAGTACTTTATGAAATAGAGCAGCAGTGTTCTCTGTGTGCCCCGCGGGTGCCTGTGGACTTTCTTTTACCGTGTTTTTCCAGGTGCCTGTATACAAAGCCAGGTGCCAGTTTGTGAGGATTACCTGCCTGGTTGTCTTTGGGGACTTCAAAAACAAAGTCTGTTCCTTGGGGAGCCCCCCCCCCCTCCGTCGTACACGCTGCCTTGGGGTGCACGATCACACACGCGATTATACCCCGAACAACACACACAGACGCATCACACAGCCCATTTGAGCTTTTACTCACAGAGGAAAATAAACAAATGCGAAGTTGCATTTGCTCACATGCACCCCCACGTGCGCGAACACACTCAGACACAATGCTCATAATTTGCATGACAGCGGCGGCTGCTGAAATGGTGTCATCACTGATTGTCTATCTAACTAGTGATGTCATATTTCTTGTGAAAGCCAAGTTCTCGGGCATGTTTACAGCAAAGTGTTTTGCCAGTGGGGAAATGATGCCACAGCTTTGTTTTTGGCTTTTTCTTCTTTAATTTGATGAATGTCGAGCAGAGCGGGGAAGAAACAAAGCTCTCTCTGTAGGAGGAACAGTAAGTTTGATGTGTTGAGGGTGATGAGTTCACAGAGTTTAACTTGGCAATATTTGAGATTTCTTATCGTAGCGTGATCCACGCACGTGTGCGTGTCATAATCTGAGGCTCGGTATGCCAACGGGAGAAACGGCCATGGGGTACAAACTCACAGTTGGAAGGGAGATTGGATGATGAAATAGGGAGGAAACACCACACAAAATGGAGTAGAGAAGTGTCGTTTTTTTTCCCCTTGCCTTACCTTTACTAACCTCTGCTCCAGATTCACAAACAGTACTTTTGATTTGATACTGTGTCTCTGAGTACGTGCTGATTCAATCCCTGTGGAGGAAGTGCTTTATAGGCTTTTGAGTCACTGTTTTTAAACTTGATTACAGAGGAAACTTCTTTTCCTTCGGGAACCGTGGGAGTAGAAATGTACAGATCTCACGCACTGCTCACATTTTTACCTCAATGAGAGTTGAATGAACACTTTGGTTTAAATTGATGTTTGTATTCTGTTTTAATCACACGGTGCGATAAGACTTTTGCTATGCAGTCAAGATCACGCATTTACATACACTTTGGCTAAATCATTTTTATTCCTCTGTGACTGTGATGGCCAGGAGGGGAGGCCTTATGTTTTCAGGTAGTTTGTCTGTCCATCTGTCTGTCTGATAACCCAGGAACGACTTGACAGAATGTCCTCAAATTTGGCACAAACGTTGACTTGGACTCCAGGATGAACTGAGTTCTGATCATAACTCAAGAATTCATTCTCTGACCAAAATTTCATCAAATATCTAATGGGATAAAATGATGAAGTGATGATGTTTTATATCCAAAAAGTCAAAGGTCCATATAGTGAGAACTTCTATTTCACAAAAAATAATGAATACCATTTATTAAATTCCTTGACAGTCTTCACCACATATATTTTATGAGTCTGGACAGACATGGATGTAAACTGCAACTTGCCTGGATAGTGGAGGCGATTGCAGTTAATTGTAGTTTACAAATCTATTCTCATGGCTGCCTTTTTACTCCTTTAGACAAACAAGCCAGTTGTTTTGCTTTTGTTACACAGTTTGCATGTTAAAGATCACCTACACCTTAATAATCACAGATATTTTCCCAAACAAACGCTTTAATGTGTGTCTCTGTGCACGTGTCAAACGTCAAATGAAGGGATTGGGAAGCGATGACGTCTCAACTGGCACATGGCCATTGTTGCTGCCTGTGTGTTCATGGTCTTTCATCAGCTTGTGTTGTATGGAGACACTAAGCAGCAGCTCCACATAGTTGTCTGTCCGCATGTACGAATCTTTGAGCTTCGCCGTAGCACCTTGGGCCTTGTGCCAGAGGTAAAGGTAAAGAAACAGTTGATAGATGGCTTCTCAACTGGAATGACTGACCTTGGAGGAAAATTATAGCTCAAAAAAATGAAAAATGCTTTATTGATGAACGCTTGAGTCTAATTTTCAGTCCAACAGTTAACCAATTTCTTAAAAAGTCAAAGATATTAAATTTCCAGCTGTGTAGATTTATTTTATTTTAGCTGTGTTGACACATTGTTATTAGGGGGTTTGCCGCCCATTGGTCCCCATTATGTTTTAAATCAATTTTCTCAGCTATTTCACATCAGATTGATTTGAAACCTAGTTTGTTATTATGTCAGCCTTTAAGAAGAAGAATTCGGTCAGGCTGGTTTGCATTCTTGTGTGCATGGTGATAATTTGTAAAACAATGTTGACAGAATTTAATTTTTTAACCATTTAGAAAGGTTTCTGTATTAGTGTGAACAAGGCCTTAATTTTCTACAAATCCAGCCTTGTATGTGCAACTAGCCGCGCTTGGCGAAGAGCCACAGGTATAATCAGTATAATCTGCGGTTTAATTGGTTTCTCGTAGAATCAGGTGCTCTGTTTACATGCGTTCATTAAGCTGCACGTCTCATTAGTCCATCATGGATGTAGGCCTTTTTAAACAAATGTGTCTTGGCTGTGTGTCGTGTGCCGACTGCAAGTACTCTTAAGAAAGTACTTGTGATGCTATTCTCTGATGAATAGATTAGGCAGATGATAGAGGATATTTCTTATCTATTCAGTCAGACAGCTCCTACTCCATGTTGAGTGGTCAGATCAGAGAAAAACAGGGAATATGTAGGGCTCTTCCCGGCTTAAAGTGAGGTGGTACCTTCCTGACCAAATGACTTCAAATGGCTCAAGCTTTTTACCAGCACTGTACTTTTGAATTTCTAGTGATTTGATTCTGTTACTTCAAACAGTTCTTCAAAAATGCAAAATCAGGGAAGAAAGGGTCTTAAAGAAACATGAGATCAATGTGGTAAACCATTTGGCACCCTAAGAAAGATCCTCTATGCCGAAAAAAACCCCTGATATGTATCAGTAGAAACCAAGCTTCTTCTGCCACTGCACTCTATTGCAGTTTAGTTTGTTATTATTATTATTATTATTAATGGCAATGCATGTGTATAGTGTTCAGGGCAGTGCACAAGTCAATATCCACTGTCCTGCTGGCATGTTATTAAGCTTTCAACAGCCCGACAGGCTTACCTGGGATGACTGTCGTAATGTCCCAGGGTACTGTGCAACGCTGAGTACCTGGATATTGGTGTGGGTGTAATTACTGCTTTTATTCTACTAGGAACACAGATGTAAGACTTTGTGCAATATCAAAACTGCATAATGACAATGGCAATGGTGCCATTGTCATTGTCATGCTCTGCAGCTGAGCAGCATAGATTGTCATTAGTGCTGACTGATACGTTTATTTTTGTCATTGCGATATGAACATGTGTAGTAAACAAATAAGACAAGTCATTTTATTTACAATGTCGTGCATTCACATTTGACCTGTTAGATGGACACATGGGCCATGTATTCACACCGTTTGGCCAATCAGATGAAGCCTGGGCTAGCAGTGGTTCATGAGTCCAGCACTTTTATTTGAAATGATTTTGGATTTGGTTTGGTTTACATTTTTATAGTTGTAATGTCTTGTTAAAGTAATGTTCTGGTCGGGGTGTCCCACTGTCTCGTACCACGGTGGCCTGACCCTTTGCTGCATGTCATCCTCTTTCTGCTGCCTTTCCTGTCTGTCCATTGTCCGTATCTGAAGACAGCGGAAATGACAAAAAAAAGTCTTGTTATGTTGTGTTTAATTGGTTCATGTGCAATCTGTTCAATAGATGCAAGTCTGAAATGAGTACGTAGTTCATGTGCCTCATCATCATACAGTTTTTTTTTTTCAGTTTTGTGGTAATGGTTTTTCTTGATGGGATTGTAAACGGGCTCGAAAAATTCCATTAAACTTCAAAAACCCTCGACAAAGCCGATAGGAAGCATGTCTTTAGCAGTCATCTTGGAGATGATTGTCGTTGTTTACGTCGTCTGGTGACAAAGCTGTGGAGCTACTGCTTCGTGCTTCGCTTTCTAAGGACTGTGCATAGCGGTGGTGGAGTTTGCACTGCACTTCATTTTCATTTATTTTTTTTGAAGGTTTATTTTTTTGAAGTGCTTTTTGATGGCTGGTTTTGTGCACACATTTACCTGGTGGTAGTAACCCATTGTCCTTCCGTTGTGACATGCACGATCACCTCCGAATGTGTTACTACCAGACGCTGGTAAAAAAACAATGGGAAATGTATATTTTTAGGATGAGGTGATAGTTGAATTAATATTCAACTATTCAAGGATCATGACCCATCCCTCTGTCAAACTTGGAAAACGTATAAGCTGGATAATTCTCTCATAACTAAATAATTAGTAAACAAATGCCAGCAGAAGTTTGCAAAAGAAAGCATTTGTGTGGGAGCATAATTAAGCAAGTAATCAGGCTCTTTGACATGAGCTCAGTACGTAAAGTTGAACTTACACACTGAAACATGTAGATAACTCTAGTCAGGTCTGAACTCGTTTAAAGATGGAGTACAAATTGCAATTTGGATTTTTTTTTTTGTTTTTGTTTTTCATTTTCAGAACAGAAGAACACTTGCACATCTATTTCATCAGACAGGTGTGTAGGAGAGGGATGAGCGGATTGAAAAGTTGCAAGAAGGCTCTGTCTAACTTGCAATGATATATTTATTGCAACATTTCAGTGCTAGACCTTCATCAGGCAAATGATTTGTGACAAAGAGAAGCCATCTTAAATCATGGCAGTCAGCCTGCAACTAATCTTCCACACATCCAGTAGGATATATTTAAAAGTTTTAAACATTATAAAGGAAATTATCAGGGAATCGGGGAATTTTGGATTGTTAGATTTAGCATCTTGTTTTGAGAGATGAAAATAAATGAAACACTTTAGAGGAAACATGTATAAACAAATAATAAGGGCTTTACCTGACTCTGACTGGATTTGGTCAGGTGAATCGGATTTGTCGAGATGAAAAACTGGTGACATAATGAACTGAAAAAGACAGATTGTTAATTGTAAAATTGTAAACATTGGTCAGTCTGTCCACCATTACGTTAAAAAAACACGACATCTCAGGAACGATTTGACAGAACGTTGTCAAATTTGGCTCTAACGTCCAACTGGATGCAAGGATGAACTGAAAGGATTTTGGTGGCTATGACCTCGTGTCCGTCCATTCTTCTGAATCCAGTGTCTCTGGAAAGCCTTGCAGGATTTGTTTTTCTTTTGTTTGTTTTTTCTAATTTATCACAGACATGGACTCAAGGATGTCCTGATTAGATCGGCCAAATGTCAAGGTCGTTGTAACTTCACAAAACACATTTCTGGCCTTAACTGCTATAGTAATGGAGAAAACTGCACGAACAGATGATAATGCAAGAATGGTAGAACGTTTCTTACTTTAATACATCCCACAGATAGTATAGATATGTGACTGGTATGCATTTGAGAGACATTAGGATGTTCAAAAAGTTTGGATTTTGTCTGAGCTCTTTGGACTGGAATCAGTTTTCTATCTGTTTGCCCTAATGGTAAAATGCAAATCACCGCTATAACAACTCCAACATTAGAGCACTTACCTTTGGCGCTGTCTTTAAAAACAGAAGTAAAGCTGTGACTGCATGTTGTTCCTGATTGGAGAGGTTCTGAGGGCTGTACTCCACTTGTATGATGTATGATGACACTTTAAAGCTGGGAACATTAGCATGCCTCAGCCAATCAGTTTTGTGAAGACGTTTTGAAATCGTGGTTATGTGTCATGATTTCTCCTTCACTATGGAAAATGCATGTTCCTTTAGATGTGAAGAAGGCTCCAAATGAAGATTCAAAACCCACTAATGACAGTTTTGCATATCATTTTCCATAACTGCGGATTCATAAAAACCTATACCTCGTGAAAAGCAAAATACAATATGGTTGTTCTATTGTATTTACCTGAACACGGTTTTGCTTGTGTTAAGTTTTGAATTCACCGACAGACCACAACAACACAAAAACAAACTACTTTGTTGTTTGAAATTATTCAGCGATCCGGGATTAAAAATATGTATTTTGGATCACAGCTAAACAATACCAATAGTTTAAGACTCCTTTTTTTTTTTTTCTTTAAAGATAAACACCTTTGTAGGTCACAACATTCATACGTACACAGCGGCTCTGTCACTGCAGCAGTGATCAAAGTAAACTAAATAAACAACAACAAAAAAACACTCTCAGCAGCATGACTTAGTTTGCCTGGTAGTTTTGTCTTTGTTTGATACTGCAATGAAAGCAGCTCCTCTATGCAGATGTGATTTTAAGCAGCACAATGAATCCTTACCGGCGCCAGTGACTCAGTATTTTTCAAGTTATGCTAAATATCCTCTTATATAAAACCCAGGTTTGTCGAGGAAATGAAGGGAATTTGTTTCCCAGAGTTATGTAATTTAAGATTTTGGGCCTCAAGCAGGAAGTGATACGCAAACAAGTTCTCGCTTCTTTTTGTTTGTATCCACGATGTGTCCGTATTCTGATAATACTCACTGATTTCTGATTTCTTGAGGGACATAAAATATGCATGAATATCACATAGCTTATGAAATTTAGATTATTATGCTTTAATTACAGTGGGGAAATAAATACCCAACGCATCGGTTTTGTTTTTTTATTTTTTATCACAGTTGCAATGCAGCAATTCACATGACATTTTGACCAGGCTTTGGTATTAACTGCAGAAATTCACACAGACAAATAAATGTTTAATAAAGTGAAGTGACAAAGGACAAAACAAAAGTACTGAAAACTCATTTGAAATGTATTTAATACTTGGTGGAGAAGCCTTTGTCTGCAGTGACGGCTTCAAGATGCTTTCTGTGTGAAGGGACCGATGAGTCACAGTGTTCAGGTGGGATCTGGCTTCATTCTTTTAAACACACTGTCTTTAAATCTGGAAGATTTCACGGTTCCATCTTGTGAATCTTCATTTTAACTTCAGACAGAACCATGAGAAGTGAAACGGCAACAATTGGACTCAATCAGTTGGACAAAAAAAGTTGAAATTCTCTGATACCAGCTTCTTAAATGTAAATATTTCCTTCCTCTATGAAAGCAAACTGAATATCTTTGTGGTTTTGGACCAAACGAGACATTTGAGCAACACATCATGGGCTCTGGGAAACACTGATCGACACTGATTTTTCACCATTTTCTGATGTTTTATGGACCGAACAATTTATCGGTTAGTTGAGAAAACGATCGACGGATTAATCGACAATGAAAACAGCTGTTAGCTGCGGCCCTAGTTAAAGTTACAAAAAGGTCAATTAGGCAGATATGATATGACTTAAATATACAAAGCCCGTTACTGAAACACTGGACCAAGGTACAAAATGAAAACAAACCATCACCTCTGGAGCAACGTACAACAAGACGGTGATGATGGTAAACAATGTGGAAATAAGGATTAAAATATGTTATTTCTGTTGGTTTCACCCAACTGTATACATGTGAATGGAGACAATTATTCCAATTATGGAAATATTCACGGTTATTTCTAATAATTGCGACTGGTCTAACCACACCATGATGCTTCCACCTCCAAACATCCTAATGGTATTTTTAGGGTTAAATGCAGTGTCATTTCTCATTCTAACATGTCATGTGGTGTTATTGCAAAAGGAGTACGTTTTTTGTCTCATCCAACCAGTTTACATTCTCCCGGTAATTTACCAGCTATCCCAAATGTTGTGTAACAAACTTCAAATGAGCTCCAGCATGCCTTTTCTTCAATAATGGAGTCTTCTGGGGCGGCTGTGCCCTAAAAATACCAACAGCAAAGTCTGGAGGTGGAAGCATCACGGTATGGGGCCATTTCTCTTCTCATAGAACTGGCACAATCCATATTATAGAAGAGAAGATGAAAGGAGCCCTGCAACAGGAAATTCTTGAGATGAATCTTCCATCTACCTGGATGATGAGGACGAGAAGTCGGTCGACCTTTCAGCAGGATACTGCAAAGGAGACTCTCAATTGGTTCCAGAGGAAGAAAATAAAGTTGATGGAATGGCCCAGTCAGTGAGTGGAAGGAGCTGAAGATCATGATTCACAGGGCGGCCCCCTGAAATCTTCAAGATTTAAAGTAGGGCTGCGCAATCTATCAGTTCAGCATCGTCACTGCAATGCGTGCATGTGCAGCAGTCACACTTCGGGAAACGTGATGCCACGCAGGCCAGATGACCTCCGATACGTCACGCCACAACCTTTTTGCTGCTTGTTAGAAAAAGAAACCTTACAGAATCCTCTCCATCGCTTATCTACAAAAGATAGAACATGACTTACTGCAGTTTTAAGGTTGTTGGATATAGGGCTGGCTGATTAAAATTAGAATTATAGCAAGATATATATATATATATATATATATATATATACCCTTTACTTTATTCTGTTACAAAATGTTGTAGTTGTAATTGTTTTGAATGTTCTTCCTCTTGGTCTCTAAAATGTTCTGCTGCTTGTCGTGTTTGTCATGTTCCATATATGACATAGAACCATGATGGCCAAAAAGCAAAGAAATATTCATTTGTCACTTATCCTGACGACTATTGATGTCAACTGATATGAAATTTTGTCCATGATCATTTTTGTCCATATCACCCAGCCCTGGTTGGATACACCAATATAACAATATATTTTACACTGCTCATAATTCCATAAAAGATCTCTATTGTGTTTTTCACTAATGCTTCTGTAAAGCATCTGCGTTAAAAACCAGGCTTACCATACGTTGGACGTCTTGGGGTGTGCAGCCACCAGAAGCTCACTGAAGTACTGCAGAGAAAAGATCTGAACTCGTTTGACTGGTTGAGACTTCATCAGTGTCGACGAAACACTTCACACAAAAGTGGACAAACACTTGTAGTGCAGACAGAATTACTATAAATGGACTCTAATGCACTTGTTAGCCTGGCATCATTAATTCTACAACCAACCCATGATGCAACACTCTGTGAAAATCCCATATTACACTGGTATCTGGTGCACTCCACCTGCTCTTATGTTTGGCGCACTAGAGTAAAAAGTCCTTTTTCGTTGTGTGTTTTTTTGTTATCATTACTTTTATTTTCTTTGCAGATGCACTCCACTACAGAATCACCCTAATCATTCTAGAAGGATTATTCAAGTCCTCTGGTGAAAATTCCTGTATTTTTTTAATACAGATATTGCTATGTTTTATTGTGCGGCACTAATTTAGAGACAGTCTGTTTGGAAGAATGGACCAAAATCCCACCTGAGCTCTGTGAGCCATCGGATTCTTCATATAGATGCCTTGAAGCAAAAAAAAAAAAAAAAAAAAAAAGGCTTGTTCGCCAAGTATTAAAAACATTTAAGATAGTGTTAAATATTTTACCCTGTGACATTTCTACTATATTTAACAGAACTACTTATGGATTGTAATGTTCCGAATCGTTTACTTGCGTGAATTTCTGCAGTTAATACCAGTGATCAGAATTGCATGTGACTCGCTGAACTGGAACTTTGTTAAATAAAACACACTTCAAGTGTTTCAAGTGAATACTTATTTCCCTCACTGTATAATGACTGGATAATTCAATTTACGGATTAAAGAGGTATTTGTCCGTCGAGACTATTAGAAACCCTTGTGCGCGTTCAGCTTCTGAATGGCTTACACACTGTCTGTGACGAGGGCTTCAGAAACCGGAGCGTCTGACTGGACACCTGTCACCACCAGCTCTACGATTATTTCTTGAATTCTTAAGTCTACTCGAATCCACTCTTCCAGTCATCATCACGGCGCGCTCGGCTTGGACAGTGTTTTTTTTTTTTTTTTTTTTTTATGCTTCCATTTTCATGTCAAAACCATTTTCTTTTACTTTCAGTTACCGCGAGTCTCTCTGCTGACACTGCATTTACAGCCTCGCAAATGTTTTACCATTCCTGGGGTTTTTTTTTTTTTGACTTTCCAGAATGTAGGACTGTAAGAGCACATTTGGATCTTTTAAGAATGCTTGGTGCATTTGGAGTTGGCTTATTTCCCTTAACAGAGAATATGGAATATACGAGAATGTTGCTGCACGATTCTCGTATATATTTCATTATTCATTCTATTTAAAACCCCCTTTTTAGATCTTTTTTTTTTTTCTTCTTCTCTGGCTTAATCATGCTGTTAAAGTACCAGCTTTCCAGGTCACTTTTACATGGAGACCTGAGAGAACAATTACAACACTTCATGCACTATTTGACAGTGTGTTGAAAGAGAGGAGGCGGGAGAGAGCACGTTGGCGAGTTAAAAATGCGTCATCATCAGGCGGAAGAGTGTGTTTTTGTGCATCTGATGGAAAACGAAACGTATTTTTCTGTCGAAGACTTAATTAATGACCACCGTGACTGTGGTGGGCCTCGCTTCCCACTGTGATTCCACTGAATATCGCTTTACTAGACAGCACATAGCATCCTGTTTTCTTATTTCCAACAGTGCACAAGCATTGTAAAAGATGACGCTAATGTTGAATTCAGCGGATTTCTATTCGCTGCCGTTCTTTTTGTAAAGCCTTTCATTCAAATATGCAGTCGGCATGAATCAAAACAGAGTAGAGAAAGCAGGTCATTTTTGTTTTACTGTGGAGATTAGTAACACCACGAGGGGAAAGTATTTATTTCGACTGAGGTGATAGAAGAATCTCTGTCACAGTGTTTGCTTACAGAACTATTTAAATGGCTTTTGTGCATAATATATTTTGACTGAAATAAAGATGAGAGCAGAACGCGACGCACGTCCGTCTTCTCTTTCTCCGTGCATGTTGTGCTTGTGCTGTCGCAGCCTTTAAATTAATCTGATGCGATGCAGTTCAGACTTTTGCTGTGTAAGTGATACATTAAATGTCACAAAGGTTGTAGTAATAAAGTGGAGTGACCGGGGTAATTATTCAGACATGAAGCCAACATGTTCGACTGCTGTTGGATGAACAGAAAAGAGTGCATGTCTGAAAGGCACTTTTATTTTTGTACTTTTCTTTTTTGCTGCATTGCGAGTTTCAAGATTGGTACCACTGTCATATTTATACTATAAATATAAAACCGGAAACAGCATGCCTGGCTCTTTCTACAGTTAAAATCTGCTTACCAGGACCTTTTTAGTGCATTCTAATTAATACACTGTGTGTGTTTACAGCATATCTTCATTTATTTTGTTATGTTGTCTAGACTTCACTTGTCGTCCTGAAAATGAGCTATGACTGCATACGCGAGATGTAATTAGGTTGAAAGAAAACGAGACAATAAAGAGACCACGCAGCACAGGGAGTAAGAAGTATATAACCAAGTGTATTCCCTCTGTTAATGTACACATATTTAGAGTCATCTCACTGGAACACTTTACAATAACATTTAGAAAGAACAGGAAGATACTGGGAGGAGTATGCTTGGAATGGAGAAGGAGGGAAAAACCAGACAAACGTGGCAGGAGTGAATAGATGGAGCCTGTTAAACGAAGTGGCTGCCATCTTGTCTCTAGCCATATAGACAGAAATAGATATAAAACAAACTAAAAAAAAAAAAGATGGAGGATGGGCTGCGCCTGCTTTCTCCACAGGGTATGGTAACGAACAATCTGCCAGAGAAAAAAGGAATGGATGCAGGATAAAAAATAGACTGAGGTTGACAGATGGATGGAATTAAAGGAGAGTATCTTTGCTCCCCTGGAAAAAAGAGAATGCATGGTTTCATGTTCATAACCCAAATCACATTTGTTCAATTACCAAAAGAAAATACATAGAAATTTCAGTTTCCCAGAATCAGTCATTTTTTCTCCAAACAGGAATGATAGTAGGGAAAACACATTTCTCTTAGTAATGGGATGAGAGTCAAATATTTAGACATTTCACAAACTTTTTTCAGGATTTTTCTTTTCTTTTCATGGTACAGTTTCCTTTTTTATTAGAGTTGAGAAAATTGGAATACTAGAGTTCTGTTGTACATCTTCCAGGGAACTGGCGTTCACCTTGTTTGTGTGCTCTTCCCACAGTTTGCTTTGCCCATTGGCTGCCATCAGTCCAGTCAGGCTAGAAGGGTGAAAGACACAGTCGCTTTTTCACCTGCAAGGTAGGCTCTCTCCACAGTGGAACTCCAGCGAGACGAATTCAGAATTTCCCTAAAACGTCTCTCATTTCTCCAGAGAGAAAACTCAGATAAAAAAGAAAAGAGCAAACCAAAGAGACTGGGCCTTGCAGCGAGGCATTTCATCAGCCAAACTGTTTATGAGGGGGGAGGGTTTGGGGAATGGGGACGGGGGTGGGGCGGTTAAAGTGTTCTGACGTCAAAAATCCTAAAGTCCATCTTCGCTGCTCACTGATGTGCGAACGCTCACTTTCCCACACGCTCACAATTTAGGTCCATAGGTTTCTGTAACGTCTATACATATATTTATAATTATATAGAACAGAGTTCATCTTGTTTGCTGGAGGTTTTTTCTGTTTTCCGGTGATTAGTAATTGTAAGGACGTGACACAGTTTCTCTGCTGGCCCACTAGGGGGCACCTCGGAGCCCCAGAAACACATGACACAGATCTGCTGGAACAAAGGACGACCAAGGGTTTTTGGCCTCAAAAAAGTTTTTGGCGGCTAAACGTACAAGTTAGCATCCATAGATTGGAGCGGTGGTATCTCACATAGTTGCTACGTTTAAGGTTGTTATGATCATCAATCATCATCATATTTTTTGTTTTTTAAACTCCACAGAAAGAAAAACAGTTTCTCTTTTTCGTAAATGAATACTACATGCTTGAAACACGGCAGAGTTTACGTTGCATCGGCTGCTGGGCACCGTAGACAAGGAGAGAAACAGAGTGCACGAGTGAATGAGGAAGAGAGAGAGAGATCTAACGAGAGGTGAGAGATGTCGAACACTTACAGAGGTGGGAGAGGTGGATTTGACACAGTGTTTCTGTAAGATGGCAGTATATTGATTTTACACAGGGATGTCAAGTTGATAATTCAACCCTAGTTGGAAAATATGTTGATTCTGTCTAAAGTGAAGGCTTACACCATAAGCTTGCCTCAGAACGAAGTACATACCTTGACACAAATACTGATGGTGGTTCTTTCTTACAGTGCTCAAGTTATTAAATAACCTGTCATACGCTAACCCATAATTCATTGTTTTATCAGCATGTGGTACACAGTTGTTGGCACAGTATGGGTTGAGATCTGAGGTGTAATAGCCTTTTCTTAAAATCCGCACCATGGTTGATGTTAATAAGAAGTCTAATCAACCTCTCTCTGATTAGACTAGAAATAGTATGACCACCTGACAATACTGAGGTCTAAAATGAATGACTCTGAGAATGTAAGCCATTTTCTGTATACTGCCTCTTCACGCTCTCTCTCTCTTTCTCTCTCTCGTCTCTTTCCTTCTCCAAGTGCGTCTGCTGTCTGTCTCTGTGTGTCACGGCAGCGCTCCCTCAGACGTAGTACTCTTTGTCTTTGTTCTTCTTGTTCTTGGTGACCGTTTTGGCAGTGCTGGGCTGTTTCTCCTTCACCAGGGCTCCGTTGCTCTGTGTGGCTGAGTTGCTGATGTAGTTACGACTCTGGTCCACCTGGTAGGAGCCCTCATCGCGGTTGCGATATTTGTACATGGCATAGAGCAGGATGAGGATGCAGAGCGCGGCGGCTGCCACGATGCCCACTACCATTCCCGTGGTACTGCTCGACTGCTGCACCTCTACAGCTCCTGGGAGGCCTCTCTCAGGAGACGTGGGATCTGGAGTGGGAACATGGGGAAAATTTGGGGGGTAGGTTATTCCTGGGACTCTGCGGTGGCCTGGGTCTGACGAGGGGTGGGCCGGCGGCAGCAGCACCTGATCTCGGGTGTTCATTTTGCCAGCGGGGATGTTGTTGCTGCTACTGCTGCTGCCGCCAGCGGCCGGCTTGATGCGCGGGTTGAGCTGGTCGGGGTTGGCCGTGGGGGTAGAGGAGAGAGGTGGGCGGTTGGAGTTGGGAAAGCGGGAGAAATGGCGATCTCGAGGGTTCTGGACACCACCCTCGACGGCCGGGGGAGGGGGAAGGACAGTCCTGTCGGTGACCAGGGGGGAGTTTTTGTAATAGTCCTCGTCATCCGACTCAGTCATCTCCCCCGAGCCGTACGCCGACACCTCGATGGGCTCCTCGCAGTCCTCCTGGTCCATGGGACAGGGGGGCCGGCCATTGGGCAAGGGGAGGGACTCTTTGGTGGTTTCGAGCAGGGTGAGGAAAGGGCGGTAGGTGGTGGGGGGCGGGGGGATTACTGGGTAGCGAGTGGCGATGGATGGGGGGTCTAGGGAGTCCACCGTTATTATGGGCAACACTAATTCACCTCCTAGGACAAGAAAGAGAGAACGGAGGAAAACAATGTTAGAACCCACCTGAGACAGAGACCACCCACAGGTCAACAAAAGAAAAACAGTTCAAATGAATACAGCAACACCAGTATTAGAACAGCACTAAAACTTAATATGAGGTTAGTTCTACAAGTTTAGTTAGTCTGTTCTATTTAAAAAGTTAATATGCTGACTAACGCTGTCTACCAACTAAACTAAAATACAAGATGTAAGAAAATATTCTATCCTGCACCTGTTTCTGACTGTTCTGACCTAACTCCCTAGACAACAAAGACCTACATGTTATTTCACTACTACAAGATAAAAGATTACAAATAACATTGAACTACACAACCTATCCTTCACTGCTAACTTTTCTACTCTTACCTAATGCTTACTACACTAACGTTCAGATGATTCTGCTGTGATTGGTTAAATAAGATAGCAAACCACGAGGTTCAGGTCACTTACATCAACAAATTGGCCGCATGATTTTTGCATGAAAAAAAAAATTACAAAAAGAAAGCTGTGTAAGATTGTTCTCGGATAGTAATAAACAACTCCCACCCCTTCTTTACTGTACCTCCTCTCCTGTTTTGTTTCTTATTGGAGGAAAATACTGTTGAATTATTCTTTTTTTTTTTTTTCAAATTCTCATGAAGAATGGGCTCAATTCTTTTTTTTTTTTTTTTCCCCCCCTTTAGGCATAGTAGTTTATATGGCTCATTTCTAATTAGCTTAATCTGTATGCAAACCCTTAGGAGAGGCTGCAAGAAACTGATGCCCCTAATTTCTAGCCCAAACCGTCTGCACACTGTGAGACAGAGTATTAAACACCACTGCTCCTTTTCTTACACAAGTCCCAAATGCCCTCTTCCCTGGCAAACACAGTTAAATATGGGGCAGTGACGTTTTGCTTAAACAGCCAATAACAGTAAAGTAAAAGATTCTTCACAATGAGCCCGAATTCAGTTACACATTCTGATGTTAACCCACTGTAGAATGAACACCCACATTAAACACAGATTGCTGGGTGTAAAATAATGCAGTTGTGAAAAAAAAATCCATTCAGTCAGGAGGAATTTTCCATCATAGACCCAAAGCTCAGTGGGGGCAAAGTGTTAAACATATTGGTACGTTAACAGAACATAGAATATCAGTAACTGTTCATACACTACATCTATACATACACTACATGTCAATTCAATTCTCTGTATGGTGTCAGGGTCACAGTCAAGGAAACAATTGAGAAACATGGCAGGGGGGGATTAGATTATGGCACATCTTAAGGGGAGAAAAAGGTAAGGTAATAGCAAAACATGACCAAAGAAATGCCAACATCACCAGCATAAAATCATGACTCTGGCTCTTTGTTCATTTGATGAGGTAAATCAGAGTGACTCAGTGGGACAGGGATTGGATCAAGCATCTCAGGAATGATGGGGAAGTGTAAAGGGGGAAGTTTCAGGATTGTAATAATTCCCAGTTTGCCTTTTAGTCGGCTCAGCATCCCTCAAGTACCCCCGACCCTGAGCCCCCCAAACCTTGTCAGTTGTACAACCATACATTTTCACTCAAAAATGATCAAGGCTTTGTTACAGATGCAGTTGATTACAAAGCCACTACACATTAGTATATAAAAAAAAAAAACACACTTCAGTGAAACAGGCCTTGAAATGAAGCAAAATGTGAGAGCTGTAAAGGAAAGAAACTTAGTAATTCTTCAACCCTTCTCCTAACTTCTCATTTCAATAGCACTGCTGGAAAGGCTAGTTTCCATGGCAATGGCCAAGTTATTTCTCTCAATTATACTTTCTGTCTGTGTTTGAGGGCTGCGTTTCACCTTGGGAGGATGAGAGGACAGCAGAGTGTGGTGGCACATTTGAGGAACAAAGAACAGCAGCACGCGATAGGATTTTGGAAGTTTAGTGCGCTTGGAAAAAAAAAAAAAAAAAGTCTTAAGTTTCATGAAATTACTTGTCAAAGTCATAGAAGAAAAAACAAGTATTTTCGAGACCTCAGAAATAGTAGTTCAGGGAAACAGTAAGTACATGCACAACTGAGGGTGACGGATGAGAAGGTAGGGCTGCTATCTCTTCTTTGCCATCTGTCTGTGTGCTAGAGATGCTGCAAGTGCAATTTCAAGCTTGATACCTGCTTCTCGGTGTTCAGCCCACCCATTACCGGCGGAGGAGTTACCTCCACTCACTGTGTGCCCCACTTAGACTACATGTGGCTGACTTTGCAACTAGACGGTCCTGTTCCAGTAAACACTTCTCTATTTTTGGAGAATCGGGAGCACTGCATAACCTGAGTGTTTTCCGTCTAAAATTTACTTAATATAAACCTACAGCGCAGTGCGTAGAAGATTCTTTCAGCTACTCAGAACCAAACACAAACAACACAGTGTTTTTTGGTTTTTTTTAGTGATTTCGTGCAGAGGAACGTCTAAAGGTAGGCGATCATTTCAACAAATCACTCACACCACTCTGCTTTCCTCTTGCGCCTGAGGTAGAGCTAAAGCCTGAAGGCATCTTCCCGTATGACCGTCAGGCAGTGGCTGCTAGAAAAACATGAATCTTAGCCCTCATACACAGATTGAAGCACATCTCAGCGCCGTGGTTATCAAGTGAACCATCTTTTCATTTCCTGCTGTGTGACCTAAGCATACTGCACTCACAGTTTTAAACCAATCAACGACTTCAATTGGCTGTCCCTTCCCTGTGACCGCACCGTCTTTCCTCTGTATGCAGCACTGATTGTTCAGTTAACACCCAGAGTCAGGTGGATGACTGGCTGAGAAGAGTGACACGTTTCTAGACTCGTGGTTTTTTTTTTTTTTTATGCTTCCGTGCCGACGACAACCGGGGATGGAGGCATTAGGTTTTCAGGTTGTTTCATGATTGTCCATTCTTGTGGGACGTGATATCTCAGCCTAGCCTAGGGGGATTTTGATTTTTTTTAGAAATGTAGCACAAACGTTCGCTTGGACTCGAGGATGATTTTGTGGGAAAAGGTCAAGGTCACTGTGCCATAACTCAAGAATTCATTCGCTAATTGTGAAAGTATTTCACACAAATGTGAAATAAGATAAAATTATGACTTGATGACATTTTATAAAGGTCAACTTCATTGTGACATCATAGTATTATGTAAAAACACTTAAACACACATAATTCCTGTAAAAATAGACTAAGTGAAGACATCATATTTCTCACCGGAATCACATGTCACTAAAACGAGAACTTCCATTTTTACCCAAAAATACAGTACCTTAATACCTTTTACTACTTTACTTGATATCATTGAGTATTGCCATATTATTGTGATATTGTCTATTTTCATTTGATAGTTTACATTCAGTGGTTCATTTTATAAACTGCTGCAATCTATCTTTCAGCCATTTGACTCGAAGAGACTTGAAGAGCCGTAAAAGTAAACTCTTTATTTATTCACGCAAGCTTTTATGGTGGTGTGTTCTTGCCAGTTTACCTAAAATTACATTTCAAAAAAAAAAAAAATCACAATATAATGCAATGCTTGCATTCAGTATTATGATATACTGAATCATCAACTATCGCATGGCCGTCATCTTATCAATACCCAGCTCTACTACATGTGAGTCTGGACAGACGTGGACGTAACCTGCAGCCTGACTGGTTTATGGAGGTACACAGCCGTGAGTTGGTTACTCGAATTTTTTTTTGCTGAAAGCTGCCAAGAACCACAGACAAATATAAAATCAGAGGATACCCAGGATTAGGATTTCTAACATGCAGGAGTTGTCAACACCAACCCAAGCTATCAGAACATATTTAGCTATTTTCAACATTGGCAACATTGGCGTAAACCGCCATTTTATTTCTCATCCAACTGCTCGCTCTGGGCTGACTCAGCCGGGCCTGACTGAGACCAGCTTTGATCCAAAAGGTGCTGGAAAAAAAAAAAAAAACCCATAAGGCCTGATTTCACTATGTGGGCGTCTCTTTCTCTAACATTGTAATGTAAGCGTTAAAATGAGAAAGACTCAGATATTCAGCCTGATTGATTTAGTTTGACTCCATTGATTCGAACAGCTGAGGCAGTGGAACCATGTTTAACCCACATGATGAAATTTTTTTTTCTTTATCTTTACCCACACGCCACTCCACAGCACTGCCTGTATGAGTCATCCCCCTCTATTTACTCAAAATGAGAACAGGGCAGATGGATACTGATGCATCTATGTCGGTCTCCTGACAAACATCATTATTCTGCCGATCACGTTGCTTCGCTCACATCCATTTGAAATATTTAGAGCAAAAAAGGTTGTTTGGAGTTTGAGCATTCTGTAATTCAGCTTTGATTAGGCTGCAGATGAAAAATTCACCAGCATGTCCGAGCATAATATATTTTCCCTTGCTTTAAAGTCATGCCACAGTCGGTAAAATTATGGCCATATAATGTGGACAACAGGGAAAATATTCCTTCATACATGCAACTGGATAAACAGTTTACAAATGCTGTCGCTCTCAGGCAAATTGATTTATTTTGACACAAAGGGATGATGCCCTGAACATAACGTGTCTGGCTGGGAGTCAAGTATTGGCATAAGTCAGAGTCACCTCCCTACAGCTTATTGTCAGAGAAATTTAGCTACTTAACCATTCATAGCTGCTGAGGCTAAAGCATAGGATGCTCTTCTCTCTCCTCTATCCATAAGAGACAAAGGGCCAGATCTACTAAAGCAGCGCAAATTAGCGAGGCTGGAATCCAGAAAAAGTGGCGAAGATGCAGTCAGTTCATTTTAAAAACAACCAGCGCATCATCTAGACTAAAACAGTGGTTAAAATCACCATGTCCAACCTGTTCATAGAAGCATATCTGGATCACCATTGCGAGTGAGGTGAATACAGGGGGGGGGGGGGCTCATTCCACACAGGAAATTAAAGAAGATGACGCGACACATGATGCAAAGGAGACGCACGGCGTAACATTTGTAGACTGCCTCAGCACTGAATTCTGACCTGCATCGATAAAGGCACATATGGTTGGTAGGCTATTGTTTTTAACATCAGTAATACAGAGGAAACAAAGCTCACTGTCTGTATCGGCTACAGAACCAGGAAAACGGGTTAAGACATGCGGTTTTTTTTTTCTGCGTCAAATAATGGCGCAATTAGCAGTAAAAACGACTCATTTAAATACAGTCTTCTCCAAAATCTGGCCCAAAGTCTCCAGACCAAGGTGGGCAGACACTTCACCTTCAGCTCCTCCGGTCTCCTTTAGGAATGTGCATCTGCTACTATGATTAATGTATTGGGCTACAGGTATATTTGTAGTATTTGACCCTTTAATAAAGACACACTCACTCCCATCCCGTACTTTGGACTAATGACTAATTGCTTTGATAGTACTTAAGCTTTGTACAGCGGGAAGTGCATTTAAAACAATCACCGTTCTCACAAGCTCGTTCCAACAAGTGTTTGCTGCATAATACACGCAGAGAGCTTTCAGTGTCTGTCTACACCTGCTCGCAAACAAAAATACAAATCACTCATCCGCACCTGAATCCACGATGGCCGCGCTATATGTGTTTTTAAAGGGCGCATGGTGTTTGAACCTCATTACAGTTGTGAGGACAAGACTCAATTCCAGCACCGAAAATCTCTACCTGATGCGGAGAGATTTGTTTACTTCCTGTGGCAGCTGACCTATGACCACCGCTGAGCAGAGGAGTCACTACAAGCATTACTAATTTAACTCTGTTTCTGAGTGGTGTCAAGGAGGACTAATAGTAGTTTCTACGGAGTCATATAGATTCATCATTCTGAACTCAGCATGGTTTTCATATGCTGGACTATTGTGGACCGTTATATTAGCTCATATAAGAAATAACAGCCTTCTAAGCTTTGTATTTAATGCGCATAAATAAAAGTTAATTCTGTATATAATTACAATTTATTATTTTTACCTTGATGGTTTTTAAATTCAAATTTATGTCGCATATAAGTCCTTTCAAGCTGATGTTTTCATGGCCTTGATGGATTAACGGAGGTGTTCATAGCCAATGTTATTTTCTGTTTGTTTGTTTTGTTTTCTGGTTACCTTTCGTGCCATGAAAATCTTCATTACATGTATGAAATTAATTCATTGTTTGACAAAGTGGTCAAATTCAATCGTACAAATGTATGAAATAACCTTCACTGTAACACAACAGATAAACATCTTCAAATATCGACCGGTACCGATATATCGGTGCGTTCCTTGTTCAGTAAAGTTAAAATGATGTTATCAAACAAGAGGAGTTCAGTTTAAATGCACTTCCTTTGTATTGATTCTACATTAACTCTGGGATTGTAGATTTTAAAATACATTATTACAAGCTTCAGTTTTAGGAAGGAAAAAAAAAAACGTAATCGTGAGTAATCACAGCGAACGGTGCAACAAATGATTTCTTCTGATCATTCGACAGCTCTAATTATGATCTTTTTTTTTTTTCCTATCATGGTCCTCCAATAAAACATGCCTTTCCCACATCTTTTTTTTTTTTTTTTTTTTTACTAAAAGCCTTTCTTTTTTGTGAGTCAAATTCCTTTTTTTTTTCTATCCAAATAATTGCAAAACTAACTTTCTCTTGGAAAATACACGTACTAGAAAAGTGTAGTGTTTCAGACTGATTGTTCTCGCCTGCTCCCCAGAGCGACTGTGATCCTTGTTTATAGTTCTTTACAGTTCGAAGCGTGAGAAAGGCACCCTGCTGAGAAAACAGCGGTTCAATTAAAAAAAAAAAACATCTATTCATGAAGTGGTTCAACGCTAGATTTTAAATCGAAACTTTCGAAGATTATGCAAACATTAAGCACATTTCCGACCCATATATGTACATTTTACATCTTTTGGAAACAAAGGACTGTATAAAATGTTTATTAGTTAATTAAAGGTTTTGCTAATTCGTTTGTGGAGAGTGAATTATATGAATATATTTGTTTTAATGCATTTTAGCTTTGTTTATTCACCAATTTATTCTACTCTTTTTAAAGCCCATTTGTTTCCTCTCTTATATTGAGCTGTTTCTCTCATACTTTGTTTTTTATGGCTTATGCAAATGACTTTGAACGTCTTTTTTTTTAAAGAGACTACAGAATTAGATGTGAATGCAGACAGTCTTTGTTATGCGCACATTTTATAGTCTCTCTGACACATCGTTATTTATTATTTTATTCCTCAGTCTTTCTAAGGAATAAATGCAAGTTAAAACAATCGCTGCAATATTTCGACCCTCATTTTTCACAATATTTCCGCACAAAAAAATCATTGCAAATTCCTCCGTTTTTAATGAATCTATTTAAAGTGAGTGTGATCTGTATCTTTGCTTTCTCCGAAACAGCTGTCCGGCTTTACATAAGATAAAATGGAACTTAATTTTATCTGAATGATTAAAGTGCAAAAGATGTGAGTAGACTCTATTTACATATCAAACGTGGTTTAAACACTGGCAGCGGAGGATGCGAGTGTGGATTACAGGCATAGGAGGCTATCAGGAACGCTGAAAGATCAGCCGAAATCTGAACCATTTCATAGGATACATTGGTCGGATGCATAAATGTTTAGCTCACTCCTATTGTGACTCGATTTTGTTGGTACTGGAGCTTATCTTTTGTCCTTGTAGACAACGACCTGGAGCTGTTAACTTCTGTGAACAATGGTCAGCAAAAAATAGATCAATAAAGTATCATACTGACAAATAACCGTCACCCCAACCTATCGACCAGCGTAGGCTTGATCCCATGTCTGCTCTGAGTTACGCCGGGTCATCTGTCATCACCCAATCTCTTTTACTCCTCGACCTAAAAAGAACATTTGCAGGTTGTCTCCATAGCGTGTCGTCTGATGAATTATTGAGCAGCTCCTCTAAGCTCTGATCTTGTCAGAGTAAAAACGATATATAGCGCCTACAGCATCCTGGGACTGATAAGTATGTAAGAAAGTGAGGTCGTGAAAAGACAGCAACTGAAATAAAGAGATAAATTGAAAGCGACTTAATGAGGAGCGCTTGTTGTTGGAGAAAAGACGTTTACCGTTCCTCTGACAACGATTCCAGCTTCCCTAATTGTGTTCGTGTGAATATAATTAGTATTTTTTTGAAGTTTCCATGTGTGTGTAGGTGAGTTTTCATGTAAATGTACAAGCTTCTGTGTGTGTGTGAATGAGCGAGTAAGTGTCTAAAGTCTGCAAGTTCACTTCGTCACTCAATTCCCAGAACATGTTTCATGTTGGTAATCCAGGTCCCCACGTCGTAGCTCTTGTTGCTCTTCTGATGGAGGCTCATTAACAACAGCGGAGGATCCAAACCAAAGCTTTAATTGGGTGATGTAATTAAGGCTCCCTAACAAAGTCAAAGTTTAATTAGCCAGTTGGGAAAGGCAGGAATCGTTCACAGGAATTTCACACTCTCAATTTCACATCCTCTTCTTTGCTTCCTCTTCCTTGTCTCCTGCAAGCTTTCTTTCTTTCTTCTTCTTCTTCTTTTTCCTCTTCTTCTCCTCCTCTCTGTATCTCAGCCTCTCCCTGTTTCTCTGTTCTGCTTTGAGCGCAAAGGAACGTGACGCAAATCTCAATGAGGGTCAGGTCTTCGCAGCTCAATCCTTCCAATTCCTGCTCGGGTCTTTTTTCTGTCTTCGTACCCTTTGTCCTATTATAGCGTCGAACCATTTAAGTTTCCCTTTAGTCACCGAGTGTCATTATTTAACATTAGACAGCTGGATACATGTCCATTGCAGGTAAATTCATCTGAAAAACTTCTTCTAGTACAAGCTCACAATTGTGTGGAGCATTATTTTTCCTTCCTGAAGGCAGTTCCATACCACATGTCACACGTAATTGAAAACACTGGGAACTCCTATCATACAATGACCACGGGCTCGTGTTTGCCGAACGGTGACGGAGAGGCTACATGTTTAGTGGACAATGTTGATTCTTCCTCCTTGTCCACAGTTTTCACTGAGGCTTATCCGACCCTGCTGGCTTGTCTTGCCGGAATTCTCTTGGCATCTGGAAGGTGTGATACAGAGCATGTGCGAGTGTGTGCGCTTGTTTCTCAGAAGAGACAGCTGCAGAGAGAAAACTTTACACCCACAGAGCGAGAGAGACAAGTGTCTGTCTGGAAAGGTGAGCATGTCTGGCGCTGTATGTGTGTGTTTGTGTGGGCATACACATGGAGAGAGAGAGAGAGAGAGAGAGAGAGAGAGCTGTGTTTCCCCATGGGAGATTAAGCCTGGCCATAGCATCCACCGAAAAACTCTCATTTCTCCTTTCGATAAGAAGGGAATTGAGTCTCTATTTCGGTCCCAGCCACCTTCAGAGAAAACCGCCGGAGAATGCTACACTCGAGTTCCTCTACACAGGTTCAGATCAGTTTCTCCTCACACAAACACAGCAAATGCTATAATCTCCTTCCATTTACAGTCACTATATTTTGTTAATACCAGTAAGCCCCAATCCAGAGATAAACTTATATATATATATATATATAAAAAAAAAAAAAAGACATGATGGAGGTCCTTTCCTGTTCTTACTTTTTCTGTTGCTCTCATGAAACTTGTTCTGGGGATTGAGTGACACGGTGAACATGCACACTTACATAAAACCCACTCTCAAGACTTCAGAGTACAATGTGCATATTTGACATTTCTGCTTCATACTGTAATTTTACTTAAGGCTGAAAGCAAATTACACTGATTTATCGAGAACAAGCCTTCAGTGTTATGTTTTCTATGCCAATTAAATGCACATTTATTCATCTATTAAAGCTACTTCTCTGTATGAATCCTTTATTTGATAATGGTAGTAGAGATCACTCCTCGGCTGGAATCAAACGGTCCACTTGCATTTCTACAGTGGACGTCCAAACTGACCCACCAATATTGACTTTTAACCCACATTTTCCAGAAAAACAAGTTTAATATTTTAACGCTGACATAAGATGTCATTAAAGAATGTTAAATGTGCAAATCTCCGAGTGTGTCATTGCAAAAATGTTTCAGAGCGCCAACACTAGCAATTACTGTAACACTAACCTTGAATTACATTGTTCCACTGTACGTGGTTCTTGACAGTTTTCAACTTATGGTCAGTTTAATAGAGCGGAGGCAGAGAGTAAAACACATGGCCTTTAACTTCCACCTCCTGTCATGATGTCAGAACATTGCTTGACCCACTGTTCACACTAACAGTGCCTCAGCTTCTGGACCTGCCAGGCTACAGCTGTGTGCTGCACAGAACAAGCTACGTTTCCACGTTGAAACTGTCCTGCCTTGTTAAAAGTGGGACGGGAGATTGGTGAACAGCTGGGTAAATGCCAGATAATACCACTTGGCTGAGCAACTGATGGACCACGGCGCTGCTGCCTGCCTGCTGCTTGTGAAACCAATAAGAAAGCGGGTTGGAGGGTGCACATCTGGCCAATCAGAGCTGCATTCACAGGGTTCTTCAGTCGCACAGTGTCACATAAAAGTAGAGTTAGGGATACAGCAGTACTTTAGGGAAGTTTGTTTTTTTTCAGTCTGCACTTTGTTTCAGATTCCATGTACTATGAACACAGAACTCCCTGAGTTGACTCACCATTTCCAGGCTCACACTCCTCCAAATCTTCGTCATCGCTAGGACACTCAGCAGACGCTACCAAGAGGTCATCTGCGTTCTGGAAGAACAGAGACAGGGAGGGAGAGGAGACAGAGTCAGGACACATTTTATTTAGTAGAGAATAAAGAGGACATCTAAGAGGATTAAGTCTGTCTCTGACGGTGAAGGTCTTTGGCTCCTCTGATACCTTCTTCCACACATGCCAACGTAACCGGTAGAGCAAACTTTGGAAAGGCGCTATGAGAACAATCTTTCTTTGGTTACAACAACATTTATTGTTGAGCAGTTGGCCAGTAGTAGCATATTTGAAAATATGAGGTGGGTGGTTATGAGCAGCACCTACAATATGTGTATTTATGTAAGCAAAGAAGCTAAAAACAAATCTCTGACCAAACACAAACCCATGCAACAAATACGACTAGTTTCTGTAAAATGGGAGCTATCTTCCATTGTGTGGGCACAAAAGTCAGAGTCCAGAGGTTTTATTACATAACTAATTATTAAATTGGGAATCTTCTTCATTAAATATTGAAATAAAAATGAAGCAAGTGCTTCCCCACAAATCTATTCTTAGCAGAAATGAGTGTGACCTAGTGATAGATAGGTAGATATCGTTTCACATTAAATTTATCATGGCTTCACCGATATGCATAGACAGTAGTTATGTAGCAGGCTTGCTAGTGCTGGGTTTCACATGAGGCACAGCAGCAGGGGGCTGAGATGAAAACAGATTAAATCTGACAAGGTGGTTCCAATTTAGTTGCCAGGGTTTGTCCTCAGTACTACATGACTCACACAGCTTTATGTCTAGACGTCCCTTTCCTCCCCCGGATCATCCAATCCAAAATGGGGGCCTTTTATCAGCCTAATTGATTGAAGCGCCACACTGCTACAAAGAGTTTTCTCTGTTATTAATCCACGGTCTGGTGTAATCATTTATTAATTGCTTTTTGCGAATTTGATATCTCACATCACCTGGCTCTGTCAAAGGGGCCTAATGATCCTGCTTCACATTTCTACAAACATCTCCATTCAACATGCGCTTATATTTTTATTCCATCCATGCAGCCTGCTGCTTATTTAAACTGCATGTGAAGGCGCATATTATTAAAGCTATACGGTGTGCAGTTTTTAAATTAAACAATCCTGACATCACTAAATGCCTATGGCAGGGTTTATGTATGGCTATAAATGATAAACATCTTTTAATAATCCAATGTCTTCCTGACTGAATCTCAAACAGCCGTTTAAGTCTCCTACAGTTCTCTTGGTTGTAATTTGTTGCAACATTTGTGACACATTCGTAAACCCCAATTATTTCCCCCTCAGACATTCAGCGCCGAGCCCAAATTATTGGAAGGAAAGTTGTCTCACGAGGCCCACTAGCACAGTCTACTGACAAATGCTAGTTCTAGTTTGACTTGGTCAGAACTTTTCTCATCAGTCTCCAAGTGGAATCCACAAGAAGACAACTTTGAAACATCTTCCATCCATCCAGAGAAATCAGAGAGATCACAGCACCTGGGAGTGCACTCGATGCAAGGCGGCAGCAGCAAGGGTGCAGCTTGTGATCTTAGTTTTATAACACCCTGACACCAAATTTGGGTCAGAGTCAGACAAGTGATGACTCCAACTGTTTCATGGAAACCCACACTATCAAGGGGTGAAGGTAAGAAAAAAAAAAAAAATCAGACCCCCCAACACACATCAAAAGGTAGATCTTTTATTCTAAGCATCAAAGCGCATTATTCCTATCTGATCAAAGCTACCGCATGGTGGGTAGCTCAGAGCTTTTGGAGAAATTGAAATTTGGGTTTCCGCTTGCTTGCTTTCCGCCACCCTGGCCTTTCTCCTGTCTCTGCTGTGTCTTAGAGGGTGCAGGGGATATTCATTAGAGCGACACAGTTCCTGTTAGCTTTGCCCATTGCGGTATTTATAATGCTATTACTATGTTTGCTCTAGCACAAAATTACACCACAGGCTCTATAGGATGGATTATTAACTACCCAAAGGACTGTATATGAGTGAGAGTGTGTATGTATGAGGAAGTGAGAGAGAGAGCAAAAGGTAGACAGCAATTGCTCATGCGACTATGTAACTGTGACTAATAAAAGTGATTGGGGGTCCAAAGGTTAATTTCACACCGCTTTTAGAAAATGCTACTGCAATACATGTACATGGGCAACAAGATAAGATTCACTTATAGTCTGCTAAAAATGGTACTATAACTTTAACTATACTTTAAGATGACAGTGTATAACAAGAGCCATATTTACTTCCTTTGAATTGAGTCGATGTGTGACAGTGGGATGGCGTGTGCGCGCGCAGTGCTTCCACTTCCTGTAACAGGAACAGTGGGCTTGCTAACGGTTTTTTGTTTTGTTTTTGTTTTTGTGCACACTGCAGCTTTCATGGCGACAAAATCGGAGGCACTGCTTTCATCGCTTGAGTTTGACGAGACAATTAAGATCAATAATAACTGTTCAAACCGTTCAAACGCAACCTTCACACTTGTAACATAACCTTACTATAAATCACTAGCTGCAATGCCACCAATGGCCAATTTATCCATCCATCAGTATGAGTAATGGTAATCATGGCAGGGACATTTTTATCAACAATCATTTCTAGTACTAGAAAATACACTCAGCAGAGCACACACGTCTGCTAAAGAGGTGTTTAATGTCCTATTAAACAATGTTTGACAAGTGATATCTGGTTGCAAACCACTATTAAATTAGCTATGAAATAAATCACATACATTCACAGCATAGGGTACATCAACTTACTGCATAACACTCTGTCCTTGGTCTAATTATGGACAGTAAACCACGTATTTTTATTAAAGTACTAATTCATCGTCAAAACACACCTGCATGTCTGAAAAACAAGAAAACATTTAACAGCACATAAGCGATTATTTTATTGAGCATTGAATTAATAAACCTAAATCACATTAACTGTATGTCTGGCACTTCCCAGGATTCTAAAGTCAAGCGATCACAAATGATTTGGCAGACGTCTGCACTCTCCTGAGCGGATTTTCTAGTTTTCTATTTATTCAAATCAGATTTAGAAATGTAATTCTGCCATCTATCATTCCAGTACTTTCCCAGGCGTTATGACATGGTATCGTTTCATTATCGGTACCAGGACATTTAGGCAGATAATAACATCAAAGTCGTGTTTTTGGTATTGCGACAACACTTTCAGCATGCGTCCTGTCTATATGTGCTTCAAAAATGTTAGTTCCATATAGTAAGCATTTGTGTTTTTTTTTTTATGAGTTTTACTTGTATGAGTTTCAAAGTTCTCTATGCATCTTGCTTTTCTTTGTTCAGCCATGGTGCACACCACTGCTCATGCTAAATAACAGTTTCTCCTGTTTATTCCAAACTGCCGTCACTGCTGTAAATAGGAAAACAAACAACAATACTTCCTCTGCACCACAGGCTTTTTCCCAGGACGCACAAACCAGACAGAAAGTGTTTAGAACAGCAAATATAAAAGATTTCATACACTGGCTGGTGCCTCTCAGCTGTTTGAAAATCAATGTAATGCACAACTGCTCAAGACTTTCTCCTTAATTTCACAAGACTACAGCCGTATCTAACTTAATTTTAAAATAACTCTGTTCTTCCTCCACTGCTCCTCTCTGTTTTAGTCTGTCTCTTAATAACGGGGGAGCAGATGAGCCTGGAATATCTTCAACACCATTCCAGTAATAAGAACAAATCTCACAGATAAGAGATGCTCTGTAACGCTGGGGCAATCTGTATGATCGATTAGTAAATATTAGCCGACCGTGTTCCCAAATTATGCTTTTATGTGTTTGTATGCACAGCTGAATATCTCCTCTTTGATCATTACAGCACATGCGAAACTGACTCGTTGGTAATGTCTCGAGCTGCATCCTTTATGCTATTTCAACCTGTTGTGAAAATACACTATGTTCTACTAGCTACATAATAATAGTAAAACAAATGCAGTTAGAATGTGTGCACGCTAGCTGAAAAACAGATTCTTAGCAATAAAATGCACTCTAAAGGTGGAACCGTGCCTTTTTATAGCTGCACATAAATGTCAGTAAACAAATGCAACACACATTAAGGCTTGTAACAGCAGAGAGGCAGACAACACTCAGTGTCCTCTGGTATCCTAAAATGGTTCCAGATAATTTATCAAACAGCGCTGTCTGTGGCTGCCAATTTCTCATCACAGGCCATTGCTATAAAAGCTCGTTATACACTAAACACAGAAGATGTTTCCGCCAACAAGTCTGGAGGCCAGAGATATGATATTGAGCTGAGTGGATGGTTACATGTGACATCTCAGAGTCAGGTTCCATTGATCTCATGTTTAGAGAGAAGACACAGAAACACTAAACCGCAGACTGTTCATCTAAACAAGTCATGCCAACTGGACACACTGGAGACAGTGTCGTCTATAAAGGAGCTTTCAAAGTCCGCAGTTTCTTGCTGGCTTGTAATTACATGGCAGCATCAACCATTACTAAAAGCAAGTGCTTAGGGGAACATTTTCGGCAAGACCACCTTAATATCTGCGGTCAACTGGCAGCAGAGCACTTTTCTGACAAGGCACCGGAGGCTTCATTAAGTGAGTTTTTAAATGTACCACCAAGACACAAACACGTCTTGATGCAAGACAAACATTTCAATTGTCTTTGAATGTTGTGTCTTTATTGCAAAGTGGCTTGAATAAACACCGTCACCTTGACTTCAGTCTAATTGGCTCTGCTGCATTTACTCAAAATGAGACGGACAAGACCTTCAAAAGAGGGAATCTGCAAACGGTATGAGACGATGAAAAGGGACAAAGAGTGAGCTGGTCTAAATATATTCTCAGTCTGCTGATCATGGTTGTCAGGCAGGAGTGTGAAAGGCTTGCTGACTGATTTCAGATAAGCTTCTGTGGACATGAATAGCACTAATGAACACAGCTGAAGAAAGATGTGCTGGTAATTGGCACCTTGCCTCTGTGATATTTGCGACATCATCAAAGTCTGTTAGTCAGATGACGCTTAAAGTAGGAAACAGTCAGCTTCAACAGCAAGCACTTTACAAAACCACTTCAGTTCCACCGGAGTTGTTGATATAACCTGCATCCTGCCATAACAT
>JAPQRN010000011.1:4126595-4149579 GCA_037367275.1 Coranthus polyacanthus
GGTTATATGTTTCATAGTGCACAGCTGTAATCATACCGGTCGTGAACTGGGAGCATGTTAGTGGGTCTTTTTATGAGACTTTATGAGAGCAGTGGGCCTGGATGGTTCGTCTCCTCCATCTTTCAGTATGTAGGCAAGACTGCTTCCCTACTGTTTGCTAACTGTTGCTTACAGCCCTAGTGATGGGTGCCCTTGGCATATACAGATTATCATCAGATCGCAAATCATAGCCTTTCACATGCATATGATAAATATATGTTTGCTGCACACTAAGTTCTTTTATGTTACTCCTGTTCACCAGCCTTTGATGATCTGTCTGGATGTGCTGTAATTTCCAGCTTCCTACCATATCTGGGGTTTAGTCAGTCATGTGTTCTTGGAGAAAATCAAAGTACATTCTTGATTCGTCTAATACAACTAGCCACATGAAGCTGTCATGTGACTCCCTTTCAGGCTGAGGGCTGCTGAACACATAAATGTGTCTGAGTGTCAACAAAGACACCGTTACAGAAAACACTGTGGTGAGGACATGATCATTTCACCCTACAGCTCATATGTGATGTTTTTATTTTGAAAATGCGTGAAGGCCACCTGGTTTTTCTTTCAAAAAATGTTTTCAGCACTTAGAGATTGTCCAGTAAGCCAATTTGTGCAGAGGAGATTTTTTGGTGCTTTGTGTTATATTAGAACAGTGCCCATCACTCAAAGCCCAGGCTACTTTAGTGAAGGTTTATTATTGTTGCTTGTCAGCTTGAATTACGTGTCAAGCCTGGATCACAAACTCATAACTCACCTGTGTGACGCTGTCCCTCATGGTGGGCGAGCGCTGTTTGCGGGTGGTGGTTGTGGCCATAGTTGTTGTTGTCTCCATGATTGTGGTGGACATATCAGCCAGTGGGGTGGTGGAGGTGGTGTCAGTAGTGAGCACTGAGGGCACATCGCCCACCAGCCTTAGGTTACCATGAGTCTGGACATTGGGGTCGCCCTCGGCTGCCAGTTTCAGCACCTGCAGGCCGTTGTAGTACAAGCCTGAGATCTGGCCCTGGAAGTGGCGCCCCTTTTCTCCACCGCCACCAATTTTGATGAACGCCTGGCTGTTGAAGATGGTCAGCTGGCGACCTGATATGTAAGAGGTGAGGATGAGGAGGACAGAAAAATGCAGTAGAAGAGAAAGGAAGTGGAGGTAAGAGAGACAAAAGAGAAACCATGGAAAGAAAGGAAAAGAAAGGAAGGGCAGAGAATACAAATCAGTCACGATCACAGGGTGAGTCTGCACATGAAACACAAAGTAATAAACAAGCATAGTGTGAAACAGGGGAGATAGAAGGACTGTTTCCATCACAAGGGATTTCCTGGTAACACTTTAGGGAGATTGGACCCTGGCTTGCTGCAGGTTTAGCTATTACGGGGCTGGGCACGTGCCACTTTCTCAGAAAGGCAGCCTGAATCTGGCAGACGAATAGATTGCAGGGGCAGTCGCAGCTTGACCCTGAGACTGGAGGTTCACAGTGAAATGCATCTCATTTGCCCTGAGATGGAATATATTAGAACAATGCTGGGTCTGTGTCATTGACCTCCAATGCACCTGAGCGGCACAATGATAAAGTACCGCTGCCAGCAGCAAAAGCGTCGCCTAGCTCTGAAATCCAGAGGAAAATAAGATCCTCATTGGAAGGAAATGTTTAATTCAGCAAGGGCTGTCCTCAGTGGTCATTACCATTCATCTGGATGGATAGATGGATGATGTGAGGGTAGAGTTGACCATTTAACCAGGGTCCAATACTAATGTGTTACCAAATGGAGGGGAGGGGGTCTGACAGGTGTAGTTTTTCTCCCTGTATTTTCTCAGCCGATGTCAGTTTGGCTTTATTTATTATACGTTTTCTTTTTTCTAAGCCATATTTGAATTTCAACTCTCCTTGGGGACATCCCATCATAACACATGGATTCATGCAAATGCTGACCCCTATGACCAGCCCTGTGGATAGGAGGGAAGAAGGAGAGTAGAATGCAGGGAGGGGAGTATTATTGTGGGATACTGTAGGAAAGAAGTGGGTTAAAAACAGACTTGATGAGGTAATTACTTAGAGGAGAAGGACAAGAAACCAAAGAGCTTTTTTATGGATTAATCAATCCCTGTAAGGAAAGAGGGAGTGTGTTTGTTTGTAAAAGGAATACTACACTGATGTGTGCATTTGAGAGCGAAATTTAGACTCCCTAGAGATTGGAGGCTACCGACCTCTGACATAAGAGCCCACTGTGGATGATGGGAGTGTGTTCTTCTGTGTGTACGTGGATGGATGCACGTATGCAGAGGAATTACTCACACAGGTATGAGAGACTACAGCTCCTTCTTGCTGCATATGTTTCTATGTCATCTAATGACATTGGCCCCAGTAAGTGCTACTGTAATTGTATTTAATGATGAGGAATTGATCTTTTGAACGTTGCTATTGTTTTCTCTGTAGGATTGCAAGCCAGAGAGGACAGCCGCCTACTCATCAGCACAGAGACATTGGGGACAGGCCCAGGGTCCCATTTGTTTTCAATTAGGAGAACTGAGAGGCTACTTCATCACTGTAATTATGATTTACTCTCTGTCTATATGGCTGCACTTGTTCTGACATATGTGCAACACCAGGTGGGTGAAGTATCAGCCAAATAATGCCTATTAATGCACATGCATGTGGGTTTGTTGGTTTGTTGGTGTGTGGGCGTAAAACCACATGATCAATATATGTGAATCTGTAAGTTTTCTGCACAAGTTTCCATGAAAGATAAATCTATTCCGCTGAGATGGGCCATTACACGTGTCATCCCATTATCAGATCATTAGGCCCGTCAGGGGCCCACAAGGGACCCAGCTCCCATCCCCTAACTTCATAATGATGAGACTTAATGTCTAGCATATGCACTGTTGACATAATAGCTGAGTCTCACTCTATTATCTCATCACTAAGCAAGTTGTCTGTGAGAGTGGTACCGCAAATACAAGGAACAGACGAGGATGTGGGTGCTGATTGCTAAATTGTGGACATCAGCAACGAAAATACAGAAGAATAACCATGTTTGTGTACACACAGAGAGAAACATCAACTGGACAACTGGATCAAAAACTGGTAGAATCACACTCAGAAACACACACATAGTCTGAGCCCACCTCACAGCCCCCCCCCCCCGTCTTTCAATGCCCTTGGCAAGAGGACACGTACAGTATATAGAGTACACACCCACACACATCAGCCCAGAGGGTCTCCTGTTTCAAGCAAGCATCCCCTTAGGCCCCCTCTCTCCAATGATAGAGGCATGGATTGTGAAGAAGGTAAGGACACACCATCATTGGTTGTCTTGGTTTACCAAAAAGCCTGACTAAAAACACCCGACCTTCCCTTGTGTGTTAGCAGCAACTTGAGTGAGATGATCCGTACAGACAGTTTACATCAGACGAGTTAAATGTATTGGTGTCAGAGTTACACCCTGAGCCAGTGACACAGTCAGAAGTAAGCCATATTGACAAGCGGCTTATGACTATGATGCAGAGTACAGGATTAGTAATACCTTCAAAGGCACATGCATTTGGGTATTGTAACATATTTCATAAAGTGTCCAAGCATCCGTAGAGTGACCTATTTTATCCTGCATTGCCAGTAGAGCTTGTGATGATGTCCTCCTCTGGAAGAAAAAAGTGCAAGAAGACAAGCCTCAAGTGCAGGAGAGCACGGTGATGGCCATTTATGCGTTCCTCACATTGTAGAGAGAGACAGAGGGAAGAAGACGAAAGGTGCCCTCCAGACTAGATGATGGGAAATCAGTGTTTGTTTTTGCAGCTGTCTGCTCAGGATGAGACTCTAACAGGGCCTGATGAAGTTATTGTTTCAGGGTCTGCCGGGTCAAATCAAAAGTGACATGTGGGTTTAGAGCCAATTTTGGAGGCGGGCATGAGTGGGGTGGGGTGGAAGGGGTGGGAGGCCATGAAAAGAAGACCGCATGACAAGCAATCACAGAGCTTAATATGACAGAGCTGGATGTAGCGCTGCAGCACATTAGGGGCTGTGTGCACATGTGTATAATAACTTATGAAATATGTCAATGAAATGACCTTGTTGTGTGTGGTAGTTGGCCTTTTCAAGTAGTGTGTATTTGCCCAACATTTATTTACATACACCTCTCCCTTTGTGGGCATGTGTGCGCTTCAGCTGTGCTGTGTGTGTGCAGGGATGGGTTTGCACGTTGATGAGGTTCTATTGGATCAAATTGGTGGGATTGGGTGGCTGCTGCTTCTCGTCTCTCCCTGGGGCCCTTAAGGTGATAGGCATTTAATGGGCAGAAGCTTGGAGATGGGAGGGGGTCAGATGAGAGGATGAGGGAGTTGGAATGGGCGTGGGGGTGGCAGGCAGCCAGCCGGTCACTTATTATAATAGACATTTGCGGTCGTACACAAAGCCTTAATTAACTGCAGTGCAGAGATCAGGATGGTCAGGCACTGCAGACATTAAGAGAGCTGTGCATCTGTCTGTCTATCCACCCATCTCTCCATTTTCCCTCAAAGAGTTTTTTTTTTTTTCTTTAAGTTCTGTACCTTCCCATCCCAACTGTCAGCTCCTATCATATTTAAATACATATAGTACGTTCTCAGCAAATCCATAGGGAATATGAAATGGGCAGCAGTACGTAGAGTCTCTGAAATTTGTCACAACAAAGCAGAGTAAAAATGCGGATAATAAAGGGATATGCATAGAAGGCATCATAAAATGTAGAGGAGGATTGAGCAGTCAAACGTAGACTGTACTGTCATTTTAATCCCATGGTAAATTTCCAGTGGAGATGATTACGGTTTGTATCCATTTTTCTGCCCGTTTCAAAGCTTTCCAAGATGGTAGCTTGGTAAATCTTTACTTCTGTCCAAAAGCCTAGGAAAACACAGTGCACTGCCTTGAAGCTGTATACTTTTTGCTGCTTAAATAGGGCGTCTGTATATAAGAAGGCAGGTTCAGCGATTTCTAAAGACATTATCATCCACAATTACACCCGCCCACTTTCAGTTGGATCACCTGGGGCTTAGTGGCTGATAGCCTAGCTGGCGTCATAGGGCAGCAAGAAACACTCTAACTTCGATTTCCTCGCAGAATCATGTGGTAATGACCCCTGCATGTCACAGCGTCTTGTGTAGCTGGGGGAGAGCAGTTATTTTTACATTTATAATCCACCGTGGAATGCATTGTGCAGCATCCCCTCCTTGTAGCTGGCAGGTAATCAATATGAGAGGAGATGTGGGCTCCCTCCTACTGTACATTTCGCGCAGCCTGTCATTTTCTCATGAGACCGTCCTCATCTGTGTCCCAGCTGGAGACAGGACGGATGCTCAGTAATTGTAACACATCTTAACTACAACAATGAAGCTGCAAGTTAATCATTCCTATTAAAGAAAGTGATACGTGCAATTTATGAATTTTTTTTTGCTACAGACAGCACTATTTGTAGGGCAGCTCCAGAGTTATCTATCGAAAGCATGAGAAACGGAGACGATAAAAAAAAAAAAAAAAAAAAGAAGTTGGACAGGGGCTGAGAGAATGGGGACATGAGAGATGACAGGAGCGAGGGAGGATGACAGACGAGTAGGACAGTGAAAGAGCAAGCCTGCATGAGGGTAGAATGTCAAAGAGACAGAGCGAGGGCATGGAGTGGGGGCACAGTGGGAGTGGGTGACAGCCTTGATAAAAAGAACAAGAGGAACGATGCGGCTGAAGACAGTGGCTGTGAAAGAGAAAGATATACAGTGAAACACCTGTGTAAGATGGCAAGAAAGTAGTAGAAGGAAGAGCAGTGAGACAAATGGCAAAGGAGGGAAAGGAGAAGTGGAGAAAAGTGAACTCAAGTACTTCATATGCAGGGGATACTGAACATTTGGTGACTCACCTCGAGCTTCCCCCTCTCATTTTCAAGTGCAGTCAGCTAATCACACGCTTAAAATTGTGGTAATGATAGGGGTTTTATGATATGTACCCATCTTAGTGTGAGGCCAGAGCTTTCTGCTCCAGTTGTCAGCACCTCTGTTCCATGAATGGAGGGGTGAGAAGGAAACTAAAATGACATCACTTACATGATGTCAAAGTGATGGTTGGTTATAAGAAGGTCTAAGAAGCAAATGTAAAGTTGTATGTAAAAATGTATTGTTTCTAGAAATGCGCTGTGTTACAAATTGATGTTAGAGACTAGGGCTGTTGCGGTAAATGCAGAATTGCAATACTATTGACGAGCCAGATGTTAAGTATATAATTCCAAATGTAAAAAGAAATAGGTCACTCCATGTGGCCATCTTATAAACTATTTGTTGAATTTACAAAAAATGTGCTACATTGTGATACGTTTTGTTTATTGCATATGAAATGACCTATTATGGGCTAAAACATTTTGGTCATATAAAATTTGGGCCCTAGTTGCAGCACTTTTTTCACTTACAGTGGGTCTTTATTGTATTGTAATAATTATAATAGACAATTGGTATGCTCAGCTTTTTACCTTCAAGTTTTTACCTTCAAAAGTGAAGTGGTTTTGATAGTTTGGTTAATCTACCGTCTGTTTACAACCTGTCTGGCTGTCTGATTGCATCTTGCTCTTTCAGACAACTGTAATGTTGCCACATTCAGGGATCATAACGAGCACTCTGGTGTTAACCATACCTCACTGCACTCTAGTTCTGGGTCGGACTTGTTTTACTGGCAGTTTTTTACTCTCGACAGAATTGGAGTTTTTCGGTCTGTTCAATCATGGTGGTTATTCCAGCCCTGTACATCTGTGTGTCCATCTGTTGCGGGAAGCATGGAAGGCATCCGTCACTTTGTGACTGTTGCAGTAATATGAGTAATAGCAAGTTTGTAGTCACAGCTTTGCATCGCTGCACCATCCTCATCAACTTTTTTTCTAAACAGAGACAGAAATGGCTCGTCTCCCATGAGCTGTGGTCAGTAATTACAAGCTGGGCTGAGCTGAGCTGGGGAGTGGGCTGGGTTTGGGCCACGCTCTGTTAGCTAATGCACAGATTGCTTGTTGTGAAATAATGGCTGTAAGTCAGTTACAACCCAGAGAATGTAGGAGGAGAGGAGGGGAGGGGATAACGGTGTTGATACTGTACTCTCGCTGAGCTTAGCCCCTCCCCTCGCTATGCGCAGCTTACCTGGAGGAGGTGATTGTTGAAGGGGGGGGGGATTAAAGGGGCGATGGGGAGGTGAAGGGATGATCTAAGTGTAGCATCACTGGTGGATGGGATATGAAAAGGACTGCAGTTGGAGAGAGCAGTATCCTTCTCCCACTACTATCATCATTACGCCTCTCTCATCCTCCTTCTACTTCTGTTATCTCTGAAAGAGGAGGGATGCCATATGGTTGCGAGGAGCTTCTATCTGAAATGTTTTCTTTTAGCCAAGTAACAGGGTGGGAGGGATGACCCAGAATACACCTCTGTCAATACACGGCTTTGTGATGTGCACAACAGAAATGTTGGACTTTTGCGCACACAGTCTTTATGGGTTTGTGTTCACAAATCCTTCATGCGCCTGCAGAATTTCTAGTATCTGTATCAACAAACAGGCACTCCTCCTATTTCCATTTTCTTCTCCAAAGGAAAAAAAGTCTAAGGAGGAAGAAAGTCGAAGAAGACTGGAGCATAATGAGGGTGGGGTGGGATGCTGACAAAGTCGATTATGAAGTGTTCCCAAGTTATCTCGTCTGCACAAGGCTCTCTTCGGTAATTAAGAGCGTTTTGCTTTTTTACTCCTCAGAAGTTGGGCTGGTTTTGGAAGAACACTATGAATTAATTGTGTTTGACAATGGAGCTGAGGGGCCAAATGCAGCATGAAGTTAGACTGAAAGCCTTGTGAGGCAGCGTGGAGCCCCGAGGTCCTTGAAGGCAGCTGAGGGTGCTAAGATTGTGGTGGTGAATCTATAGCACTCTGGAGACAGTAGATTGGACTTAATCAGATGTGGCTGTATCTCTGATATCTGTAGTGTAGATCTTAAACAAGTGATACTGTCGAGGGAGAGACACAAAGAGAGATAGTGATGTGGTTAGCTGGGGACAATCTCTCCTTTTATTCACTCCAGCTGTGACTGTACTGTTTTTAGGCCATTTCATGGTAGGGGACCATGAAATAACAGCGCAGTGTTGCTTCTTCCCAGTTACAGAGCTGCTTTTTTGAAACCTCTTTTTTGCTCATGAGCAAGCATGGTAAAATTCATATAATTCCATATGCTTCCTCTACTTCTTCTACTTTCTTCAAATATAGCCATGGCAGTGCAGAGAGAGCAAATGAAGAAAACACAAGAAGACTGCAGAACTCACAAAGTTCAAAGTTCATCATGAATGGGGCTGAAAGAGAGACGCAGACGGCTTGGCTTTCTATTCACCTGATGTGAAAGCATCTCTGAAATGAAGCTGGGAGCAGATCTGGACCAGCGCCTAGCCTGGAAATGTTGATTTGGGCTCTGGCTCCACACCAAGTGGGAGGACTTGATTGCTTTCGATTAGGGAGTAGAGGAGCTCATACCAAGTCATTAAACACTGAACATTAAACCTAGTTCTCAGGCTGGTTCTCAGACTTGCTTTTTTGGCCACATAGACCTGATGTCCAAGTCCTCCTCCTGTCTGCTCTTCTCTGTGCTCTATGTAGCACAACTCAGAGCTTGATCATCATGTTGTTCAAAAGCTCCAGAGGGAAAGTCTCCTTGCCAGAAAAAGATGTGAAGCTCCAATTCTTCAGGGAGCTTTATTCACTTCCTTGCTCATCTGCTAAAGGAACAACTGAGGGAAATTGATTCTTGCTGGTTATTTGTAATCTTTATTTTCTAGTGGAGCTCCCAGAGGAGATCAGGAAGCAGCAACACATTATTATTGTTTCTAAAGAAACAAGCAACATTGACGATAGGAATTACTTGCCAAGCTTTCAGCAAAGGCTGGCTTTGATGGTCAAGAATGAACAATGAAATGAGATATAAGGAGAGTGGGAAGTAGACAGGGCAGAGAAAGAGAAGAAACCTGGGATGACAAATCCATCATACGAAAAGACAAAGATGCATCTGAGTAAGTTTTGGCTCAGATAGAGCTGTTGGAAACTTTTGGGACTCTGATTTTTCCCCTCCATTGGGTCCCTGTAATGGCTGCCGTGTTGGATTTAGTCAGCAGACAGAGAGTTGGCCAAAGATGTTCACTCTGATCTGCCTCACACACTGTAGGGGAGATGAGATAAGGGCTTCAGAATGAGATGCAGTGACACAGTGCAGTGACACAGCAGTGCTCTCTGCTAGGACACTGCAGGCTCTGATGACTTCCATTATACCCTGAGAGTGATTGTGAGTGATTAGTACTGTGATTCTGTACAATAAAGCCCACACATGAACATAAGTTTATTAATGACACTTTTATAACACCGATGAGATCTGAAAGAAAGATGTTTTTCATGCGTGTAGCATTTTACAGAACTGATGAACCATCAAAGGCAAAGTGAGAGGAGACCCAGTGGGCTGATGGTTGTGTACACTCTGGGCAATGGCTCTAAAGCAAGTGAAGACCCTCTGAGGCCTTGACTTTGGACAACAAAATCGCATATTGGTAACACAGGCTGGACCATTACTAGACAACTATAGTATTCAAAGAAAAATGATCCACGCTGTTTACCACAATCTGTTCCTCTCATTCAAATGTTCATCCACACAGTCACACTGCAGAGCAAATGACGTACAGAACAACAGCACTGAAAACCTTCAAACATAGAACACAGCCCACTTCCTCAGTGGTGAAAACAATAAATGTTAAAGGGACCTCATTTTATTTCTTATGCTCAAAGAGGCATTCAGATTCATGTTTTAATTGGAGATGATCCAGAGCAGGTGCGTCTTATTTGAATTTGGTGTTATTTGCTTTGTTTTAACCCTCTGAGTTTTGCATAACAGGGAGGTGAAGACATGGGGGAAGGGGTGTGTTTCCACTTTTGGCTTTTAGTCGTAGTTAGATCTTAGTTAGATTTTTATTTAGTTTTTGACTTGAGCGATCACGCAACCTGTCCAAGTTCTTCCAAATACCGACATCCAGGTCCAATTGCGTTCAGATGTTAATCATCATTTATAACAAGGTTATAACTGAGGGCTCTCTCAATTTGTCTCCAGCAGGGCAAAGCTGGGAAATGGCCAAACTGTTTGAATTCACAGCAGGGGTTGTAGAGTGTGATGGGGTGTGATAAGAGAAGCCCTCAGTGGTTAGTGTGGGTGGAGTTTGATTTGCTGTTAGGTGGTTAGATTCTGCTTAGACGTTTCTTAGCTTTAAGTTCTAGCCGCTTCCTTATCAAAGCAATAAACAAGCCTTTAACCCTTTGAGATCCAAAAATGTCCACTAATCCCCCTCATAACCTCATCTAACATGTCCTTTATTCAAATAGTATCTTAGAAATGCTTTCCCGAAACCACTTTGCCTCTTTAGTCCATGACATATGTATGACATTTTTCCAACGAATCCAATGAAATTAACAAATAAGAGACCTTCCTGAATACGCGCCCTGATCAAAGCCCTCACTTGAGGTTTGATGGGGATTATTTGTTTATTTCTTCCTCCTACTTTATCCCAGTGCTCTCATCTAAATGACTGGATGCAGACTCATTTCAAACTATAGAAGAAAGAGAATTATACATACAGTTTCAAGCTCATTCTCTTTAGAGTTTCATAGCATGCACAAATCATTTCATAAGTGGGTAAGTCATTTTTTATTGATCCAGTTTTTCATTCAACTTTCATCTCCCAAGCCTTTTTAATTCTGATTTGTGTCCTGGCTACCCTCAGCACAAGTGCATTCCCGACGCACCGGAGGAGAGCAGAGAAGTCAGTTTATAGCAGTTTGAGATGAATGCAAGGATTGTTTTGTTTCCATGAAATAAATATGCAAGTGTTTCATTTATCTTGTTTGTCTGTCACATAAATACTTCATTTTGCTCTTGGAGACAAATGTTATATTCTGAATCCATCCTTGCATGTGTTATCATTCACAAAGCTGTTTCACAGAAACCCTAAAACAAAATGTCTAATGCTTGAAACTCTTAATTCAGGATAATCTCAATACATCACATATGTAAACGGAAACGCTTCCAATAAAGTCTCAACGCTTTGGACATTGTGATAATCTGTAGCAAAACTAACCAATACATATAGGCTTTTATCCCTCTTCTGTCAGTTTCATTCTGCTAAATGGCTCTGAATTTCCTCTCACACGGTATTAAAATGTGTCTGCAATGCTTTCAGTGCAACACAGGGACTAACGTCCTATTTCTTTGTGTTTTTATTTATGTTTTTGTAAGAATCAACCACCTTCAGCAGCACAAACACACGACACAAGACAAAGACAAAGAGGTTGGGACATTCGGCACTCAAAGGGTTAAAGAATCATCACTTTGATGGGACCACATTCAGTACTTACGACTAGTTATGCATGGTGTAGGGCAGAAAAAAGGCGCCCACACGTTCTAATGAGTGTGGAGTGATTACTGATCAAACACTTCAACAGTCCCTTTAACTTTTAGTGACTTCCATGGGGTGGGGGTGGGGGGATTCTCTCTCTTGAATATCCAGTAATCAGGCCTTTTTTTTTGTTTTCATGATCAACTTCACATCCAGTCAAACAAAAGACACAGGAAAGAAGCAAACGAAATCAGAAGTCTATTTACATGTGGTCAGGTTATTAGGGGGTTATGTCGGGTTATTTGGGGGTTAATTCTCTGACGAGATGCAGCCCCAGTTTAAGGTGCTTTGGATATGGTCCCCCCATCTTTGGATTGTTTTCCGTGCATGAGTAAATTTAAGCTTAGTTTAGCATGCACAGGTTAAGCTACTAATTAATTTTTTTCTGGTTGGCTCTCAGATATCAATAGGAAGTGAAGAGGAAGAGTTACGATGCATCAGCCAATCATTATTAGAGTTATCACGTCTCAGGATTAAAGAGGGAACCTGCTTTTCTGTTAAACAGCTAAATCACATTCACCCTTGTTACGTGGAACTGCACCTCCTACAGAGTGGTGGTTAACGGTAGGTTAGACGGTTAGATCATTAGTGGAGTTAAAGGGATTTTATTACCTTTGTCGAGTAGCCACTCGTCAACTACCCGACCGAGTCGGTATGGGATTCTTTGTCTAGCAATAGCCAGGCGCTCATTATCAAAGTTCCCTTTAAGAAATTTGGAGAAGACAAATTAAGAGAAGTTACAAAAAAATCTGGAAGTTGAAAGGTTAGAGGTTAGAAGGGCAACATGGCAAAAGTTTAGCAAGTTATGTACTTTAAATCAGCTTTAGTTAGGACAGGAAGAACTTGAGGATGTGTTTTCGGGTTTGTTCGGTTAGACAAGTTAACAGCATTCTAGTTACCTTGAGTTTAAATGATTTTTAATGTACTAGCAAGTTAAACAGATTTATGAAATATTTAGATATTGTATGATTACATTTTAACTTGTAATAGCTGTCCGCAATGTGAATACACTTTAGTAATGCATTAGCACAATGAAGTAAATTAAGCTAGAATCACATACAGAAACAGCAATCATTGAACAACAGAATTACTGTGAATAATACAACAGAAAAAAGACATTTCAGTGTTAGCAGTAAAACATTGTTAATTCACATGAGCATGAGACAATAAAAGTACTAAAACATTTTATGGTTGTTTCAAGGAAGACACCTTTTGGTCCCAGTTTCACACACAGTTGCTCATTAGCAAATCACCACCACACAGATCTGACAAACAGGATGGTGTTTTGCCTGTGGAGAATTCCTGCACTCTGAATTTGCCTCGTATACTTCAAATAAAGCAAAAAGGATTTAGTGGAACTGTCAGCACACTGTTTCCCAGGTTCTTTCCTTATGCATTAATTGACCACTTCTCAGTGGCACTTGGCAATTAGCATCACTTCATCAGCATGTCAAAGAAGTTTCGTCAGTGCTGTGCAAAGTTATTATCCCTCACTTCACTTCAATCAACCTCGGGTCATGCTACATACGTCTCTTACACTGTCAATAGAGCTGGAATTAGGGAAGATGAGAGCTGATGGTGGCCAGGCTGGGGCTTTGATGGAGTTTAATGTGGTGGCGATGTCGGAGCTTTAATGAGGAGTTATTGTCTGTGTCAAATGGTATTTTTCACAGATTATACACTAAAAATTGAGAACTATGCCAGCACTGTAATTCCCAAAAATGGGGTCAGGGAATCCCCAGGTGTCTTTGAAGAGGGGCGGTCTGGAGGGTTCCCAGAAAATTAGAAATTCTGTCATTGCTGTAATTCATTGGGAGATGCTCCGTTTTCAACATGTATAGGTTAGAAATCCAAACACCGGTTTAACTCTCACTACATACAAGGTGACACAATCTAACACAAGTGTGTGTTCACACCAAGTAGCACATGTTGAAGTGTTATTTGAACTGAGGACTGCAAAATTCCTTCATACTGTTCAAACTCGAAAACAAGTTAACTGTGACTCTGGGACTTGCAAACAATTCCATAATGGTTCCACCAAAGAAACTGGGCTGCAGCAGTTATCTTGCCTTTACTTACTTAATGAAGTGTTTCAACAGTCTGAGCATTGAAAGGTTTGGGCTACCACGTGAGCCTGTCTCGGGAGTTTATGACAATGTCGAGCCACTGGGCTTGATGAAAGTTGCTAAAACTGTCTGCAGAAAGACAAGTTAAAAGACTGGTGGGGCACCCAGGACCAAAGCAGAGCTCAAAGTGTATGCTGCATCTTAACTACTATATTTTGCTTTGCTCTGTGCTGCTGCAGTGATCTAAAATAGACCACCTCTCAGTTCTGCAGTACCTACTTCCACTCCCCAGGGGTCTCTCTACCCACGCCTGCCTGCGCAATAACAGCTCACACAGGCTAAGAAGGTGCGTGTATGTACGTGTACACACTCAGTATGAACATAAGAAGGTGGAGAAGAGGGCCATGGTAAGCCTGAGTGCAAAAGACAAGAGAAAAAGAAGCAGTGGAAAGGAATAGGATGGGGATAAATGAGGTGGCAGATGGATGGAGAAGTATATGGATGACAGTCAGGGTGAGCATTTAAGAGTGGGCGTTTCCAATGTGCCCATAGGATCCAGTGTCATTTATATGCTGCACCTGTAGGTGTGTTCATTTGTGTGACAGTGAGTCACAGTTGAACCTCACATATGAGAACAAATGAGAAATGAGGACAGAATCAAGTTGAATTGTAATCGTTTGAATATTTCTTTAAAATTAATTAGCAGCAGTACACAGTAAACCGTAACTGTTTATTACCCGCACCTTCTGAAAGGGTGTGAAAGTGATTAGCCAGTAAAATACGGCATCTTCCATGGCAGGTAACCCTCCTAAATTAAGAGAAAACTGTCGTATCATGCCGGTGTGACCAATTACATGCATGTGTTCCCACTGCACTTCTGATTAGCTTGGTGCTACTCTGAGGCGATCCGTGTGGAATGGCAGTGCAGCAATTACAGTGCACTACCACACAGCCCCATTTTAGAGATGACATGGGCACTCTGCAGCAATCTCCGAGTTTAGAGAAGGAGAGACAGATGCAGCTGGTCACACAGAGGCAGGGAAGCATGGAAAGAATAAGAGGGTGTGGTGGTGGGTTTGCTGAGAAAAGGCGATCAAAATAAAAACAGAGCGAAAGGAAAATAGTGGGAGGCAGTGGTCCTTGGTGAGATGAATCAATCCGGTGCGTGTTATGTTCTCCACCTACTGCTGCATCTGCTATCTCGTCCTCAAATTTGGACTGAATCGCCTCCCTCTTCCAGTTCCAAGGCAGCCACTTCCAGTAACCCAATCCCATGAAGGATCCATTTTATCATCCAAATTATAATTCATAGCGAGAATCAAGTGAAGAGATGAAGTTCTCCCTCTAGTGGCGGATGTTACACAGTGCACGGAAACCTTTTCCTTTTTTGTGCCTCATTTCTGAAATTAGTCCTTCCTTTCTGACTTCCATCTCTTTTTAATCCCTTCTCCACATTTTTTTTAACTTATTCATTTCTTCATCTGCTCCTCTCTCTCCAGCGGCTGCTCTCTGCTTCTTCTTTTCTTGTTCTCAAAAAAACCCCTCTTCATTCTGTCCTTTTGCTCACCCTCCTGCCAAAGTCCATTTTGATTTCCTTCCCCTTAATTCCAACCATGCTCCATTCTCCCCCTGCACTTTCACTACTGCACGTCTTTCAGTCCCTTCTTTTCCATTATTTCCTTCCTTGGTTTTTCCTCTCTACCCTCAACTGTATGTCCTACTTTTCGCTTTCTTCCTCAAGTGTACTCTGTTTTTTCATTCTCCAATTTCCCTCTTCCAGTGAAGGTAGATTATGTTCTTTCTTTCTTGCTTCAGCCAAAGTCTTCTGTTTCCTTTTTTCCTCTCTGAATGCCTTCTTTTGTTTTGAATAGCTTGATTTAATTTGAATGCGTCCATCCTCCTTCATTGCCTGTTAACAGTGGCTCTGTTCAGACCTTGCATTAACATGGGTGGCTGCTTTAGCAGTATTTACGCAAATGTGTCCTGGACCAAACTGAAGAACTATTCACCCCCACCTACATTCATCCACATACTCTAAAATCTCATAAGCTTTGTCCATGACATTTGAAATTTGTAAAAAGTCCATGCAGATATTTTGCGGTGATTTTCTCTGGTGTCAAACATCTTAGGCAATTTGGGTTGTCTGGAAAATGCCAAGGAATACATTCAGACTGTCTTGTTTTGATTCTTTCTTCTTCTTTTAATTCCCAGCCGACCAGGCATGGGAAGTGAATTACTGCCTTCCACCAGTTAAAAACAATACATTTTGGTCTTTGTAAACAGAAATGATAGACGTGTATTTGCATATAGAGCGAGGAAGTGAGATCCAATCATGAGTGGTCACACGAGACACGTGTGGAGACGCATTTTAATGCCAGATGTGAACTGATGTACTTAGAGCTGTTCATTTGTGATCAGATCACCCAAGACGCATGTTAATGCCAAGTGTGAATGGGGCAAGTGAGTTACCCACACACACAGAGGCTGACTGGGTGTGTGTCAGGTGGGGGGGGATATAATAAATTCTACAAGTGAGGTGTGTGTGTACCCTATGCTAATGTGTATTTCCCCCTGGTAAACAGGAGTGAGTGACAACATCCTAATCAACAACTAGCAAACTGTGTTTCTCTGGATATACTATACAAAAAGTTGGACAAGAGGAAATAAAGTGAAAATTTGATGGAAGCCGTGGAGAACAGAATGCAATTGAGTTTAATTTCAGGACAAATTAATGTAAAGCCGCAATGCCACAAAGTGATGTTGGACAGGTTTTTGTGCCATCTATACTGCAGTGTCAGAAAATCTAAATTCCTCCGTGTCCTTGTTGTTTGCATCTGTTTGCAGTCAGATCCTTGGAGAAATAAGTCATTCGGAGTGAACCAGTGAAACTTTTCCCTTCTTGCTCTTCTCTCCACCAGCTGAAGCCTGCTCTGCATGAGAATGGGGGGATAGATTAAACAGCTGGGCCCGTCTCTTCTCCCTCACCTCCATTATCGCACTCGCTCCGTTCCCAAGACTATTCCCTTTGCTTGATATGAAAGATGGCAAAACAATGCTATCAGACCTGGCGCTCAAGGAAATCTGATATACAGGATAGAAGAAAATAAACCAGAAAATTAAACAGTGTCCGAAAGCTGTGGAGGCATATATTTTTTTTAATAAACAAGCTTTAATAATGGACACCGGTAGCTACAGTAAATTTAAAGGTAGATTTAGGGGCAGTCAACTTACGTACTCACAGGGATATCGTATATCCTGTTATAAATATCCTCTGGGGACTCTGGAGGAGTTTCTTCAAAATCCAATCAAGAAGAATTTAATATACTATTGAGTTGCATTATGGTAAGTATTTTTGCAGCCTGACCCCAAATTACCATACATGTTTTGCTTTGATTTGGACTTTTTTCAGTGTATATGGTTCAAATCCCCCAAATTTATGGGAGTGAAATAATCAGTGGAGTCTTTTAAAGCCTTTGCAGTATTCTGTCTCCAGATCCATGCAAACATAAGATCTTTTCCACTCTAACCTCTATACTGGCAATGTCCTGGTTTGTTATGCATGTAAGAAAGATTAACATAGGTTTGATCCCTATTACTGTTTGTTTTACATGATGTAAAAGAAATCGCGGTGCCCAGAATACTGCATGTAAACAGAAGCTGGTCCACACTTGTTCACACAAGTCATGGATGTATTATAAACATGCCTGCGGCTCTGGAGGCCCTGAGGCTCTGATCGTCCTCTCTGAAACACTGATTCTATCTCCATCCTGGAACTCAGAAGCTCCTCTGTCATCCTCCTGCACCCCATGTTTGGTGCCTTTAGCATCGGCTGGACTAACAGCCATGATGGGACCGTCCTGGTTGGTATCACAGCTGCTGCGCTATAGGGGCAGGGCAAGGGCATGCTGATTGACTGGCACCTTGGGGAGACACAAAGCAAGGTGGAGGACAAGCGAGGAAGTGGCCTGGCGCGCTGGGAGTGTTGAATGTCTGTTTCAGCGTCTGGACGTGTTGGACCCATAATCCAGCCGATGAATCACACACCGTTCTGTTTCACCCTGTTCCTCCTTCTGTAATGGCACATATGTGCGAGCTTGTGTGCGTACATGCGAGTGTGTGTGGAGACTCTCCAAGGAGCCAACTGTATATCATGTAGCTCTGCAGGCAGCCAGATGCCCTTGTACAGGACACCCACATCGGAAATCCATCCACAAGAATGGAGATTACATTGGAGACGATTGGCCACCGGCCATCCCGCTCCCCCTCCCTCTCACTGAAACCTCTCTCTGTCAAGCTAGCCTCATTCTACTTTTCATTAGGTAACTTTAGATGGATTGCTCTCATATCCACTGGCTGTTTTTGAAAGTAGAGAAAAAGAAGCCAAAGCATTGTCCTTGAACCATGTACTGCTAAATGCATCTGTGCGAAAATCTACATCTGAGCTAAACACTTTTGTATGTTTTTCTCCAGAAACAAACCTTTCAGTGTGGCAAAAAATATATTTCATCGTGTATTGACAGTGGATTGGTGCGCAAAAATCAAGAAAAAGCTCATGACTGGTAAATTTTTTTTCCACTTGTTTCAAATAAAAAGCTTTTGAGTCTCAATAAACGATAAAAATGACTGACAAGATGGCGTTCTGTGCAGTTTAACCCCCCCCCCCCCGCCTCTCTTTTAAGGCACAGATTGCAGGCAAGTTGTTTTTTATGTGAAGCGCACTGGGGGGAAAAAAAAGCGATTTACCTACCCACCACACTCCTTTGTTCAATGTAAATACATCGCCCACCGTTCGTGTCTGCATACATTTGAAACAGATGAAATCTCACTGTTTTAACTGCTCGTTCATCTTTCATCTGTGCAGTTATCAATCCAACAGCTTGGTTTCATTTCTTCCCCTTTCTCCTCTCGCTTCGACAAGATTCTCACCACCTTTCATCTCGGCCACGGTGGATTTGTGCGAGGGTGGCTGTCGGAGTGAGCCAGTGAAAGCCCCCCCCACTCATGTGGAAATCAAAGTTGTCACTTCTCTAATTACCTAAAGCAATCTTTTCCCTCTCCTGCTCTGCACTACTTAGCTGCGTCTCCTCTCTCTCCTCATCATTACTTTCTTCACTATTTCTGTTTTTTTCTCTCTCTATCTCACTCTCCATCATCCCATAGCCACAGGCCAATAATTGGAGATACCTTCCAACTGTGCAAGATCCAATCGGAATGAGTCGCAGAGCACCAGAGGCCCAATAAGAACCCGCAGAATGAGAAGAAACTGTCATCAGTGACAAGTGACTAAGCTGGTTGACTTCAAGTAACTCTTTCAGACTCTTTTTTGGACTTTCTTTTTGAATATAAAGAGACTAAATTATTAAATCCAAACTGTGACGCATTGTATCGAATCAGTGACTTTTTCTTTGCTTAGCTTAACAGCTCCACCTGATAAAACTAAGAACTATGAGAATTACAGAATCACATTTTTCATTTATGTTAATTTAGCCAGTACAGAATTATGAAAATTACAGAATCACAAATTTCATTCATGTGTTAATTTAGCTAGTACGAAATTAAATTAAAACCGTTGCTACTTCAGAGTGGTAGAAGGTGTATTCTGACCGCTTTCAAAAAGCATTCATTCATTTTTCTGACATAAAAGTTGCTGTTGATATAAAGATGATAAATACCCACAATGGCTTATACACTCAGTTGCTAGTTTACTTGGTAAATGTAGCAGGTACATCAGCCCTGCACTTGGAGATATTTCTAGTATTTTATCTTCATGATGGCTGAATATAAAGAAGGCTGTTGTACTGGCTGCAGTATTAAACTGATGGAGTTAATAAAGTGAAAACCAGGTGTATTGTTATAATAGTGGAATGATATTGGAGTTTAGTTTAACTATTGTATCTATGTTTGGTTTAATCCGTAAGGATGAATCATACAGAATGAATTTATCATACATTTTGAATGCAAAATCTCAAGGTATAATATGTACGTTCTTTCTAAAAAACAATGGACAGCCTCAGTAGTTTCTTATTTTCCTCTTGTTTTGCTGTGTTTGCGAGATTTCTGGGCATCGACCTTTACACAGTAACAGCGTCAGGGTGTGAGGGAGGGACTCTCCAGTTACTTTACTGTGTCCTCTCTGTGCTCTGATTTATAACATAGCTGTGAAAACAATGGGAAGATAATATTTTATTTCTCTTATTCACCGCTTTGCTAACACTGCTCCCTCTCTCCCTTGTTTACAATACGGTCTTTACAAACAGTAACCGACAAATCCTACATAGTATGCCTTTAAGCCAGAGACATCTCTCAGAGAACTTAAAGCAAAAACCACAAAAAATAAAAAAAATCACAGAAATATTAGGGAGGCAAAGTAAAAGGAAGTATACTATGGAAATTCTGTAGGGAACAACCAAAAGCATGTCGGTACTTTCCACCGTCTGGTGAACATGACCTGGTACTAGGCTGTGATGACTGCCCGCAGCGGCTAAAACACTGCATAGTGGTCTGGTTACGTACTAGAGGAGCTCCTACAAACCAACTTTGCAAGACGGTAAAGACCCTGGCCATCCGGACATGAGGCCACTGTGTGCTCTGTGCATCACCCCGCACACTCAATCTATCATCTTCTGCTCAGTGGACCGTTGAAAGTCACACAGGGCTTCTTGGATACTCCTTGCTTGGAGGTCCTGGCTACTGAAGTGAAATCTAGTCCATGCTCAGCTAAAGTCCATATGCCTGCAGCCATTTGTTGGACTGTGTTGTCTTGTGTAGAGTGCGCCCCTCTCCTGTCCTAATCCTGTTACTCTCCCCTACTTTAGAATTTTAACTGGCACTGCTGAGTGCTTTCATATTCCTTTTGCCAAAGGGAAGAGGAGAGAAAATCTTGTCTGCCTTACATTGTGTCTCTATCTTCTTTGCTTATTCACAGTTGGCTTTTCTTTCTCACTGAGTGTCGAGGGCTTAAAGACAATGATGGATATCTAGAAACAGTAGAGACACTACAAAAGAGATAAAAAGGCAGGAGGAAGGGAAAGGTGCAGCTCAGAGCTTTGTTGACCCTTTTCTTAGACCATTTATCCGAGGAGTAAGAACATCTTAACAGCTTCGCTGGAGGAGCTGAGGCTGACCTTACGCTCTTTCTCTATGAATCCACATCTCTCTTCTCCCTTTTTTTCTTCTCTAATGGTCATCTTTCATGCTGAACCGATCCTCTAAATGCCTTTGAGAATGAAAACACAGGACGACAACAGCACTTTCTTTGCACTTGGTCTATTGTTCCTCTTTTCCGCGGTTCCTCTTGATTTATGATCTGTATTAAATGGTTTGGGGTCTACTCAAAATGAACATGTCTGATTGAATTTCAAGTCGTGTGTGTGTTTGAAGTAATTAGCGTGTTATGAAATCGCTCCTGTTCTCTGTGTGTGTGTCTGTGTATTTGTCTGGATGCTGGGGGCGTGCATATCCAGCACTGGACTGTACAGGCTGTATGTAATCTTTCCTGCTGTGGTTCAGTTCAATTTGTGAAGTACTTATTATTCAGTAACATGCAAAGCATCATCCATCATGGCAGTGACAGTATACTGGCTCTCGCCTCGCTCTCTTTCTTCCCCACCTCTCTCCTTCTGTCTTCTCCTACTCCTTTATTCCATCATTTTCCAGCAATATATCCCCAGCAGTTTGATGTAGAGGACTAGTGCAATTTCTTGTGTCTTTCTCCCCACCATCAGCAGCTCCACCCGTGAATTACCACCCCCTACTACAACTTCCTCTTGCTAATTCTACTCAACTACAGCCCAGTCAGAAACTAAAGCAAAGTGACAGCTTTATAGTAAATCTACTGCCTGTAAATACTGACGAGAAAGAAAAAGAAATAGAGAGAACAAAAAAACAGCGCACTGTGCACTGTCATTGGTCATAATGACACTGTTATGAGGCAGCGAAATATGGTAATCATAGATATGCGGCAATGGTGACAATATAACTAGAGTTGTAAAATGTGTAATGATGATCCAAAGCTCAGGGGGCAGTGCAAGGAAGTCCAAATGCCAAGCGTAGTATAAACCCCAGGAAATGGATGGATTATTTCAGAAGATCTCCTCTTACTGTAATGTCACAATTTACAGTGATAAGATTACTATAATCATAAAAGACATAATGATAGGCGATTTGCAAAGTGAGTGGATGATCATGAGATGGGTGGAAGGGGTTAGAAAGCACAGCCAGGTAACCATTCATACAACATTTATATTCACTCACAGGTGCACATATTCTCTGGGAAATGCAGACACACACACATTTCCCCCCTACAGCTCTTTCTTTGTCCTAGTTTGATTTCTTTTCAAGGAGCAGCGTGGATTCACTGACGATACAGTGAGTTCTGAGTTTGACTGACGTGGCATTTTCAAGATACAAATACTGATAATTTGGGATTTTTTTTTTTTTTGCTAGTGTTTGATTGTTGATACACAGAAACGCGATCGTGAATTAAGCTACGCTAAAAATGTAGAAGTCAAGTACTGTGCGGAAGTCTTAGGCCACCATTACGTTTATATAATGGCCATACATATGCATTTTTCAGTCTCTGTAGGAAATACGTAAGCAGCAATTAAAAAAATCTGTTTCTACAGAGCAAAGTGTACACTGTGCAGTGTTACATCGTATACATGGTGCGCACCCGACGTCACTGTAAATGTAAGTCCTGTGGTTACATTCACTGTTTGGCAGAAACACTACTTACTAAATGGCAGTGTTCAGCTTGAATACCATAAAAACACATCTAAAATGAGAAAGAGCTGTTGTGCGATTGCAAGGAAACACGCCTCCTTGGTCTCTCACATAGCTGAAATTACTTTCACATGTTCATTTTCAGTTTAACACTTACGTATAAATGCTGCTTTATGTACCACTAAGCTAGTGGCTAACAGCCAAAATGCCCACACTAGCTGCATGCTAGCTCACTACTGTTGGCTTGGACTTAAAATAAACACAAAGTGCAGTAGTGTAGGTTATGGATTTTTTTTGTATTATTTAGTTTCTTTGTTATGGAGAAAAAAAAGAATGACCAAGCGTCAAGCCTTTTGTATGTGCCTTCAGGCTTTGTTTTGTGTATTTCCCTGGCCTCAAAATCAGGCACACAGCCCATAAATGTTACAAAACCTGATTCCTGGTTCCTGGCCACGTGTCAGTGTCCAGGAACCACTGGTTCTAAGGATCACTGTTGAGTCTTTAAGCAGATACGTGTTTGCTTTACTCCTGGCTTTGCAGTTTTCTGTACTAAATGCAGCCATGTTATAACTGAGCCTGACTGAGGGGTTGTGTTCCAGTGGAATAGTGACGTGAGTGCATACCCTGTTTAGTTACCTGGGAAATTCTGGGAAAAGACAAAAACACAACAGCAATGGCTCTTTATCATGAGCTACGGCTC
>JAPQRN010000011.1:4159902-4185922 GCA_037367275.1 Coranthus polyacanthus
ATTAGCAGAAGCGGCCACACCCCCTTTCTTATGCATAAGTCCATCAAAGCGCACACACACACACACACACACACACATACACACACACACACACACACACACACACACTATCTTCAAAGAAAAAGCCTAATTTATAATCATTGCTCTTGCTTTTGAAACGTTAGTTAGTGCGATCATTCACGATGAGATTCAAATCTTGCCTCGTCATTTACAACTATAAGTAAAGATTTAGAATATTAGGTCATACAGTAATCATTTCCAGTGAATCATCAACTTGTCTCTTCTTTCAGTATCTAGAAACAAAGCATATCATTTTAAAATCAATACAATTATATATTGTCATCAATCGCTTGTGATTAAAAAAAAATTCAACTCGTGCAATTTGAAATCATGCAAGGCTTGCAATTTTCTCACGACAAAAGATCTAAAATGAACCTCCAGCTTTCACCTTTGTGCCTCGAGTTTCAAATCTCAGTAGGGAACTACAATCACTGCATCTCGTCCTGTCATAAAATCCAAGCATATTTGGATGGATATTTTGCAAGCTGTGGAAAAAGTATTTGGCGTGGCTTTGCATATACACTCCCCTTCCTCCCTCCTAGGACATCTGAGTCAGGATGCAATTGTTGGTGCTAGTCTGGCTCGACTGTAAAATATCCTTGCATATGCTGCAAGGAAGAATATCTTATCTATGTCAAGTATAAATGACAAACTTCCCACTAAAGCAAACTGGCGTAAAATAATTATGGAGTGATTTCCTCTGGAATACTTGCCCTGTCTGCTTAACTCATCAAAGGGACAGTTTGTGAAAGATATGGGCTGGGATATCTCCACTTTTCCAATTCCACAGCAGCCTCAACACATGCAAGTATCTCCCTTGACTAATTACGGACTCCTCTTTTTGTACCTTGCTTATTACGCTGTTACTCCTATGCCCCTTCGTCATCTGACCTTTTGATTATTACGTTGTTTGTATTTTTATGCACAAAAAAGAAACACCGATGCATTGTAACGCTGCCTTTTGCCTTCATTATACATTTCTGTCATTAATCCATGATTATTTTGCAGACCAATGCTCTACTGAGCCCGTTGTTGTTGCGTTTACAAAAAAGAACAAAACTCAATAAACATACATGAGGGAAAAAAAGTTTCAACTCATAATATATTAAATGCCATGGAAACTGCATTTTCTGTTATCATTGTTACCGCTACTGAAAAAGTAGAGTAGATAAAGAACAACAAAATCTTCTGGTCCTCAGAGACACGGCAGCTCAAGTCAGAGTAAAGTAATCTACAGGGACATTAGTGCAAGATAGCACCTTGCCTAGGGGCATTTGTTGATGTTTAATGTTTCATTTTGACAATTTTATTCCTCAGCCAGCGTTTAGAAGCTCACATCCTGTTCCTCTCCACTAACAGCACGGCAGCAAACTGTATTTTCATGATAGGGGGAAAAATAAATTGTAATGACTTTTCCTGGAAATGTGGCTCCCTGTGAGGTTCTGACGGGGTGACTTCCTGTCTTGTGTCAGGGGGTGTGTCTCAGCAGGTAACTACAACAACATCCCATAATGGAAAATTAATGTCTTCCAACTGAGACGATGCACTAACTTCATTTAGCTCATTGGGTCGGGTAAACACCATTAGACCATGGAATCTGCAGTGCTCCTGGAAGTTCAGTCATTTGAGAGGGAGTTGGGTAATTATGGCAGAATTAATGGAAATTGGGTAACAAATGTATTCATAATTCATGCACCTATTTTCTGAGGCTGGAGTTCTTTTTGTGGTGAATGAGAAGGAGCTTGATTTAACTCAGACAGAAGTCCCAAATGATATGTCCTCCTGACTCACAACGACACAGTAGTGTGTTTTTTGCTTCAAGGTAGAGGACGATGCTTAAACTAGTGTAACCCAACAAATTACTGAGGTTTGATATATTATTTTCAAATAGCTTATTAGTAAGGCAATGTCTTGAATGAATCACAATTTTTAACTCAAGACAAACAGTCATTCAAAAATTATTTTCTTTCTACTATACGGCATATATAACTAGAGACACATAATTACAATGACTATATTACAACAAATAAACAAGTTGCATTTTGATTTTTTGTTGAAAAAGACATGTCTCCAGAGGAATGATCTTCATTTTGCGATTTAGCCATTTTTCACGGCTTGCAGAAAGCAAAAACTCAATTAATCAAATTCATTTAAAATATTGCCCAGCCCTATTTAAGTGGAGAACTTGGGAAATGTTTCTTCCAAAGTCTTTTTAACGATTAATGGTCCTAGAGTGGTCAGTCAACCACTTGGTCCAGACTAAAATGCCTGAAAAACATTTTGTACAGACTTCCCAGAGGATGAATTCTACCAGCTTTGGTGATACCCTGACTTTTCCTCGTGTTTGGATTTCATTGAAACGTCCAGACAACTGTGCAACAGACTAACAAAAATTTCCTACAGATATTCACAGTGCCCAGAGAATAACACCTGTCGATCCCCTGACAACTTCTCTTATACTACCAGCCAATCAAAGTTTTTTTCCTGGCGATGCACCAATCTTGAAATTCTGCTGATACCCAGGTTTAAAAAATAAAAAATAAAAAAGGCACATTTGTATTTGCTGATAGCAGTCTAAAGGCAGATACTGAAGCTAATATCGGCTGATAACAATGTCTAGCCAATAGATGCTTTGAAGTATCTTGACATTTACCAGATGAACTGAAACCAATCTTCTAATGACTTTGAAGAACCACGGGTTCATGTTTCACTTTGAATTGTAACAGGTGAACACCTTTGCGGTTTCACCTTGTGCCATAATTGAGTAAAAAGGCTCAACATTCAGAGACACTTTTTAATTGCAAAATATCTATATAACAACAATAATGACATTTTAATCAGCTCTACTTTGTACTCTAGTGCTAATTAGAAAATGTCAGCATGCTAACACTCCAAACCAAAATGAAATACATGGTAAACATTATACCTGATTAGCATCATCATTATTATGAGCATTTCAGCATTTATACCCATATATTAAAAGGGCCAAGAAATAGTCCATCATAAAGAGTATTAGAAATATGAGGCAAAAATAAATGAGTAGTAGTGCTGACATGATAATAGAACAAAAGTGGAAATATAGATTGCCCCATTCATCTGTGGTTAAACTATGTCATGAAATGGCAGAGATTACCCAAAATTAAGGGGAGAACAAATCTCAAGTTGTTTTCTTCTGGAGACAACAGTATACCATTTAGTTTCAGGCACTGAGCAAAAAGCCCTGCTGCTTGCTTTCATCTCACCAAACTCTAATTAGGCAAACTAAACAAATATCAGCAGAGAGAGAAGTCCTCTGCATATTCAAACAATAGGGCTCCTGAGTTCGAGCGAGCAGAAGGAGCTAAGGAGAGGGAGGAAGAAGAGAGAGAGTTGATCACAAGAAAATTAAACGGCACTGAACCTTGTAAACAAATATTTCAACAATGTTAAACATAATGTAGGAGACGTTTGGTGCCGTTATGCTGTGAAATAGCCTAGCTCTGTTTGGAACGGGGTTTCACGTATGAAGGGCACTGAAAAAAGCTCAACTAAGGAGGAAAAAAAGGGTGAAAAACACAACATGAAGTGTGAGCATGTGTGAGGAGGTATCAATAAAACAATATTACTACAAAGGGTATCAGTACAAAGGCAGCAATTATCAACTGCTGTAACATATATTTTCTATATATGAGGCAAAGCAAACCCCACATGTTGGTCCTATATGTGTCTGGAAATTCCTAAAGCCCATCACTGCCTTCCATCAATAATTTTACCTTTGCTGATGGAGAGTGTTCCACCTTGAAGTGTCAGCTATAGTTCCCTAAAATATATGAGCTCCCAGAGTCAGCCCATGGATGTGGAGGTGAAACGCTGACACAGATCTATTTTTTTGTTCCTTTTCAAGAATTTTGTTTTTCCTAAATTTTCTTTCTCTTGAAGGTCACTCATCATTATTCAGGTCTTATGTGGCCAAATGCATGACGTACTGCAGCCCGACCCTCGTTGGCATGGCAACTGGCTCCAGCTATCTTTGCTACCATGATGATGGCCATACTGGTGAGTAAGGTTCTGCTCAATATAGCTCTGCTCTCTGTCTTCTGTTATTCTCATGTTCTCAGAAATGTCTTCGTCTTCCTTTTATGAACATGTGACATGTGACATGTTCTTTGCTTCAACCTTTTCCCCCATCCCACGCCAATCTTCTTTTGTCCTCCGTTTTTTTTTTTTTATTTGGCCTCACACACTGTGGAGCTCACTTCCTCTCGAGCAGCGTGTCTGTCTCTGCAAGCAATTAAGTTTGCCATTGTGTGTTTTTATTACATTATCCACCCAAATACATTATGTTGAACCCTGAAAAGTGTGAGGTGATTTTCATTTAAACAGGTTATAAAACCGAATAAGAGAATCCAGTTATTATTGTAAGTGTGCATTTGAATAAGCAACGATATTTACTAAAACACTGTCTCGCTCTATATTGCCTGTCGAGGTAAACCCCAGGTAGAGCAACATTAAAAAAACAAAACAACCATTTCATAAATCTTCCCACTGTAGCAAAATTACCTTCTGGTGGTAACTCCATTTCATATAATCAGTAATCCTGTATCCAATTAAGACCACATTGCCAAGGCTGTATTGTTTAAGTTAAGCCTTGACAGCATACCTGACGAAACTGATAAAGTGCAGACAAGTGGAGTGAGCACAGACTTGCTATTAATTGCATTACTATCATCTAAAACTAGCAAGTCAACATCAAAGCTGTGCAAAATCAATCTGAATAAAAAGTGTGTTTAGAGAGTATTACTTTGGCACATACAATTTGGTAAAATAGAGATGTGGGAACATAATAATTACATTTTTCTAGCACCTGGCTATCTAAAATAAGTGGAGAAACAGATTAAAACAGCCCGTTACCCAGGGGAGTTCTCTGGAGACCAACACAAGCCCCAGGTGCAAGACGTCCATTTTATCTCTCAGCCACACCTGATATTGCTGTGCTCGTAAGTGTGAATACATGTATGCATGTGCAAAGAAGTACAACTGCCAATGCCCTTGAGACTTCAATACTGTATGTAGTGTAAATATTTTGATCGCTACTGCCGCCAAAACCATCACGACCATGCTTTTGGCTAGTGCTCATATAGTGTAGGATTGCTTAATCAGATAGGGCTGTTATGCTAGGCTCCACTGATCCCATCTGTCACGACTTCATCCTCCAATCCGCCGTGCTGTTTTGGGCCCCATGACAGCTCTTTAAGAAAACCACTCAATCTGTTCTCTGGGCTATTTCTGCATTCTTTGCATTTTGTCTCTCCAAAAAAAGAAAGAGAGAAGAGGAAGCCTTGAGCTGCAGGTTGGTTAAACTGAGGGGAAGGCAGCCCCGCCTTACTGATATCATTCCTCTCTCCTCCGCCTTACACCCACTACCACCGTTCCACAGGGGAATCTGGCGGTAGATCAGAGAGGTGCTGGTGCTACACCAGCGACTTGGCACTTTCTGACCTCATCCCCCATGGTAGCCATTTCTAGCTGTGTGTAGGGCTGAATACCAGACGCCCCTGGATCAGCTCATCCCCAGGGAGCCAAAAGGAAACTGGATTAGTGGCTCAGAGTACACATCACAGAGAAACCCTAAAATATGGGGCCTTTGTGCCATACTGTGTGCAGTGGTAGGGGGCATTACTTGGTCACTAGTTTACAAGTTGACGGGGTCATAAACTGTTTTGGTGGATTATAATTACAATGTTTTTTTTTTCTTCGGAATTGTAAAGCATGTTGGGTAATAGCCTGACTTCTTACAAGTACAGTTCGCTTCCCACTAAGGAATGTTAGTATACCAAAAACATCTTTAGAATTTCACTTGTATCTTTCCTGGATAAAAAAATGGCACCCAAGCTGTGTGGTTTGTTTTGTTCCTAACATATTAAAAAATGCTTCCATGAATAGAGTCACTATGACTGAACAGTAAAGGAAAAAAAAACAAAAAGGAGACTGAAAAGATGGACAGACAGGAAACTTTGATGTAGTACTCTGTGCAGCGCAGTGTAAAAACACCAAAGACAAGACTAGTTAGCACCAAAGATATCATGAAAATCAGAAAAAACAAGCTTCCCAAGGATTACTGCTCTAATCCATGGTACTCTATGAATGCTAATGTGCCAGCTCGAGGCACAAAGAACTCAAATCCCCTGTGGGCCCTTCAGTGCTCTCCTTCACTTACTAGAAATTCCTATTATGTGACACTATAAAAAGATTGATTCTGATGATCCACAAGAGTGATAACATTAGTATGTATTAAGTAGTTAGGAGACTCGCACTGCTGTGTTACTGCTGAACATCTGCCATCAGGTTGGTTGGGATCAGACTTCTAATCATGTCTTCTCTGGATCATCTTGTCTACAAAAAGTCTGAAATCCACAGATGTATACAGTACAGCACTGACAAAGACTCCCTTTCTTAAGCTATCAACTGTCAAGTCAAACTGACCATAAGGTCACTAAACTGCTAAATCCAATTATATGTAATTATCCAGTGTGTCATCTACTAAAGAAAAAAAGCTTTATCTGATCAAAGGAGAAAGGGAATCAAGAGGTACTTTTCATGACTGGATACAATCCTTTGGCCATAACTTCATCCCTGCTGCATTTTTTTTTTTTTTTAAGGTAGCTGTTGTGGACACATTTATTGACTTCAATTTATTGACTTAGTGTATTTTTCATCCTAAAAAAAACTGCACGGTGTTAGGGTTAAATGTTTTCTCAGTCAAGACACCGTTTCACATCTGCAGAATCACGGCCACATTTTACAATCTATAATCCTGTCAAACATACTGAAATGACTGTGTTTCTCAATAAATGCTTTATTTACAAGCTACAATAAACGGTGTTCATAAATATTTGGCTGCACCTAATATGCAATGTATTACTTACAGGACAAACTTGATAAACAATATTTATTTTACAGTGCAATAGAAAAATGAGGCGGCGTCTTCGAAAAGGCCTCTATTACAGTCATCGAGACTAATCAATTTCCATATAAGATCCTGTAATTAAAACTAATTGCCCAGCTAAAGGAGGCACCTGAAACTGCGATAAAGATTGATACCAGCAATGGATCTGCCTTGGAAAAAAAAAACAAGAGTCAGGCAGCTGAATCAATAACTGTTTCTGAGTATTTCATCAGTGTCAGTAACAAAAGCATATAATTAGAGCTGCCTCAGAAATACCAAAATCAATCAAGAGGTGTTTTTCTTTTTTTTTTTTTTTTTGTTCAGGCTTATCACTGACAATTCAACCCTTCTCTGTGTGTTGTTTTTAGTTAACAAGGTGGTAGAGCAGTCCTGCCTGCATTCAAATATCCCCCAAGAAAGAGAGTCGGGTTTGTTTGCATTCACCTCCCTTATTGCTCCCATTGTCTTTACCCTTTCTGCACCTTAAGTATCTCCCGACTCCTCTGCATTTACTGAAATCAGGGAGCTCTAGGAGGAAGACGAAGAGTGATCAGTGTCATCTCCACTTCATTTCTATGATCAACGGCGCCTCTCGGGGTTCCAACCAACAGATCTGGGTACTCGGCACATCTGAACAGGCCCCATCTGCTGCTGCCATCCCTGAGGCAGGGCGGCAAGCTGGAGCTGGGGCTTTACGCTGGTGTGGAGGAGAATATGAGTGTATGTATATTTGTGTGTGTGTGTGTGTGTGTGTGAGTGTGTGTATCACCCTGAGTTGCTGGGTACAGTTATACATATTAATGAGCATCTGTGGCTTACGGGGAGCACTCTTGTTGAAATGCTTTTAGTGTTTTCACACAGCATTGGAGTAGTGCAATTCAACAGGTGTGTGTTTGTCTCTAGCTAGTACATATGTGCTGAAATTCAAACCATTTTCTATCCTGATAATCACTATCAAAAAGGACTCTGATCCTGAAGGAGAAACTAAGAACTAAAGAAACAGGATTCATGCTGATTCTGCAACAAAGTGCAGTTTTTAAAGGTTTATTTTCACATATTTAATGTCACCTTGTTTTTTTTCAGCCCTTTGTAAGATTCTTCAGCTGACAAAAAAAAAAAGGGCATTAATAGATCACAATGAAAATGTGTGTGTTTGCGCGTGCATATACATTTAACAAAACCGTCAGATTTTCATTGGATTTAGTTTATGAAGCATCCTGTGAGTGTGTGTGTGTGTGTTTTAAAAGCATGGACAATATGCACGTGTGGCAATCTGTGTGCTTGTGTGCGGGCCCTTCTCCTTATCTCCTTCTGCCAGGCCACTCTGCTGACATACACTCCAAAGAGCCCCTAGTTGTCATTCATGGCATCAAGCAGCTCCGAAAAATGTCACCATAAGGGGAAGGGGAGAGACAAAGAGACAGAGATACACAGAGAAAGTGGCAAGTGGTGTTAGTTTGAAGCCCAACAAACCACCCCGTTACCACTATGGGGTCCGTTATCTCTTCTGTCATACCTCTTCCATCCTGGAGCCACCAGAGCTATTTTAAAGTCTTTGGGGGAAAGTCCAAGTCAAGCCTCAAGCATTCTTAAGCAAATTACCAGTCAGGAAGCAAGTCTTTCAAGTCTGTCGTTACAAGGCATCCCTAATACAACAGCACAATGGCCAGTATCACTCTCTATAGAAACACAGATGCACGTCCTGAATGAATGCAGTTCTTTTTATCCACCGACACTCAACTCAAGGTTGAAATCTGTTTAATGTTGTAAAAAGCTCCAGATTGCTGTGATAGATCACATCCACAAAAGCCAGTGCAAAAAGACGCGATTGTTATTAATTATTCTCATATGTGGGTCAGCCATTTTGGCTTCAAATAAGGATAAGAACAAAGTAAGGTTAATCCTGTGTGAAGAATTCAGTAAAATTAAGAACAGACTAGTTAACACTAGATTGTCTTTTCATGTTGCTTCTCATTATGCTTAAACGTCTGCTCGGTTCCCTCACTTGTGTCTTATCTTTGTATCTCATCCCTCCAATTCTCAGAAGTGAGAAAGAGAGGCAAAACACAGAGCTGAGGTGAGAGGAACTGAGGAAATGTTGTTAGAGACATTCTGAGGAATTTCTGATGCCACTGCTGATTAGGAGTCTGTCAGCTTTAACTGTTGTTTTATAGCTTAGATTTTGTATTTGCACACACAATCACTTTCCAGTTAATTAATGGGGTTGCACTGTTGAACAAATAACACAAATATTAATGCAAGTATTTAGAACTGGGTTGAGCGTATCGCGATGAAGTTGAAATTCTGAATTATCGGTCAGCACTAATATAAAGGCTTCCAGACAAAGTTGTTTATTTACAATAATTACATGCAGATGATGAAATGTTACAGGGGAGACGCATCCACAGTCAGCTGAGTGTCACCCTCAGGCTGAAAGCCTCCTCAGAATTAAATTAGAATCGGGTACACATGCATGTGATCAGAATGAAAATGCATCCATCCACATCCCTAACTTTATCTGTCTTCATCGTTTTCTCTGTGACACGCACACACACAAGGAGCAGAACACACCATACAGTTATTTACCACAGATACTTATCTAACAGGTTCTAGCAAAATGCCATTTGTGTGATTACCATCTTGTGGCAGCTGACAGCTCGCGTGGTGACAACACACGGTGACGAGTGGACGGCATCATAAATAATGACTGCGATCCATTCCAACTGTCAGGTCGGGCAGCGTCTCATAACGGGCCAAGAAAGCAAGAAAAACACAAACATATGCTCGCACACGGAGACAGTGATTTATAACCCTTTTACCTTCCAAATGCAGGTGCATGGACAAAGACGAGCGCACACACACACTTATACAGTACGTGCACAGACAAAAAGCAAACACGGAAAAACAGAACAACTCTGTCACAACAAGAACATGTGTCTCCAAGGATACTGCAGCATTTTTAAGTGCTGGGTCTTGTTTCTCAAACTATCTGAGTGACTGCAATTTTGAATTTTTGGCTAATTAATATTTATGACATATGGCAAGAAGTTTGAGCATTTAAACAAATTGGTATATTTTGCTCTGGAACTGAAAAGAGAACTCAATGTTCCTGAAGCATAAATGGAAAGCCCTCTGTCTCCCTTCAGCTGCTGGAATAGATTAAAATATTCCGTGTTTGTCACTGATTTGACTTGATGGACAGTTCCATTACAATTTCTCTCAGCCTCTGGTGTATGCAGATGTGTTTGTGTATGTGTGTGACTAACCTACCATCTGTTCACACGACTAGTTGTTAACAGGAACTTGCACCTGTAATGCAAAATACTCACACAGATAAGGTGCTGGCTGCACTGTTTTTTTCCCTTTTCTACCATTTTGGGATGCTGAAGCACATCACGGCAGATAATACCAAGTGGGGTAGGTGATGGTTATCTTATACATTTGATGTGAAATATTTTTGAAGCAACGACACAAGTGAATAAGGCAATCGTCCTTGTCTTTACCTGCTTTAACTACAAACCTCAGACGCGCATATATGCATATCGCCCACTTGCAGACACAAGCACACACCTGTATGATATGGTGCGTTAAGCATCTCAGGTCTGTTTCTCCACTGGGTTCTACAGCTCATATGCTATGTTCACTCTACAGTACGATTAGTCTTTTTTTAAGTTCTGCTTACAGCTTTAAAAGTTATTTTAATGAAAAACAACACTAGGAAATCACATTAGATTGCTCTGAATATAAAATTCAAAATAAGTCACATGGCTGAATTTTGTAGCACGAACTGCATTCTTATAATTCGGCTTTTTGCTCCTCACATCGATTCTTGAACATCCCACTGGTGACACGTGGGGGAGGAAAACCTAATCTGTGGTGGGACACTTTTGGCTGCTGTGTAAACATAGCATAGTTCTCCCTAATGATGGCTCCTCTCAAGCTACATGCTGTTAAGGCAGACCTGCACCCAACGGGGAAGCGATAAGATAAGAAACTGTTTATACAGCAAAAGCAGAATAAACCCCACGGTAAGGATATCACAGTGGCCCTGTGAGTGTCAGACTGCCAAGTATGTCCGATCTTTGTCAAGACATGGAGGTATTATTATCCTGCTGTGGGCAGCAGCTCACCCTGCAAACCAAATACCTCTCATATCAAGGCTGATCCTCTTCTGTGTCTCTGTGGCCTCAGTAGCAAGTGGTTAAGGAGAGCCCTCACCTGTGTCCATGGCAAGAACCTCTCCAGTGTTCTACCTGCGTGGTTTATTCTTCCTTTGGTCCTGTAGGACTTTAAAGCAGGTAATCATGGGAAACTGTGTTAAATGTCAAGGCAATGATGTGTGGGTAGATCTAGAAAAGTGTCTGGCCTCACTATACAGAGTGTTTTTAAAGGAACTGAAAAAATGTAGATGTATTCACTCCGGAAGGCTACTGAATAACTATAGGAATATTTATGACTTTCTGCATTTGCAATCAAAAACATACAGGGCTGCATTGAAAACAGGAGTCAATTAGACATGGTGCAGACACTGTGGGTGTCTGTTACTCTTTTAGACTTGGAAACATTAGAGAAAGCCCCTTCCACAATAACTGCTTTAAAGACACAATAGTGTCTACATAATTGCATTTGCTAAAGAGAGGATCTCTATTCAAACACTAAGTGTGGGCTGATTGCTGTCACACAATGTATAATCACATCTTTAAATCAAATTAAATGTGTGGGCTTTCAGGAGAGACTGTTCATTATTATTTTAATCTAGGTTAGTGCACATAACTGACTTTGGACATACTCCATCAGCCTGAGAGGGCTGAACATATATGAGGCAAGGTAAGGTGGCATGGGGTAATAATTGCCTTAATCAGGCCACCGGCTTCCATCAGCAACGAGTGAAGTGGATTTGATTTGAAAAGCACTGGCTGATTGGGCACTCATAGTGTGTGAGATTTGCTCTGCTCTTTGTATTAGTGTCCATTAGCTATTGATTGGCCAATGTGTGAAAAGGAAATCGAGAGCCACTTGGAATAAACACTGCAACAGTTCGTAATTATGTATTTTTGGAAAGGTTTGTTTCCAAGTACAGCTTTAACATTTGGTGAAAGTCATGTTACAATTACTGTGGGCACTCTTGTTATTTGAGTCTTTAAAAACTTAAACTAGTATGAAAAATAAAAAAAAAAACTCAACAAAGAAACTTTAATTTTGCTTTTTTTCAGTACTTAAGACAGTTTTTAGTTTAGATGGTATTTCTTACTGCTCAGAGTCACTGAATCCAAAATATCACCATACACAATGGCACAGGCTGCCATCGTGATTGTGATTCAATTGACTGTGCAACTCAATTTTAAAAAGGTAATATATCAAGGGAGATTCCTCGAAAATAGAGATTCCTAGGAGTTAATCAAGAGTGCCTTTCTGTAGCTCTCAGTTGGCCATACCCAGGCTGCAACTAACAATTATTTCATCACTGATTAATCTGTTAATCATCTTCTCAATGAAATGAAATTTGACTCTAAAAAAAAAAGGAAAAAACAGGAAAAAGTCCCTGGCAATCTCCTACAGCCCAAAGTGATGTCTAGAGAGCTATGTTCACCAAAAAACCTATAAATGTTTCAGGAAAAAAAAGGCTATTCTCACTGTTGCACGTAATCAATTGATTAGTCGCTGCGGCTCTAGTCCATACTCATCGTTTTTATCTGTACTCTGTAAGATAACATCATAAATCAAAAACAGCAGCTGTGAGGAAGTAGGAATAACACTTTCAACAGTTTAATCAATTGCGCTACAATAACAATAATTAGTATTTTTAATAAATTGTGATGTCTAGATATTTTGTTCCTGTACGCAAATGCAATAGTGTTGCTGAAGTGTTTCCATCAGGTTAAGCACCGGTTGTCTAGTGTGTTTGGTCTAAAAGTATTGACTGCTAAAACACCCAATACACTGTTCATGTGAAAGGTGAATTACCTTGGGTACAATGCCAATGTGTCCACTGTCGCTGTGCCAAACTGGACTACATTACTAACAGCCAGACATCAGTTGTCACAAAGGTTGTCAGCGTCGCAGTCATTAATCCATTGCCACTGAAAAACATTTCAGATGTCTCCTAATGGCGTATAACAGCTTTTGAGTCCTGACTTGCTATTACACCACACGCATTCACTGCAGCTGGGGAGATGGCGAGAAACCACTTCTTCCTTTAGAACAAATCAAAGATCACTGCAATGCACAGAGACAATAAAACAACAGAATAGCACTCTCAAAGTGAGGTGCTGTCACACCGACGAACAAAGGACGAGAGATAAAAGCATGTTTAAATAAGGATCTTGCCAAGTCATTTATAATAACTGTCTGCAACTCTGATTTGCCTTCCATTAGATAAGGGGAAACAAAACAAAAGGAAAACTTCAAGCTGGCCAGCAAAGCCTTTATATAAAGCATGGCTAATTTGGGAACCCCTAGATGCTTCAATTTCTGATGAGTCACGTCCGAGCCCAATTTCCTGGATATTTGATGAGCAGAAGAGCCGCACCAAACACCTAAACCTAAAAGAAATAAATCAAGATGATTCCTTCCCCTTCAAGATAAAAGTAAACCACATTTATTGACACTCATTTCCCTGCCAGGGCATTGCTTTCATTAGTATTCAAAATCCCTATAGGGGCCACAAAAATGCAACATTCTGAAAATTAAGTATAGTTACAGTAATCGCTGAAAAACCTATTTAAAGGTTTGGTTTGTGTTTGTGAAGCTTTGTATATCTGACATGATGACTGAGCACATTTTATGTTCCTCATACAGTTTTCAAAATATTAGATTAAGACCATCATACAATCTAATACACACAGCGGAAAATCTCTACAACTGCTGGAACTGCTAACAGTGTAGCCTCTAATAACTTCCTATCAAAATTAATCCAGATTCATGGTGAATTTTGCGATGCACTATATTTTATTCTAATGCATTATGGATCCTCCAACTACACCTCAAGTGAAGCGTTACCAGGCTGTGTGAGCGGTATTGGATTTCTGTCACTGTGCATATCAACCAATTCATTTCTTATGTAGGGAGCTTGGAGCCACCCATTCAGAGGTGTGAGAAAAGAAATAGGACAGAGGGAGAGGGTATGTTGTGTAAGTGTGTGCATATCTCAGTGAGAAATGGGAAAGGGTGTGCGTGAGGTGTGTTTGTGCATGTGAATCTGGGACAGAGAAGAAAGAAAGAAAAAATAAACCCTACAATACGTAAGAATTAGTGTTTAAGTCTGGAGTTAATATGAAACCACTAAACTGTACTGCTCCATGCATGAAAGTGCCTAAACAATGTCCTTGATGTCGGTAGTATAAGTACCTAGTCCTTGGCATAAATATACTGCAAGTACCTTTCCTGCATGAAAACACACACACACACACACACCCACTGTGTTCGAAGTTGAAGAGAGATGTATTTATGTTTTTTATAGCATCCATTATTTGCACAGGGGTAAAGAAGTGTCATGAAATATTTATTAGGTGTCTGATGTCATTTCATGTAGAGAGAAAAGGAAGGTAGAAATGCAGGAAGACTGCAGGAAATAGTGCAAGTAAGGACGAAAAAAATGTTTTAACACATAGGAAAGGAGGTAGAATGTGTCATCGCCTAGCTTTGAGTGATGCCTCTTTTTATTAAAAACACCAATGGGGTTTCCATGCATAGCGGAGGATGAATAAGCAGGGAAGCCGAGTTGCGATGCCTTGTACTCTGCCGCCTCTCTCCAACCTCAAACGCCTCTCATCTTCTTACGGCTTCCCCCTAGCTCTGACGTCAACCACCTCCACTGTTTGGAGGATTGAGGTGCAAGGCTGGTGGCCTGCTTGAACACATTTTGTCAACTAGGAGATCTCCATCAGAGCATCTATCTTCTACACCCACAACTGCCGTCCTTTACTGCAAATGGCTAATTCATTTTTGTCACGCAGGGATATTCAAAATCGATTGTGTCGCTCAGCATCGTGATCAGTTTCAAGTTCTTCAACTGTAAGCATAGACACCTCCTCGTGACTTATTTCCCTTAGTAGTTTGAGTTGTATTAGCCCTTTTCCATCCATTCTCATAGAGAAATGGGCAATAGAGAATAGGATACACTCTCATGGAAATATCTTTTAGTTTATACTCGTTTGTCAGCATGGCATGAAAAAGTGGCTCGGTCTTTATGGAGCCACTGATAAACTGTTACTAATAAAAGTTACATTTTAATGTCTCACCACAGCTCCCATATTCCAGATGTTGACCATACATGATGTTTATGGCTTAGTCTCATAATTGCTCCATTTTAGCAATAAGTTTCATATTTACACAGAGCAGAGACATTATTAAATATATTTGAGAGAACTAATAATTAATGAGTAATGAATTTTACATTGTATAATTACTTTGCTGGGTAGCTTTACTAGTCAGTACAACATTTTATTTTTACAACACGTAATTATTTGGTCTGCTGGATAAAACTGGTACATTTCCAGTGTCTGATTCTGATTTATATTTCAGTGTGGTCCAAGTCTTACTTTCACTTTTTAGAGCCAGAAGAACTAGGGAAACACATACACAGTTTGTGTGTCACCGCATGCAAGTCAACAAACCCAGGAGAAATGTGGTAAGTATGCATGTACCTGCAGCTCTTTCTACAAGTCCAGAGAGTGTCTGTGCCTGGCGTGTTACAACTATAGGCATCACTGGTTATACAAAATGAAATGAAATGAAAAGGATAATGGTTTATATCGGGGGTCAATAGAATATGCATGTGCATGTTTCTGTCAGTGGGTATGTAAGTAAAAGGAAGAGATGTAAAGACACTGAGATTTACCATAAAAGGATGAAGGATGGCTTTTTTAGGACACGCAGGGCTGCTGCGTGCGACAGATTAATCCCTGAGGTGCCTTCCATCCTATGTTTGAACTGGAAAAAAAATGCTTTAAATGCTGTAGGCAAAGTACATGCAACTGTAGGCATCTAGACTGTAAAACGGCTTTGTTGTTCACAGCTTCATCTTTGTGAGCGCTTGCAAGCTTATTACATATTTGCATGTTTGTGTGTTTATTTTGCCAGGATGATGTGTGAGAGCACTCACTGTGAAGTGAAAATCACGCAAGCAGAAATAAACCAAGGCCAAATGCTGTCTACTAGAAAGTCTCAGGGAAAAAAAAGACAATTTTATAATGACACCCCACCTCACACGCACACACCTGGCTTTCTCATAATTCAAAAGACAGGTTTTCTTTTAAAGAGTTTGGCAGCTCAGGTCATATAAAAAGCAGCTGCAAATTTAATGGGGCAGCACAAAGCTTTTTAGATGTCTGAAGTCAGAACACAGCGTGAAACAGTGCTAATACAGGAACAAATGTACTTACTGACAGCGACAGAGATGCTAATGACCATATAAGTCCTGACCCCGGTGTCATTTATACTCGTTTGCCACCAGCTGTTGTAGACCTTACAAATAAACCTGGTTCCTACAACCAAATCCATAAACGAATGGTTATTATTTAGGTAATGCTCACTAATGACGGCCTACAATGAGAAATGAGTACGAACAAGGTACTTCACTAACAAGCAGAAATTTCAGAAGCATTAAAGACTCGCAGAAACTGTTATGATGCAACACCTGCTCAGTGGAAATTGCACATTAATATGTTGTGGTTTCCATAAAGCTCCGAGCAGCACAACTGAGCTGAATATTACATTTCACAACATTTAGTCATTTTCTATGCGAGAAGAAGATTTGAGTTACATCTATTAGAGTTACTTTATGAGTGGGATAAACAGTGCACCTGTTACGTTGGAGATTCAGCTCCTTGGATGTGCTAATCTGTACTGCCTAGGGAATGTCTTGATAGGAATTGAGCAGGTGTGGATTTGAAGTCCACAGTTCACCATGGAAAACACTAATGGCTACTAATAACAGCGAGTTATTATAAGGGGAAGTTTGGAAAAAAGCAGCAGGTAAGGGATGACTGTTCCTTTGGGTCTCCCAAACGGTGGCAATAATTAGGAAGAGAAATAGCAATAACAAGATATGCCATTCTGCTCGTCCTCCGTCTCCCATTAAGATTGTTGTTGCAGTAAATAGCAGGTAAATTGGTCTCTTCTGGGTCTTTAGAATTGCTTAGTGGACTAATGGTTACCATGGCCGTCTGCTACCTTCTGATACACTTGTTTAAAAATACCAATTAATTTCTGTTAAATATTGAGGCTAGCTGTCACATTTCCTGCTCTGGTAACAGTCAACAGTTGCCTCTTGGAACGAACTTAATACAGTAAACATGACTGCAATATAAACAAGAGTGAGGAATACTGCAATGAGAAAAGTTAAGGAGGATGAGCACTGAAATACTGCCACTGCAGTGCTTTCATAACACATTACAGAAATTACCTAATGTCTAGTGAATTGGAAGGACAGCAGATTGCAACTGCAACAAAAAGGCACACTACCTTTAAATGGAGTACAAAGACTCCTTCCTGTTCTTTTTAAAACTTGGATCGATGCTACAGGGGACTAAGATCAATGTGAATTTGGTGGAATACTCGGTGCATGGTCTTGGGAAAACAAGGACATGCAGCCACTATTTCCGACCTCTTTAACTAGTGCATTGACTCTTAGAACCACCATAAACCTGCAATGTTGTCCCACAATCAGTATAAAACTCCACAATACAGTATGTGGGAAAAAAAGGCTCAATCAGGATGGCTGACTTTTCACCTCAACGTTAAAACTCCACTCGGGGCTTGTTTTTGCTTCAAGCTGGAGAAAAACACATGCTGCAATCTGTCTAAGTGCCCTTGCATTTATCTATGCTGCTCAAAGAGAGCAGAAAATCTGAATAAATTGCTTTGAACAGCAAAAGGCCAACCATTTTTCAGATCAGTAATACATTACGGCTTGTTTTTTTGTTGTTGTTGTTTTTAAGAGTTGTTATAATTCAAACTGCAGTAATTCAATGTTTGCTCTGAGAGATTGAGGTACTTCAGGGTTTTACATTTCACTGTAAAGGCTAACCGGTGACGCAATGAGAGATGATAAAGACAATTTTCACTCAGTCTCTAAATCCACTTAGTCTTTAATCTCTCAATGTTAACACGGTGCTAAAAGCATGTTTCAATATGGCTCTGAAAAAATTAGGTACAAGACCATCTGAAATTCCGGAAATTCCGAATGTTTGTTCGCTCCCTCTGTATTTGAGTATGGTGGGGACGTTGGGGATTTTGAACCCAAAATAAATTCACTGGTAACTGTTTACAAAAGCATGGAGAAGCATGACTTCTTCCAACTGAGAGAGATGCAGGCGATAGATAGAAAGATTCTGTTTGAAAAGCTGGTGTGAGGAGTATATTTCAAACCAACCACAAGTCCAGTTATTTAGAAAAAATAACAACTGGGATCATTTAGTTTATTCACCCAAGTGGCTGCTGGAACTGAAAACAGGTTGGCAAGATGAGGGCCCATGGGGTGAAAGGCCCTGAGCGGGCATATGTCTGCCTGTCATACATTGGTTTGGCCTCCATCAGTCAGTGCTGTCATAGCTGCCATTAAAGAGTGCCAGACAAGGAGAGATGTAAGGGAGATAACACCAGAGAGGTGAAGGAGAATGCCAAAGTTTGTAGTGGCACTGGGATCTTGTCTAAATATTACATTATATATTTTTCACAAAGTGCTATTCACAGTAACCGGTTAATCTTCTCCATGATAGATTGCATTGTTAGGATGCTTTTAACAAACTGTCAGGTCAAGAGTACTGACTGAGTAATGGAAAAGCGGATGGATGGATAATTTGGAAAACTCTGAATTCTTTAAATGTCTTACTAATATGACTCAACAAATGTTTGGAAATCCACAGTCGGTCTTGCTGCTCCTCCGCATAGAGAAAACCCTGTTGAGGTGGTTTGGGCGCCTAATACAATTCCTATCTTTGGAGGTCTACCAGGCAAGGTCAGCTGGGGCCAGAGAGCTGACCCAGATGTATTACATAATATGTGACAAACCTGAAAATCTGCAGTAAGATGCCCAGATTCACAACATTTCGCAGCACACTACTTGAGCTATCTGCATCCCACAATGCATGCAGGGTCATCCTCATCTTCTTTTGTTTAATGGCAAGAGGCAACTCGCATTTTAAGTGCATTTAACACCACATACTATGTTGGAGAGTGGGCTAGAGATCACAGTTTATATACAGAAACCTGGGATATACATCTCAGGCAATATAAGCAGAAACAGCTATGCACCACAGAGGAGACGACCGACTACAAGTTTAAGTACATAAAATTACCATGGTACAATTTTCTATGATAAATTTTCATGCAAATGATTATTTTCTGAAAAAATAGAAAACTCTTGCACTTTGAAACATTAAAATGACATAATATTCTAGCTAGGTAGCAATTGACACCAGCAATTGATATGAACAATCTCATATCTAGCAAACAATTTCACGCAATTTCATTGTCAAAATATGATGTAAACTTCTGTGAAACATCTACGAACAGCTGCCAGATAATTGTTTTCATTCTTATCTCATAAGTCTGGTGTTCATAGACTGTAATTTGCAGGCACGCATACTGCACTGTATACGACAAAGGTAGCATGTGCAGTATGCAGCATGTAGCGTCCAGTTCTGAATAAAGACCGTATGTAAAAGCCGGACACAAGGAGCTAGAGGAAGTTGCTGGAGACAGGAAGGCTTGGTTGCATCTGCTCCCTCTGGTGCTACCATGACTGAGAAATAGATTAAATGGTTTAGAGAATGAATGGACGGATACAGAAAACGATTAATGATCATCTTCACCAAACAACAGAGAGAAAAGCTATTTTCGAGAACATGATATGGGAAACTCAACAACCAGTATGTTACAGTGTTAAGAGGACACTTAACTGATTCACCAGTTCCAACATTCAATCTTCATCTCTACGTGCTAATCTTCATGTGCTATTTGTAATAGGCAGCACTCAGACACTGTGATCTTTATGCCCTTAACATAACAGCCTGCTCTGCTGACCTCATTTGTAGAGTCACATTCTCTTTAATGTGGTACTGCCCTGCAGAAATGGGGTCTAGCTCATAAAAGTCTAAGGTTTACAGGGCGACTCTGAAACTGAGAGTAACCCATGTCTATGCAGCCATGATCTGCCTGAGTGCAAAACAGACAGTGGATCAGTTATCATGCCCTTTCATTAGCACGGTCAAATGACAACATGGCAGGCCTTTAGCCAATAGGTTTATTCTAGGTCTGTTGTCCTGGGGACGACTGTGGTTTCCTTCGGTGAAGGAGGCTAATAACATTAGCGGACAGATCAGGAGGCAGCCTGAACAAGACAAATAATAAAACAACAGGAAATCAGTCATGCTATTACCTAATCAGAGTGTCTTTATGGTGGAGGGAAATAAAAACATGGAAGGAAAAAAAAAATCAACCTTTTTTCTGTGCAGCATAAACACAGCCATTATCTGGGTAAATAATTGTTCACAGTGTGTGTGAATGTTGATTACAGCTTCCCCCTGTTGTGTGCAATAGAAAAAAAGATAGTCACTCATCAAATATGGATGAAATGGATGTTGATGCTTTCCATCATGGCACTTAATCATGGCCTTCGGTAAACAGTAAAGGCATGTGGGATGTGAAATGGCAACTGTAATGCTTGAACAGTAAACACTGGCTAGTTTGCTTGCTCAGTGTGTGGTGATGGTAAGAAACCATCAACATATTAAGCTGACTCAAAGTTAGGTAAGGATGCTGTTTAAACAGAAAGTAAGTTAGTTCATAACAGACCTTCAAGTGAGTGAAGGCAATTCTTGGTTTAGCTGAGAAACTAATGTTACAAATACGAAAATATTTTACACAATGTATTTATTCATGCAAATGGCTACCACAGCAGTGGAAGAGCTGACCTCAGATGACAGATGCATGCTTTTTCTCCACGTGCACGTGCTGTCCCCCTGTGTACACAGCACTGAGTGCAATGACACTAACAGGACTGTGTTCCCCTTACTTAGCAATATGTTTATCATCCTGCCATAGATTTCCTCTCAAGCTGAATGATGAGCTGGAGCCAGCTGCAAACAGCCACACACCCAATTACTGCACGAGTTTAGCATGCAGAACTTATCGACCCAGGGAGCACAGACAAACACAAACCACAGACAGGGAAGAATAAAAATCCCTGTATCACCAGAGCGACTAACCCCTTGATCCACACTTGATCTTTGCTTGTCTTCAAAAAGCAGGATCAGTGTCAGGCTAAGGTCAGAAAGTAAAGGCAAGGGCCTATAGGGAGAAGGGATGAGTTTTAGCTCTGAACCACAAGATGAGATCAAGTTCAGGCAGAGGACAAATTGGCAAGTAGAAGAGAATACAGGGATGGATGGGGTATTTTGGATGAGAAACACTGAAACAGAAGACGTACACAGCGTATGTGCATAGGTCAGATTTGAGCGACTTGCTAGTAGTAGTGGTTTTTTTCCAATATCATGTTACTCTTATGTATGTGCTACATTATACGTAGCGTTTCCCAATAATTACCTAGACTGCGGCGGCTTGCCATAGTCCTGTCAGTCCCATAATGAACTGAAAATATTGTGGCCAGTGGTACCTCACTCTCACCAGTGCGACAACTTTGAATTCTTTTGTACAAATTGTATTTCAAACTGTGAGCATAGCATCACTTCATTCACACCTTATCTATGTTAACATAAGGCTCATCTTCAGTTCAGCGACCCACTGCAATAACAATGTTATGGTTTCTCCTTTCCAACATAAAGATTCATAATATATAATATCATAAAATGTATGGTAAGCATAAAATAGAACATAACATAGAACAACTTCACATGGCAAAATGTCACAGTTTAGCTAATGTTCATAACTTTCTGATACAGAAACTGGGACTTTCTTAAGACCTGGAAAACACTGGTCACCTCACCTGTGTGTGGTGGTTGCGTTGTCTGTCAGTTTTCAATTTGGTGCCCATGTTAACAGATTGGAGTGACCACACAGGCTATATGAAAGGTGAGTGTGGGACAAGTGTCAAACCTAAAAAAAAAATAGGGCGGATGCCGATTTTTCACACGAGGCAAGTGGCTCATGGCAAAGATAGACAGTGAAAAGCTCTGTTGATAGTCAAATTGCCATCAAACCAGAAATATTTTATACAACTAACAACCTTCACTAGTTTCAATGTTTAGACTATATCTGATTGTATCATAGACATGAAAAGAATATTCTGGTGAGCTCACTCTCTCTCTCTGTGTTGCTTTCAGGGTGACCTCATAACTTTTCTTCCAGAAACTAAATTCATGACAAAATGATTGTCAGCATTATGTCTGGCGCTGTTGCTTTAGGAAAACATCTGTGTAGAACAATGATTACCGCACAGTCAGATGTTGCAGCGACCAGCACCTGAAGGTGATCTAAACTCCTTTCATGTCCATGACAGATTGCTTTACAAAAGACCATTTTTCAGTTCAAATGGCCGGGATCATTGTTTCAAGCAAGAAGTTTCTGGTAATGAATATTGACTTCTTACAGCTGTATGTCAGTCTGCTACATTATGTTAGAAATATGGACATTCTTGCTCTGTTTTGTCAGCCTGTGTGACAGCACGCAGGTAACTTTCATTGCACATTCTTGTCCGCGATGACAAGTTTGTGACATAGTTACAATACCCGGTTGAATAATGTCTCTTAATGTTGTATTTCTTGAACACCATGATAGTCTTTTGACATATTAAACACACTGTTTTTGAACCAACACTTAAAACATAATGCTGCCTCGTTATTGATTTTTTTGGGGTCATTTGAGAATGTCCCAGGCTGGATGGTGATAGTCTGTGGGCTGGTTCTGCTCCTCTGACCGTATTTGCACGTGTGCTATAAACAGACTAGAATAAAGTTACTAGCCTAGCAACCTTAACCCATGATGCAATGCAATACAATATACTAGAATCACACTGAAATTAGTGAATATTAGTGGATCCCCCGCCCCACCCTGTCCCTGCCATAGATGGAGTCTAACTCTGTGGGAAACATTGCTACATTGCTATTGTACTATACAAGCTATAAAATCCAGGATCAGGAATAAAATTAAAAGCCATAGTATGAGACTGAGCAAATCTTTTAACTCATACTTTGAATTTATTGGAAACACAAATGAGTGGCTTGTTACTGAGTAACCACAAAGTTTTGCTCACTTACAACACACAGACAGTAATTCAAACACAAAAAGCAGTCTTGAGAAGCTAATTACTATGCAGGAATAACTAATGCTTGCTGAATGTAGTGGTGTTTATTTTAAAAAGCCATTACATAAGTAATGAATATGTGTAGACTCTGGGGGCCAGTGGCTAAGCAAGCTTAGTGTTTATTCTGCTTTAAAAGGGTGCTGCTTGCACTTGGACTCATTATAATCTGCTCTGTATTCAGGGTAAAAGTAGGTGATAGTAAATTAAGGATCTGTAATGTATAGAGTGAATCAGGGCAGTGATTCACAGAGAGCATTGTAGATTTTTCTAAAAATTCATATTTGATTGAAAGGACTGACCTACAATTTACCTGAGAGAAAAGCTTTTAGCAGGAGTGGATCACACAGCTATTTTTTTTTTTTGATTGCATTTGATATGGTGGCTTTCTCAGTGAGTGGGCTTTTCTTAGTATGTGGTTTTTGCCTCTTTGTCCTAAAATCTGTGTAAATATGCCTAAATATCATGATTCAAAAATAATTGCCTTTTATATCTGTCTGCCTTGTTCTGTTATCAGATGTCAATGACAGTAACAGAGACAAAAAGCTTTCTCTGAGGTGGCAGTGGTGGTGGTTTATTGCTACAGCAGCAGAAATTGCAGGTAACCTGTGAAAAGGTGAAAAAGAGAAAGAGGGTGGAGGCGTATGGGACTGAAGCGGGGGTTTAGCATTGCTGCCACGTCCACTACTCTGACAACTAATTTGCCCTAACATTTCAGCAAAAAGGTCAGACAACCCTCTGCCCAAGTTTATGAATAGTGTATTGGGCCTCTGGCTGACAGAAGAGAGAAACAGCGAACTCGGCAGGTAGAAGGTCTCTTCATTGACTTGGCTTAGAGAGAGGAGGGAGGCTGCTCTTGTCAGTGACCAGATGGGAGCTGTTCTGTATCCTCCAAATCAGGAGTGGAGTTCTGACCTTATCTTATTCAACTGGGCCAGTTGCTTAAGGCTTTGGATTGTTCAGTTTGCACTCTCTAGTGCCTGAAGATTTTACAATAGGACCTTTGACAGCAGTAAAGAATTTAACGGCAAAAACACATACACGCACAAAGAAGAATTCCTCGATTGTAATAAATTCTCCCTGCATGCAGAAGCAATACCCTTAGGCAGTTTATGGTTATGCCTTTGGTCCTCTAGGATCTAAATAAATGTGCTTTCATACACTGTTCTATTTTCATATCTTCAGGGAGCTAAAGCTACTACAGCACATTCAGAGACTCCCTTACATTTGAAGTTGTGGCTCTGACACTATGAAAGTGTGGTATTTCCAATTGAAGAGGATTTTGGCTGACAATACTATCCACCTACACTTAACAGGGCCTTGAGAGTAAAAGATATAGACAGGACACACAAATTCAGAATAGCCCCGGCTTGAATTTCTTTCAATATAGTTAAATGATATTGACTTGAATTAAATCTTAATAAAATAAGGCCACTCTCCTTCTGCCCTTATAATATTCAAAGTGGGAGGGTTGTGAAGTGAACTGCGGAATGAGAAATCAAGGGTTGAGATGTTTAAAAACTGTTTTGTGTTGCATTTTGACATCATTCCTTAAAGAAGAAACCCATACCGCTGCATACGTGGCGGTACAGCGGGACAGCACCAACTAAAAGCCTACGAGTACTAACTCTACTCTTCCTCACCAGCCATTCAGACCACAGTCCACATAAAAAAATAAATTAAAAAAAACACCCAATTCCCAGGACACTCTCTGTCCAGATGGGCCAAGCCACCGACACTTGTTCAATTAAAGGCATCAGGGGAGACCTAACCACTTTATTATCTGCAAGCTGGCCCACATTGATCAGCCTGTCTGGGACCGCTCACAGCCTGTGTGACAGCTTAATCTGAGGCCTGCACATGCACAAGCACTATCTTTCTTTCTCACAAGCACATTTCAACGCGCACGTAGATGCACAATCAACTTTTTACTCTGTGACGTGGATGTACTCTGAATTCTGCACAGGTGCAGTTGTGTTTATTTGTCTGTCTCGGGTCAGCAGAAGAAGAAAGAGCCAAAGAAAGAAGGAAGAGGTTCAGGCCGATTGGATCAGCCTCATTCATCGCCTTCTGTCAAGCCATGAAAACAAACGGTTGTCTTTGTATCAGTGTCCTGGTTAAACCGGCAGAAATCAAATATCTAGGATAGATTTAAAAGCCCAGTCTGAGGATCTGGAGGCTTAGTGACCACCTGTGGCACCATGATTGCTACATCACTGCTGTTCATTTTACAACTATATTATGGAAAAAAAATATAAAATGCGTTTTATATTTTAGATTCTCAAAGTAGCCACTGTTTGCCTTGATAACACCCTCACACACTCTTGGCCTTCCCTAAACCAGCTTCACGATGCTGCAACACTTCAATACTTGGGGTTCCACTCTTTCAGATTATGTACTAAAATCAGCAATAAAAGAAGTTATTTAAAGACTGCAGTGGCTTATGTGAAAATTAGGGATTGGCCAATGTGTGTTGTTTTTTTTTTTTTTGAGCTGATATCAATACCGATTATTAGTAATCAGTATGACTGACGACTGATAAACACGGAACCGATAAACATGAAAAATCTGTGTGGCAAATTTTAGAATAACTCAACACAACATTTCATTGCAGTGTCGATAGGTCATTACTTGTGTAACCAATCAGATGCTGTAGGTCACAGGTGTCAAACTGCGGTCCTCGAGGGCCACAATCCAGCATGTTTTAGATGTTTCCCCTCTTCCAACACACCTGATTCACATGATCAGGATCGTTCTCAGGCTTCTGCAGAGCT
>JAPQRN010000011.1:4186816-4228389 GCA_037367275.1 Coranthus polyacanthus
CAGGTGTGTTGGAAGAGGGAAACATCTAAAACATGCTGGATTGTGGCCCTCGAGGACCGCAGTTTGACACCCCTGCTGTAGGTGAAACCTTGCAGCAGACCCCCTAGTGCCAAGGTGGCACTTTTTTTTTTCTTTTTTTTTTTAAATGTAATTTATTTTATTGCATTATGGATAAAAAAAACACCAATGACATAAAAATGCTGAACATCGGCTCCGATTATGGCCATGGACGATAATTGGTCTATCCCTAGTGAAAATCCTAGTGCACCTAGGTTAATGAACCAGCAGTTGACTGTGGTGCTTTCCCTGGAAGGCTACATGGTGCAGCATAATAACACTTTGTGGATGGCACTGGTGCAGCTGACAAAATGAAATCCTGGCTATGCTGAACCGTCATTAACAGTGAATCCGACTGAAGTATCTAGGCCATGTCTCCTTTCACTGCAACAGCCTGCTGGTTTGACGCCTCTGCTCTGGAGGATTCCCCCAACCCTGTCTTTTCCTGACACTATCCCTTTTCTCCTGTCTCTATTTCCTTGTCTTTGCACTCCTTTTCTTTACTCTTGTTCCACCCCCTTTCCTCTTTTCTCTGTTCAATTCAACCTTTCCTACTCTAAATGATCACATGCTGAGAAAGTAAGCAGGCCAAGCCTAAACCAACCCGCTGAGGGAGTACTGAGGGTCTGCGGCATTCACACTCCTCCTTTCAGACCCTCGGGGGACTGTAGAGGCAACAGATAAATAAGAGCTGTGGGAAGTGAGGCTTTGTGGCAGCTGCTGACAGAATTTATGGCATTTCTCACAACAACTCATGATAGCAGATAGGCCACACAGTGACACTCTCAGAGGCGTTTTGTTTATTATACACTAATGTGCATAAAAAGGTCTCAAAAACAGGGTTTGATGTCAGAGCTTGAACAGCAAGTTAAACTACAAAGCTAACTCCGAGCTAATTAAATTCATGCCTGATATCAACTTTTAAAACAGGACAAATTCACACCGATTCACAGTGGAGAAGAAAAAGTTGTGAGAAAATTTCCACAGAGCTGCATATATTGACCAAATACTGATGAATAAAAACCTGTGTTGATAACTGCCGAAGGAATGTATTTATTTTTTTATTTAATCAGTTCTTTGTTGGCCCTGGCAGGAAGAAGTGTTGATGTCATTTCTTTTTATCTTGGATTTGACCAAAGAGAGGAAGGACAACTACAAGAAACTGTTACAGGATTATTTATCCTTTGTGGTTGTAATATTTTGTCCTTGTTTTGGTGAGAGGATATTTCTATTTAACACCTATGAAGCAGGAGAAGACAGCACTTAAAAGACATAATAAAATCTTAATAAAAGAAAGGGCCAAAATAGAATCCAAACATATAGTGGAGACTGGTTTTGTTGTTAAATGTTTAGTGTTTTAAGTGTCCATTCCATTCGTTATAGAACAAAATGTAAAAAAACCTCCATATCGAATGTAGACATTGCATATGTGAGCTGCTACCGTAAAGCTTTAGCAGTTACTGTTGACTAAATTGTCGAGTCTAACGACATTACATACTGGGCTTATGTCAAACAACACAAAGTAGTTATCCAAATTCTAGAGATGAAAGGCAGGAACATCTTTTCTTTTCTGAACATCTCCAAAGGAGACATCATATAGACACTTCAAGAAAAATGCTATTCGGTATTCCCCGAGTACTATTTGAGTACTGAGTACTATACCACGCTTTTAACATCTCTGTTGTCTTTTAGGATATACTAGCTTTACACAGCTTAAAAGCATCTACAAGAAGCCAAGTTTTGGACTGAGACAGTTTATATATATATATGACCCGATTCTTCCAACTGACATGAAAGTCAAAGGTCAGGATCAGCCTCTCAGCATCTCACTTTATAGGCAGTCATGACAGACTTCAACTGCATCATTGCACCAGTTGACCGACGTGCGGGAGCATGCGAGTTTTCCATAAATGCCTCCATCCAACCTGGTCATCATGGTTAAGATCAAATCAAACCACATTTATTCAAAAAAAATAACTGTCGAAAAAAACAGCAAGGTGAAGAGGAGAATATGGATGTAAATGCAAGTAAAGTATGAAGCAAGAAAAGGAGAGGAAAAAACACACACTAAAATCCCATAAGAAATAATTTTACATTCAGAGGGAGGTCCTCAGTGGCAAAACAAGCTCACTCAAGTGTTACTATTTTCCAATTATGAAACTGAGGGAGGGATGAGGAGAGAACAGCTATATTCCCTGTTTCCCTTATTTTATTGGTCACTCTTTATTTCTTTTTTATTTCTCTCACCGGCCTATTGATCTCAATTTTACCAGGACATTTTTCTCCACACTGCCTCTGTGCCACTGACAATCTTCTATACATAATTGTAGCCCTGCTAAGTGAATGAAACAAATAATGGACAGGCTCTGAACAAGACAGTGGAGACAAACATTCACTTGGCGAATGCATCAGAGCAATTGTTTGCTATGAACTGAATTTGCACGACAGTTTATATTGGACTTAGAGGAGTAGGGTTTTAGACAGGTTTAGGTGATTTAAGGACTCACACATACCAGCAGACATCCATGCATTATAGATGTGCATGCATATAAAGTATGTATAAGGGCACTGCAAAGTCTGTTTTGCGAGGAACACAGTCACGCCCAAATAAAATAAAAAAAAAAAAAACTCACTCACCTATGAGAAAGAAAAATGTGGCAGTAAACACTTTCCTCAACCTTTTGGCTTAGCAGCTGGATGGAAGTGAGTGTGTGAGAGCTTTTATTTTCTTAGAGCTAGATGTATGCTGAGGGACGGACAGAAGATGGACTTTTCACCAGGCTCTGCCCAAATGCAATCTCTCACAGTGTCACCTGGTCAGCATGGACTCTTAGCTTTGCAGTCAGTGGCATTTCATGGCATAATTGAATTCAGAAAAGGTTGCAGGTACACAACAGGAGTGTTCTAACACTGTGGAAATAATGGCAAGGTGTGGGTAGAAAGGGGATGGAGGGAAAAAAGAAAAAAGAAAAAAGGAGTGACTCTTGAGTTGAGCAATAGACAAATCTAGTTGTGAAAGTGACAGTGAGTGTCAGGTGGAAAATGGGAAAATGTCAGCTTCTACATATATCTCTGCATACCAATTTACCACACACACATAAACAGCATAAATGCATGCTGTGGGATACCTCTACATATAAATGCATGATTAACTAAGCTCATACTGACTTGATTATCTCTTTCAGAGGCACATGGCCAACAGCCAACTCTTACAGATCTCTGCCTTTGGTTACGCCATAATCCTCAATATATTTTCTTTGTATTTTACATTAGAAATAGACGTTTTGTAAACATGCGAGTTCAGACAGCCTTATTTAACATAAGATTATCCACACTGGTTTTATATGTGACTTTAACATATGTATTTTCAGGCCGGAGTCTCGTCAGAAACTAAAAATGCTGCAGATTCAGAAGGGAAATGGCTGACAGTCAGCTAATAATTGCGTTAACCTACATTTACCTGTTATTCTAATCTGCTCCCAAAAGGCCTTAGGCTGCGCACTGATACCACTGTCAGCAAAGCCTTGGTAGATTAATCACAACTTTGTACATTAGTTATTACAGTGTCTTGTGATGATGTCAAAAACAGAGCTCCCAAAGGACAAATATTACTAAGAACATAGAAAGGATAATAACACTGGAGTCTTAAAGTGTTGATTTTGAATATGTTCCAATATGTGCTAAAATAAATGACCTCAGATAGATTTATAAATTAGTTCTGATTTGAATTTCAAGTTGCAGCAAAGGTGCAGTAGTAAATACATCTGGGCACACCTCATATTTCTTTGAGTCCTCTTCTTTCCTGTCCTCTCTATAGAGCCTTCAAGAGACCAATAAACCTGTATTTCACAGCCTCCTATAGAGGCATCTCCCCAATAAGCCTCTTAGCTACAGCCTATAAGTTTATCTACCAGAAGAGGGAAGGAAGTGGTCGTGATGAGACAGAAAATAAGTGGTGGAGTTGGTGGAAGGAATAAGATGTTGAGATTACAGACAGGTGGCAGAAAGATAAAACAAAACGGTAGATTGATGAGACAGGGATAAAGCTATAGAAAGGAAGAGCGATACGGGGAGACGAAGAGGGAATGAAATACAGTGATAGATGTAGAGGGATCAAAAAGAGAGGAGGATTACTAAGACTGCATCCCTGACCGGGCATAAATTAGTTGAGGAAGACAACCAAATGAGAAATGAGGCAATATAAACTCCAAATACCCCATAACCCTCAAGTCCACGGGGAAATGCTCAAATGCTCTTTTTTCCTCTTTCAAGAGCACCAAAAGGCACTGAGGTACACAACAAATTTTAATTTTAGTACACAGGAGAAAAGAGTAGTTGAAGAATGCATAAAATGCCTTCTAAAACTCTTTGCACTCTGTCATTGAAATACAGTAGAAATACTGATGTTATAGTTCATGTATGGTGGAGGGAAAACAGTCAGTTAAAGACAGCTGACTTTAAAAAAGAATTTCAAGGAATTCAATATGTGTAAAACAGTATATCAGGTAAAACAAAGTAGAGAGTCGCAACCTATCACTTCCTTCAAAGTGAACTCCAGAAACAGGAATAGGTAGCTACTTAGTTTAGTTTTTATGTGCTACGCTGGTCTGCACAAGCAGAAGAGATAAAGGAAATCTCAAGCATAGCAACAAAACCTGGCACAGCAAATGCTCTTCTTAACAAACATGGACAAACACACAAACACTACACAACACGAGAGCTCCAGGCCACACATTGTCCAATCCTTTTCTCTCCATCACAGCAAACAGTACTGCCTGAGGCCACGCATGCTGACACCGAAGCATCTGGAGCTGCTCACAAGTGGACGCCCACTCCATCCCTTTAGAATTTGTTATCACAAAGCAGGAAAATAGAAGGAGAGAAAAGACTGTAAGCTGTGTGGGGTGAAATTAACGTCTTGTGAGAACAGGCATGGCTGGACTTTGGCTCCTCGAGGACCTGAGGAGGCTTAATCTCACTACAACATCTGGCAGAGGCTGGGCAGGCAGAGTCAACATCAAGGCATGCTACTGTCCAAAAGCTCTTGAGCAATTTCAGAGCTGAAGAAAGACGCCATTTAGCTGCGTTTCACCCTTTCCCTTTTGGATATTTTTCACACCCGATGGGGTTACTGTGTACATGTGTCTGTGTGTGTTCTTGCAGTCCATTATTTTCAAGTGCTGGCAAGTAAAAAGCTAGCCAGCAATCTTCCAGAATCGATTTCTTTGTTTGAACACTGCAAATCTCTTGTGCGTTCAATGAAAAATGCACAGTTAAGCTTTATTGATCGGCAGAAATGAACAAATAGCATTGTTATGCCATGCCGACATATAAATTAATTCCTTAGTGTTCACAATTGCTACTGCATTGTACCAATTTTAGAAAGATCAAAATAGTTTTCATCACCCAGGTGGTCGGCCTTTTAGCCATTATTATTCAAAAGCAACAGCAGGTGAGATTTGAATAAGAATCAGGTACAAGCATTATGTGTTCCAGAAACAAACTAAATCTAGGTTAATACCACAGTGACATCAGTACATTTAATATTTGTTTTACTCAGTGATTTTTTTTTTTCTTCTGTTGCCTTGACGCACACATTTAAAAAACAAGATTTTGGCCCATGATTTTGTTTTTATTTTCCTGACCAAATAAGAAGATAAAAGAGAAATCCATAATCTGGTTTGGATGATCCAAACTAATCTCACATAACTACAGGTCCCACTCAGATCTATAATCCTGTCTCTCTAGCCAACATCAGTCTCCTATTTTACACATGGGGAACAAAAAGTTTTGCCCTCCCCCAAGGGTGAGATTAAGTTGGAGGTCTGCGTGGCTCAAAGAGAAAAGATCATTAGCCTTGATCAGATTGATTAAGATCAGCATGGGCAACTCAGAACATTCTTCACCCAAACAAAGTACCAGGTCACTACTGTAAATCTATCAGCCAGTCTCTCTCTTGACCAGGTCTCGATGACATCTGATACTATCCAGTTTGTATATGAGCCGTTTTTCAGTCAAGCATGTTCAAGGTCATGGTCACGGTCTGTCAAAATAAACGAATAAACAAAAATGGCCATCCTACAGCATGAACAGAATATTTCAGTTTTTGTAACTCTTTCTTAAACAGACTTAGCTGTTGCTGCTTTACATTTACATAGCTACTCAACAATGCTTTATGAGCAAAGGTGCTATGACATTATACAATGCATGCAGTCCAACGATACCGGATCTGTTACCTATAGGGTCTTAATAGAGTGTCTGCTGCTTATAGCATCAGAATAAAGAACAGGCAGCTGCTCCAACAAAGAACAACAGGACGACGCAAAGCAATCAGTTTGGTTTATCTTAAAATAAACATGCACACAATTAATATATGCCAAGAGCAACATATATGCCATTGGCATGGGTTGAAAGCAACTGTACTTATTGTGCTCATTTTTAGTACTACAGCTATTGTCTTGTCCTTCTGTTTTTATTAACTAGTTGTATTGATCTTAAATAGCTTGAAGTAGTTGTCTCCATCCATCAACAAGACTTGGGTTACAATGAAGTATCAGGTAGAAGTGATGGATGGATATACATTGCATATGTATTAAAGCTGATGTCTGAAGGTGTGGAGCCTAAACCAGTCCAGTAGCAGTAGTTCGAGCTTGTTAGTATATGTTCTAGGTTACCGGGATTCGTTTCAGTCCTTTACTAGCCTCTACAGGGAAACCATAGCACCGGGCAATGAGGTAAACCTGTGATTACATAATGAAACTCTATATCACACATGCATTCCTCAAGGGAGAGGACATGCACGGCTCTCACTACACAGATGGCAGTGTGCGGCTGGCTTCCTGGTGAAAACAGGTCAGTGTCGCAGGCAGATCATCAATCGAGGCCCTACAGTGTAAGAGCGAGGGCCACCGGCCGCCTTCCAGGGGCACCGGCCTCCCCGGGGTTTTCAATGTCTTTTCGCATCATCAATCTCAACCAACCTTTGAACACATGGTCAGCGACACTAATTAGACCAAATACGGTCACTGGGAAACTCTAAAAATAGACAAGAAAAGAGTGTAGTTGCATTCTATGGGTTTGGTATCAAAGAGACAATTAGGTAGAAAATAAGTCTCTGATCAAACTGTCTTGTTGATACACAACATACTGTGAACCCAACACCATGTTTCTAATTGAATTACATGTCTTCAGAGAGTACACTTTAACTGAGGTGATTGCATGTTTCACTTTAGACGTATTAACTTTAATTTAGAATCTCTGAATCTCTGGATTAACACCTTGGAGTATATTTTTTGTTAGTGTTTTTAATGCTTGTAAACCCAAGGGGTCTTTAATATTACTGTTGGCAATGAAAACACCTAGACCCCTGCACAAGGTAAAATTGCCAGAAGGCCTCATAATTAACAATACTTGCCCTTGCCAAGTAATAAGAATGATTTCTAGCCATGTCTCAAATCAATAACACAACTGCAGGTGCTGAGTAAACATTGCCTTCACATAAACAAACACAAACAAAAGTCCATCATACTGAGTAATACTACTGTACATTTGTTGCAGAGTGGTTTTACTTCTGTCATCTGAGAAATGTTAACAGGGCACACAGGGTCCTTCAGGGAGTTACCTTCCTTCCCTCTGGTCTGTCAGAGTAAAATCACCACTCTTCATCAACCCCCCCTGCCCACTCGCCACCTCTCTTTCACTTTCTTCCATAAAGCCTTCTTGCCCCTCACCTCACTCTACATTAGTCTAGAGGGGTCATCTTGCCAGACAGGGTTGCTGCTGTTCTATACGCTCCCCGTGACATTTTTGCCATCAAGGGCATTAGCGGTACAGACATGGGAATGTATTGCTAGGACACTCCAGACATACGCACACTGTGATACTCTAGAGTCATTATAGGAGGTTGGTATTTTCTATGTAGGAAAAAACTGACAAAATTTGAGCTTTAAACAGAAGCATACCCATTATATAAACCAAGAACAGACCCGAATTCAAGTAGACTTATCAGCAACTATGCTAACTGATAAGTATGAAATGACACTATGACATATGCTTCTATATTTCCAATATGCCACAAGACAAACAACTCATGCTTGGCTGTGGAGATTGAGAAATACCTGCAACATTTAAGTTTTCAGGTTTTGCTTGAATAAAACGCAGAGCAGGAGAGTGTTTGTCATGGTGATTTCCCCTGCTGGTTCAGGCCGTGCGATAGGTAATCCATCACCTCAAACGCAGCAAGACGGAGTGCAACTCATAAACATGCAAGCACACCCATACACCCACACCTTAACACGAATTCGCCACTCAACGCATGGTTTTGGAAAAGCCTTTTTCTGTCATTCTGAATGTCTGATTTGACAAACAAACTCAGTCAACCAGTGGGTGAACCCCTCCACAAACAGTCGAGAGTGAAGACAGGCAAAAGCCTGCAGCGAGACAAGCCAATGCTGATCTGTCCATTAAGCCAGCTACATCCAGCAGTGGCTTAGTGACTGGCCCAAGGGGCTCATGAGACCCCTCAGGGAACCTGACTGGCAGGCTTCGCTCACCTTTGTTGGGGACAGGACAGGGAGGAAAGCTGGAAATTGGCTGTGTCATATCTCATTTACTTAAACAAAACTGTAAGTGGAAAACTGATGCAAGAATGTCAGCTGCCTTGACATTTTTCAGTGTATGAATACACTCTATTGTTGATTTCTATAACCATATGTTTACGTCTATAACAAAACCACAGTTAAAACAAAATAAAACCAAAAAAGACAAGATAAAATAACACGTAACAGATAAAAACAGGGGTAGTTTTGATTGCACATGCATTGCAATTTGTCTCAGCTGGGAATTTGTAATTTTGGGCCCCTGGAAGTCACTTATAACCGCAGTCCAAACTGACAATGCCCCTCCCCAGAGGGAGGTCACACACCATTAACAAGCAGCCAGCTTCAGCCTCCATGACGGCATTAAGGGAAGCCATCAGAGGACCTGAGGAGTAAAGCATCAGTCTTACCTTCAACAGCATACTCTTCAGCTTCAGGGGAAGGTCCAGAGGGAGAGAGATGTGGAAGAGAGAAAAGACACAGAAAGAGAAGACTCATTAGATGTTACTTTTTCAAATAAATGTCTATTTTTTTCGTTCTGACAAAATCTTTATGAGGTAAAGATCTAAAAGAACACAGTCCATGAGATTTGAGGTATTAGGGAATTGACAGCAAAAGAATTAAGCCTGCTTCCCTATGTATCTGATGTGTTTTATCTGTTATTTTCCTGAAAGGCTCAACAATACCACAAAGTAACCATGAAACTATTGATATATATATACATATGAACTCCTATGATGGTTTCAAGATATCTTGATGTGCAGATAACAGAAAAAGCATATCAGCACAAAGACTCACAGCTGAAACAAGAGGACCTCCAAATAAACACACATATTACTTACATACCCAACCAGCAAAGTGTAACCACACTGTCTCCCATAGAGAACGGAGGCTTTAGTCAAAGTGGATCTCCAACTGAGAGAGTGGCTCTCATACACTTCTGCCTGGCTTAATGATACAGCGAGGGGGAGTCAAAGAGATCAGGCTCCAGCAGGATGCTTTACATGAAAGAGCTATCCTACAGTAGCAGAGGCCAATCTGTAATGCTCCAAAATGAACCTGCAGCCACCTGCCACTCTGGAAACACCAAGAACATAAAACAGCCTCTAGCCTGGCATCGCTCCCTGAGGAGAACGTGGCACTTAGATTTGCTGCTTATGCCGCTGCTGGGCTCTTCATGAGATATAGCTGTATTACAATGTATCATAGTCAATGATATTTAATGTGATTTTACACTTAGGTTCAGTTTATTTGTCTGATACATTATTTTAGTCAGAGTATAAACAGCATATCCTCAGAGGCCTTCTGTCGCACAGCACATAGAATAGGGAAAACTGCTGTCAGGCAAAGTGAAAAATGTTCTACATTTTAGAGCTGCAAACCACATCTTTCTTTCCTTAAGGTCCATATAAGCCACATGTGTGGGGAAGTCTACTAAGTGACAGTGGCTTTTAGCATTAAGATTTAATGAAAAGCAGTCATGTAAAAATCAAGACCCCCCCCAATGGGATAAAGGAAGTCAACATGTTTCCTGAAAAGGAATTCTCTTCAATGAACGAAAGTAATCTTGTCTCTTTTAAACGATGATTAAAATATTATTAACTTTGTGATAGCACTTTCAAAAGACACTGACATTGCAGATAACTGAAACCACAGGGTTAATAACTCCATGAAGAGTTTCATGCTAATATAATGTATGTGGACTTTTTTACTCGATATGGATATACCTAACAGCCTATGACGCAGCAGAAATACACGAGACATCCATAAAGGCACCAAATACAGGTACATTTCAGAAGACTATCCAGCACACTGGCAGATAAATATTTCTACCACATTTTGGTGTCATTCGTGTTGCTTCTGGTCTGCCTGCTGTCTGTGTCAGCAGGGTGAGGGATATCACGGGACATTTATTTTTTGCACCTCATAAACATCCTCTCTACATTGCTTTGTACAGCGAAGCACACGGGCACCAACTTCATGGTGCATTCAAGTACACCGTGCAAACTCGACCACAAAGGTTGTTCAGAAATGAAAGTTTCAATTTATTTCTGATTGTCTTTTGTTAAATACACAGTCCTGCATCTGTCACGTACGAAAGTATGAAAGGGCAGGACGATGGCAAGACGATGTGAAAATGCTGAAGTTGAACTAATGAACCCTCTTTCTTCAAACTTCATCCATTATCAGGATATATTATCAGGAAAAAAAAATATTGTGATCATATGTTTTGCAATATTGCCCAGCCCTAGCTTGCTGAACAAACATAGGATAATTGTCTGCAAAGCACTGACTTTAATTATAAATCCATCAATGTATAAGCTTGCTCTATGTAGGTATTTTAATGTGCATTTCAACTGCAGAAAGGACACCAGCACAAAGACTGAAAGCCCTTCATGAATCAAAGACAGCTTGCCAAAGCATTTGCTAAGCTGAAACAGGGGACCATGTTTTTCTGATGTAAAGAAGAGCTTGTTTATTTATCCGCTAGCTATGACTCTGCCTTTCCTCTCGTCTCATCTCAGATCACAGTCCAGTACCCTTTCTTTTATTGTGCTGCCCCATGTATTTCTCTCTCCCTAGCCTAAGAAAGGGTGTTTGATTTACAGTAAAGGTTTTTTTTTTTTGTCATATCATCACTGACCATGACGCAGAATTTCTTCTCTATTAATCTCTAAACATAGTCCCTAATTCTGTCCGGTTTTTGAACTTCATGTCTTTCTCTGTCTGTGTATAAACTCAGCTTTATCTTCTCTTTTAGAGAAACACAGAGAAACTGCCTTTGTTTAGACATTAAGACAGAGAATTAAAACATTCTCAGACACTAGAATCGTCTTGGATAGTCTGAAATTTAATTTATTTAGTTCATGAGGCCTAGCAATCTCAAAACCATCTTTCTAAGTATTTGTATGTTGATTGAAAAGACAATTAACTTTCTGGATTGTGTTCTACTTAAAGATTTTTAGTAAAAAAAAAAAAAAAAACAACAACACAAATTCTGATTTCACATTGCACATAGCAGCCCGACTTTCAGCACTTGTAGATCTTAAAATCCCAAAACACATTTCAGTTCAACATTGTCATGTTGAATGATTTTACCACAGAGAGAAAAAAAAATATTTCACTGGTGGGATACACCCCCTCCTTTTACACTCATCCCTTTCATCCCATTGATAGTTTCCACTACATATTACTAACCATTAAATGTATCCCAGAGCTGTTTTCCATTAGGCTATATCGTGCATTGCCTTGGGCTTTAACTCTACTGGGATCCTTTTCAGTGTACTTTTTTTTTTCTTCTTTGAGGAATGTGCAGAACAGAGAAAATGCTCAAAAGCTTTCCAATGTATATGTAATGCCCTAGTGCAAAAATGCAACCCATTGCTAAGGCTTAGAATCCAGTGTGAGATGAAAAAGAATACCTATTTCAGCACTCTTGCCTTTCCCAAAAAAGACTTATCCAATACTAAACGGAAATGAACTTCGGCAAAAATTGACATCAGTCAAATGTGACATTTCCTCCTATATCTCTAAATTATTGCGCAATACCTCCAGCAACAAAAGCAAGAAAAAAAAGACTAAATTAATCAAGAAGACTGTCACAGGGTATAAAAAGGAGCTCAGACATGGGCTGCAATAAGAATAAATAAATAAATTCAAAAGTAAAATTCAGATAGAAGCAGTGGAGAAGCTGGATTTTTTCACCAATGAATCCCTGAGGGCTTTGGAGGCAAATGAGAGACTTTTCAGACCTAATCCTCACCAAGCTAACTAAAGGATTTACCAAGGGGAGAAAAGCATGCCTGCATTGAAAAACAACCTCCTCTATTTCACTATTTTACCATTTCTTTGCATATGAAGGAAGACATGTTATTAAATATTGGCTGAAATCAAAGGGCATGAATGGATGGAAAAAGACAACTGTTTAAAGTAGAACAGGGTGATATGGCAAACAAATTACATCCTACATTCGTATTGTCAAGATTGATAAGGATTAACAATTTGAATTATTTTTTGTTTTTTGTTTGAAGGATTTCAGTTGTGTAAGACAGTAAAGCACGGCTAATAAAAAAAAAGACTGTCACACGAGATATAATGTTTGGTGACCAATGAAAAACTCTTTAATGTCCTTATAACTGAAGTCATTATTTCAGTAAATAATCACTAATTTAAAAAGAAACGGCGCCCACTAAATCAAAGCACCATGAGGAAAACAATCTATTGAAATTGTTGAGTTTAAAAATAGCCATCTATAATTCTCAAAATAATCTTCTCATCATAGATAAAGGGGTAAAGCACAGCAGCAAGTTATCACGGAGGGAGTTCAAGCTTAACATCACAGACAGCTAGAAAGTAAATGTATCACTCTGTGGCACTAACGCGCAGCTTTAGAAGCATGGGCGAATCATGCAGATATCAAGTCATACATACAAATGCCTGAAATAGGCACAAACTGTGAAAAACACAGCAGGGTGTGTCTTGTGTTTTTGCTGTGTTTTGTAAGGATTGTGCCATCATTACCATCTCCAGTACTGAGACAAGTATTAGGTAACACAGTACAGTAATAAGCAGAGGAGAGTTACCATAACTGTATTTTAGCCTCAAGGTTATTTGATACATGCTCTCTTTATGTTTGCACAGGTGCATACATGAACATGACTACTTAAAGAGCACTTGGAAAATGGAAAAATCAGAATCAATAAAACTGAACTGTAGTACACGAAACAGCGCTCTGTGCCTTGTTAAGGGTGATTACATGCATGTTATAATATATTTGTTTGTACAGTTATTAAAAAAAAAGGGTTGTAGTCGTGTGTTTGAGTCGCTGTTGACATGTTTGCACTATTTTGAATTACTGTTGCCCTCTGAGGCCTGGTTAAGCTAGCCAAGCAAACAGATTTCAGCTGTAGTAATTAAGTATGGGTCCAGATCTGTCATCTGCTCAGAAGTAACCACATAATCTGTCACACGCACTTTCAATTCAAAGCTGATAAAATGTTTGAGGACTCCACCTTGACATGTACACACCCTGTCACGGGTCCACCCTGTGGAGTATTCCAACCGTCTTTTATTTGTGAGACCCTGACTGTACATTGCTTGGTATGAATATTTTCTATTTCCCTGCCATTAGAAAATACTTACATTTGAGTGCTTTCTCTTTGAAGTGTATATCAGTGTTTTGTTTTTTTGGGGGTTTTTTTCCTGATGGGAAGAACTGCGAAACTTGGGTAAGTATTTTTAAACAATATCAGGGGAATTCTGTAGTAGGGTTGCACAGTGTCCACACAGATTGTCATAGCTCACCAAGTCTATTTGACATCACTTCAGAGAGGCACAGAAGAAGAGAAATGACAACATTAGTTACTAACGGACAGGGAGTTAAGTACAGGGAAGACAGGCAGATGGATAGAAACATATGCTTACACGCACACACTTCCTACAACCCCCTTTTCCTCCCTCTTTACATTCTAATCAGAGGGAAGCTTTGTCCGGAACTCTCATTGTCAGAAACTTTCTCTTTGAATGACAAGTTAATCCGCAAGACATGGCCTTTGCAGATTTCAAACCGAATCTCAACAGCAAAACACAAAACTTCCGGCTGACAAATGTGCAAATACAGTTGAGGCTTTATAACCCTGATAAAAAAAAAAATAAAATAGACAAATTGGCTGATTTATCTAACACCAACAACACATCATGTACAGTACTCCCCCGTTTAAAATAGGATGTCAGGAAGGAAAAGTGAGAATTGGGGTCAAATGGAAAGGATTAGAGAGATGCGACTTCAACAAATGTAGAAGCTATTTCTGCACAGGGCAATAGAATCGGTTTCCATCTACACGTGCCAACAAAACGCCCTGCACAGAATGAATATTTAAAGCGTGGTATACCATGTTGTGAAAAAACAATTCACATTAATAACAAATTAACAACAATATTTCAGAAAAAATACCCTAAAAAATCTAAACGGCTTAATGAAAAGCAAAAATAACACTACGTCTGTTCAGAAATGTATTATTTATTTTGCCTTAGAGGGAACCCAGAATAGGAAACCTGCTAATTTGTTTATGTTTGGTTTGGTTGGATGGTTTGGCTTTTGTTTAGCTACGCTTGAGGCATGGTTCTATGGATGGCAGTGTTAGTCCAGCATCTTTATTCTTCAAAACCTCAAGATGGAATGCCATGAAACACTGTACTGAAATGATTCCCAGGGGAAGAATCCTCTGACTTCAGCTTAACCACAAGGTTGTTATTTTTGTATTTTAGTGACCTGTATAAACATTATTGGCTGGATACCGTTCAACGCACAGGCATTCTTGTTGTCCCTAAAGAAATGTGATTCCCAAACATTTCAATAATGCAATAATGCAATAATGGCAGATCCAACTTGTGAAACATATAATAAAAACTATAATAACATATGCTAAATTGTGTGGATGGTTCATCCCTGCAAAGTTATCAGTCTCAGATATGTTGTATTTAGTAGGGATTTACCGATTGTGAAATTCAGAACCAATACCTATGTTTAAAATATCAATATAGCCAATAGCCAATGCTGATTCCGATGTTATTTTCTGTTTCTTTATTTTGTTGTTGTTGCTATTTATTCTCCCTTTTTTTGCCAGGGAAACAAAGACATCTTCATTATGAACAAAATAACCGGGCTGTTTTAAAGTCTTTCAGGCCCTCATCACACTTTGGTGAGCACAAGCTGAATCATATTTATCAATTTTCTGAAATAACCTTTTACAAGATGAACAAAAGCCAGAGCCAGTGGTGAAATGACATCTTTGCTGATAGCAGATATCAGTATTTAGTGGCAATTATCAAATGCAGCATGTTAACAAACTACACAAGGCTACTAAAGTACAGTATGTATAGTCACTGGGAGAGTTTAGGAGGAATTCGATTAATATCAAATACTTCTAAGTATCTTCCCTGATTTAAAGGCATGTAATAGATTGCCGACGTGGCAGATATGCAAAGTGTTCGTAACTGCAAATCTATAGTCAGTCTATTGTGCCTTAAGACAAAGTGAGACTAACCTTACACAGTACTGACTCATAAAGCAGAAGCAGGTTTCGAGGGAGGTCATGGAGATGTAATAACGTGGGAAATGAATGGCAGCACGGCTCTTCTGCCAATGTCAACACAGCACTGAAACTTAAAGTTAGAGGACATGGTAAAGGCAATGGTTGACAAATATCAGGGCACTCGGACAAGGTCGGACAAAAGAAAGACAGGAAGACACTGTAAAGACCATAGACCAGTAATAAATATTCCCATACTCCCATACAGTAGTGGAATATTTCTGTAATGTAGTATACAAATATAGTCATTTTTACAATCTACTCTCAGTATACAGCATCTGATGTTTAATACTGAGAGAAAAACAGAACCGATTTTAAACATTTCAAATGAGAAACAGAAATGATGACTTGTCTAATAGGAAGAGATTGGAGAAAGCAAGAAGCAAGACAATGAAAAGAGACGGTAAAGGAAGACTGTTAAACTCAAAAAATTTGATTATACAACCCAACTCTGCAGCGGTAATGAAAGGATTTTGTGAGGCAAAGTCTGGCTTCAAGTGTCATTCAGCTTACAAAAGGCTGCCCAGGTAAAAAAAAATACATGGATGGAACAATAAAGTTTGTGAGGCAACTTGATTTAATTTTCCATTCATCCATTTTTTCTTTGAGAGGCGGCATCGCATACAAACACAGACCTGAGACGAAATGAAATACATACAAACATAAAACTTCGACTAAATCAAGTGAAGGCTTTATGTTTGCTGTGATAGATTATCTGGCTCCATCTATTTTTAAGACCGTGGTACTTGTTTTTCACAGTACACAAGGATGGATGACAGCAAATGGCTTCTTATGAAGGCAAGAAAATGGGTCTTTCCCAGCTCTGAACCAGCTCTGCTGTGACAACGGCAAGAAGAATCAAGCAGACCACTGACAAAAAAAACTGCAGTTATTATCCTTCAGAGACAAAATGCCATGCACTTGTGTGGTATAGAGTTTTAAACACTATAAAATATGAATATTTCAAATTGGACAAAAAAATGGCAGGTACTGCATAATTCACATATTTCCTGTAAGTGTGTGTGAACACAGGTAATGAGTACCTTTCACCTAAAAACACGGGCCTGGCTTGGCTGCCTTCCTGCCCATTAGGGCTCTCCAGCCTAGCGGACTTAATAACATTTGATTTTCAACTTGACTCATTTTTCACTACATTTAACCTTGATTTTAAACTCCATTGAAGTTTACATTAATATCATTCACGTGTCACTGCAATTAAATCCTGCAGTAATGACTAGCGCTCAGTTAAGTAACAGATTCTTTGAGGAGCAGAGGAGATTTACCGTAGCAGAAGAACAAACCGTTCCATTTGTGATTAAAGTTTCATTGCACACAAGTGTTGCCTACTTCTACATCAGTGATTTCCTACATTTAAGAATTGCTTTCAACATCCTTCAGAGAGTGTGGCAGCTAGTAAGTGTATATGGAAACAAGAAGCAACAGCTGAGTAGAATATTAAGTTTCATCCAGTGAAGGAAAAGTGAACACCGCAGTACAGAGGCCAAACAACATGTCTTGTGGCTGTCTGGCATTCTGGTCTATTAAGGCTTCTGTCAATGGGGTAGTTCTGCCTTTTCTACAGTACAATGAGCTTCTCCCTGTATGACTGCTCAACACTCATGTAAAATGGCAGCTCTAGTAAGCTTTAGCAAGGCCCTGCTCTTTGATTACGAGGGGCTAAAACCAAAACCTGACATTTACTGCTGATGCTTTGGATAGCTGAATTTTTTTACGCAATTAAACTGCACTCTGGCTGTGCGGCATGTATCTCAGTATGGCATCATGTCATCTGTGTTTGGACAGTTATCTGTGGAAATGAGACAAAACATCGCCAAGCAAGAGATAGTGTCTGGATATGCATGCTGTGCTCTTTTAAGGTTGAGGTGATGTTGGTTTAAAACAAATGAGCAATCTACATTTTTTTTTTCTGAAATCCAGCATTAAATCAAAGGAAGAAACAGACAGAAGGAACAGAACAGAGGAGGACAGACAGACAGATATTAAAAGGTCATATTTGTTGTCCTTAGATTTTGTTCTGTATATCCTCATGAATCAGTCTTTTTATAATTAGAAATGGGTTTTTGTTGTACCCAAACTAATCCCTACTCAAGGTGACCTAAAATAACTTGCATTTCCATTGCTCCTAGAATCTCTGACTATGATTATGAACTCATCAAATGACATCAAGAGATGTCCACTACCATGAAATCCTCTACCAGATTATTTCTTCTGATGAATAAAACCAAGAAAACAAACAGTCAGATTATCAAACAAATATACAAACCTACAGGGTTACATTTTTGACTTTTGTAATCAGAATTTAATCTACTAGAACATGTTATGTCCTTCCCATTCATTTCATGCTGAAGATGCATTATGTTCAATACAGTGGCCTCTTTGTGATGAAACACTATTTCAAATGATGCCCAAACAACAGTACTGTTCATGTGCTACCTACGTAAACATCAGATTTTATGCCCCACAAAAAGTATCAACATCCATAAAAAGCCTATACATAGTGCTTATTACTTATGAGGATACAGTTAAAATATGGATTTAATGTGCACAGGCCTCAATCAAAGGAAATGTTCAGAAATGCTCTTACTGCTTTCATGATGCAAAGGCACAAGAAAACAGCTATTTAAGGTAACAAATCAAATTCTGAGCCTCCAAGCTGTAAGCACCGAAGTGATTCCCAGACAAACTGAGACCATTTCCATTTACAAAACGCCTTTAATAAAGCCTGCAGTTACAAGATTGACAAGTATTGACTGCAAAACTGGTCTAAAAGAAGAAACGGAGGCAGGGGATGACATCACTGGGCTGTTCAAGACAGCCTGCCACGATAATCTCTGTGAAGTCTTTGCCTATTTCAAGCTACTTTCTTAGCCATCAGCAGTGATTAGACATCAACTGTAAATATGGCTGGCACACTAGAGATTTTACTTTTATATGTTTCATTCATGTTGTCTGACTGGCTGATTGGTGTAAAGAGAAAGTCAAACGACTCATTTGACGTCAAAGCACTGCAGTGACATTTCACCCTCTGGGTTAAGCATCTCAAGTCTCTACCCTTATGGCAAAGACACTTTGAAAAGTTGTTTCTATGTGTTGTTCTATAGTCGGAGCTGAACACTAATGTGCCGGGGGTTTGAGATATGGCTCCCCCCGGGCTACCCAGTGCTAAAAATACACACACTTCTGATGCTCTTAGGTGATTATGATTGGGAATGAGTTCACAAAGATGACACATACAGTATAGTTAGATTCAATCAGCAGCAGTAGATCCACCTCATTGATGTCACTAACTGTTAGCTGGCAGACGCTCCACTCCCTCCCTGAGCCCAACAACTGTGAGCAAAGACACATCAACCCGCATTAAGTGACATGTTTGCTGCTCCATTTCTCAAGCAGACCCCTGACAGAGAGGGGCTGGGGCCTCTCGTTGCTGCAATCATATGTCTGCTTAATGATATGTTTCTAACATCTTAAATTCAGCTGTATAGTTTTTTTTTTTATATTACGCATGGTTCAGAAGTATTCCATGTGCCATTAAATACAGTAAAACAATATAAATCTCCTATTCCGGATTAAAAATCACGCGTAATCATATGGAATATGTACGTGCCTTTCATTATTTTTTGTATTGTTGCTATAGAAAGGTCAGTGCATGATGGGAAGAGGTGGTCTGACAGTTCATCAATGATAGCAGCACATTAGTATCGACACCAAGAAGTCACTGGGGAGAGCAAATCTTATCTTTGCAAAGCAAGGAAGACAGGGAGAGATGGGAGCGAAGGGGAGATAATGGGAAAAGAGAGGAGTGGGAAAGAGATGGGGAGGTAGAGAGTGCAAAGAGAGGGGTGCAGGAGATATGAGATGTAAGAAACCTTGGCAGAGGGCTTATCTCTTATTTAAAATAAGAAGCAGGATGAGGCTGAAGACTGCTGTAAAGGGCGGGGCACTGAAGGAAAAACAACAGTCTGATGAAAATCCAAGCCTTGCAACAAAAACCTTCACTTCTCAATGAGGAATTTCATTAAACTTTGGTAACTTTTTGTGTACTTGTTACTTTTTGACATAAAGATTAAGTCTTTTCATCCATCTGTAACCTTCAGCTATACATTTTCTTTTGATGAGAGAATGTGAGAGGCATGTTAAATGACTAAAGCACGCATCAGGGATCTGGAATGTGATTTGTTGTAGAGAAAATATATACATGGTCGTCTCACTTTTTTCCTGAATGATATGCCACTGCTGATTTTTGATATGCAGATCCTGTTTTACAGGCTTATTATGCTCACTCAAGATTTACTCTCATACCACTTCTCACAAGCTTATACCAATTGAGGGGATTGTTGTCAACAAATTCCAGGGATGATTATAATATACAGATGCTTTGTACAACTTCACTTTGTCGTACATTTAAATAAAATGAGCAACGCTTCCTAGATTATAAGGAACCAGAAAGTCTTTGTTGGTTTTGGTGCTGCGTGGTGAATTCAAAGATGCATGTCCATCGCAGAGTTCTAAAACGAGTAGTTGTAGTTCTAGTTCTAAGCTAATTTGTTTTGTCAAAATAATCTCCTCATGTTAACAGGCTAACTTCAAGAGTTGCTATATATGTTTTACATCAGCCAAAACTGCTCAAATTTGAAGAAAGAAAAGAACAGAAATAAACAAATCAAAATAAATTCCATTCCAAATTTCTCATTATTTCTGTTATATAAGCATCATTTACTTGACCGGAAGAATGTCTTAAAACAAGAAAAAAAAAAAAAAAAAGTACAACAATTTCTAAAAAAATAAAACAGATCAACCAGCTATAGCTATCACACATTATTCCAGATAGTAAAAAGTAATAATACTCATCAAGGATGACTTCAGAGAAATATCCTGCTAAGATAATAACCCAGCGTGAGCTTTTGATAAGAGCTAAAAAAATCTGAACCTGTTAAAACTTTGTTTTGATTGTTGAAAATGAAAACGTATTCATCCTTGCTCTGATACTTAATACTAATAATGGGTACCTTCAATGCCACCTGCAGATATCTGTGGAATTCAGCTGAATGGAAATCACCCAGAGAAAGAACATTTTGTCAGGTTTATTTGCATTCTTACATGTCTTTTTTTTTAAATCTTTACACTCCAGGAAACAGTAAGTGCTGCTTTGCATTTAAAATATATTTTTACAAAAACTGAAGGGATGGGATAAGACAATACAGTCTGAATATCAGTCTTAGTGGAGGACATGTTCAAATTTGCTAGGATGACTGTCTGAGAAAATCTGAAGAGAGGAAAGACACACACACACACAAAAAAAAGGCAGCCTGGAAGACCAACAACATCCAAGATGGAGGGGGGCTGAGCAGAGCGATACAGATAAGCCAAGAAAAAAAAAAAAGAGGGACAATAAAAAGAAGAAACAGTGGGATTGGGGAGGGGGTGACAAATCTTTTAATCTCTCTCTTTTGCGCTCTCTAGCTCTGTTTGTTTTGTGCTGGTTTTGGCCTCAAGTCGCCGTCGATCCCCCTCGTAAATTGCCTGTGTCGATCCAGCCTTACAAGCTTCCCCACACTCCCCGAGTCCCTGTTAAAATGGTCACGCCAATAAAAGCCCATTCACTTGTAATGAATTGAGAGGGAAGCTAAAGACTAAAGGGGCTGATTTAGTGACAATTGTTGATGATCCTCGATTGAGTTAGGATTGAGCTAGCCTCTCTAGTCCTACAACATGGCTGGCACTGTGAGAAGATTTCTAAAAGAAAGAGGCGGCTGCCAGTTCCTATTCCTTATCCAGTGTGAATGGAAATACATCAGTGTAGAGACACATGTAAGGTAATCTGTGGGGCATATGGTATGGAGCCATGCATTGTCATGAGTGTAATTCTGTCATATAGTCCCATGGTAAAGTAATGGCAGTCCAATCCTGCGGGGCTGCATTGTGAATGAACTGCTGATGCCGTAATCTCCAGGTAAGCTGTTGTAATGCTCACATCCCTGCTCTTCACTCTCTGCCTGGCGCGTGCAAGACTATTAACACTGAGCATGGAACTCTTGCAAAATACCATGGAACCCCCCCCCCCCCAGAGCCGATTACAACTGTGAGGTCAAGAGAAGCTAATGTGACTTTGTCTGGAACTGCCTGGTGTGGCCCCGAGGTGCTGAACAGCACGCCCCTGGATTACATGGGCGAAAGAGTTCTGAAATAGAAAAGTACACAAGGCAACTATAAAATACAAAGTAGGCAGAATAGGCAAAAACATTTTTCTTGGTTTGCAAAAGCTACAGAAAGAGCAAAACCCCATGAACACAGGTGAGCTGGAATTCTTGTTTTATTTGCTTTCTGTATCAACAGAGGAGTATCGATTTGTTTCTCTGTGGCTTTGAAAGATGAGGTGTTATGTGCACAACAATGTGTTGGAGAGAACACCTATCATTTTCCATTGGTTTGTCGTCTACCACAGCAAACAAAAAAATAGGAAAACAAACAAAATATCCAATTAACTTTAAGCCCCAGTTAACATTTTGTACTTTGCGTGTTGGCTGAAGAGCTCAAATTTGTCCACAAGACTCTCCGCGGTATTAACACGACCTCCTTTGCATAGACTTGATGGTTTTATGTTTGATATTTTGCTAAAATATTACACCCAGAACCACACTTTTTAAGGCCAAAACTATACTAAAACATGGCACAAAGCCAATCAATTAATTATTTAGAGCGAATCATCCATTTTAATTGTGGGAAAAAAAAAACCTTTCAGGGTGAAGGGTATAAAGTGTGTTTGATAACTTCAAGATGTCCTTTGATTAGAAGTTTGGCTGTTGCGAGAGAAAAACATCCTCATATCCAGCAGAGAAGGACAGAGGCCATAATATTAAAATCATACTCTGAAACCACACAGAAACTATGACTGGCTTCTATGGATTGCCAAAATTAAATATATATAGACACACTGAATATTGAAGATGTTGACAGAGCGTGCCTGTTTAGCTATGCATGCATTTATTTTTAACAACTTTTAACCACACACAAACAACATACTTATATCAATTCCTTACACTTTGCTTATTTTATTTTGAATAGGTAAAAAAATATATGGGTCCTAACATGACATTTGCATGGCATTTTATATGTCCTCCAACTGAAAAGGTCAAATCCATTAGGTAAATCACTGCATGTTTTTTTTTTTTTTTATGTTACACCTGAAGCATAATTCACTTTGCAGCCACCAAGAAAATGTATTAATAGTAAAAATTGTATGAAATATTGTTGGTAGTTAAAAGGTTAAAAAAAAATTTAAAAAAAGGAAAGAAAGTTATGTCAACTAATGCATCAATCAGATTAAATAATCGGATATTTATCTGCTGTTCATGTCCAACAAATATGTAAAAGAGTGTGAAAAGTAAATGCTGAGCTTTTCAAGTATCTTGCACGAATCTCTTGCAAAAAGAAAAAAAACCTGATATACCATTGTCAAAATGATTGCTTCACAATTTCAGCAGCTAGTCAACTGCTGCACCAGGTGCCAGTGTGTTTCTAACTCACTGCTGTGGCAAAAATGTGGGCCTTTAGAAAGTAAACAATGCAAATAATGCATTGTATATTATTTTGTGAAAACATTCACAGCCTGGGGCACCCCGCCACTTGCCAGCCTACAAGGTGTTATGACTGTACATCAATACTCCATGTGCATCAGTATGGACAGTAAATGTGGGTATGACTGGGTTTCGACCTGCATTATCTCAGTGTGTACTGATGGATTGTCTGCTGAGCTTAAGCTATGTTTTACTGCACTGTGCCTAATCCTTCTACCCACACGAGATTTCACTTGAGCATCTGAAAATGGATGTAGCTATTTTAGAGAGCGATACTGCAGCAGGAGTTTATACCCCTATAGAGATCAAGCGGTCTGGTAACAACGCCGTTGACTCGAATGAACATGGTCAGAGCTCCTAGCACATCAGGAACTGAAGTTTGTTGTACGATCTGCTCCCGAATTTTGCACAGTGGGGTCAATCCAGCCAAGTAATCCAGTTGTAGTTGTAGTATGCAAATTGCATCAATACTTGCATACTGTATCAAAAAGGAGAGAACAAATGATGTGGTATGCATCCATAAAGAAATAGTATATTTCAGAACTAGAGATGTCAAATCTATTTCTTCCATCATTGTAGTCCTTCGATGTGTAAATTATGTTGCTTCATGTTATGGTTGCACATTAAAATTATAGTTATAGCGATACATTTCTATATAGCGATAATTGTCTTTATCTCAATATTCATTCTTCTTTTGCCTTTAGTGTATATTTCAATGCTTTGTTGTTTTACTTCATTTTATTCATGCATATTTGATTGTTGAACAAACATTTCATCATAATTGTTTTTGAAATGTCTACCTTTAGGTGTGTGAAATGTTTTGCTGATGATTTGACATTTATCGACTGATATGAACATTTTCATCATGACAACATTTTTGGCCGTATTGCCCCCACCTTCTTCAGAGTCAACTGAAACTTCAAATATCAATCATTTGGTCCAGTACACATAAACAGAGCGGTTGTGGCGACATACTGTATAAAGAATCTTAAATCCGCTTAACTTAAACTAACTTTGCTGTCAATAACCTTCATTTCAAAAAGTTATACACCACATGTGACAACCCTGAAGGGACCCAGCTGAGAGAAAACTAATTAAGCTCACTGAAATGGTTAGATGACTGACGTGATGTAGAAATATTGATGCATCATGTTCAGGCTTCAAATCATTTAGGTCACATGAACATTTCTGAATATATCAGCAGTAATGTTCCCATGTGCAGAATTTAAATCCTCATGGTCCTCTAAAACATTAAAATAAAATATGTCACAGGCAGATGAGCAGCTAGTCTGCACCACAAACTGTCCCAAACATCTCAGATGCAATATGGTAGTTGATGTTATGTCAGTTTTAATTTTATTTAAACATAGGCCAGAAAGGTCAACTTTTCTACATCTGATCTTGTCCAGAGACAATAAGAGAAAATTGTGCATTATGCTATGATGAACCTAATCCTGTACGTACTTATTTTCAGGAAAATCCCAAATTCAAAATCTTGCCATTTCCAACGCCTAAATTGCTGCTCCTAACTTTCTCCATTTAATGAATAGTGTTGGAGCAAATGCATTATGTGCATCAATTGTACTCGGTGCTGACAGACTGCATATACTACATTTTCTGCACTTTTAGACCATGCTTTGTACAGAGCGCAAAGCTACAGTATAACAAAAAAAAAAAAACCCAAAAAAAACTCTTCAGTTATCCTGCTAATAAATGTGTTATTCACCTTCAAAATGAACAACCTATTCAAAAAATCTTAACACCAGAGACAACACTCAACTCCTTCAGAAAACATGCTCTGGATCTTAGAATTGGATGTGGTGACATTACCTTACAGAACATATAGTTCTCTGAAAAGGTCAGCACAACAGGGTCTGTATAAGTTCAGAGAATCAAATTCAGAGGCTTGTTGAGAGAGAGGAAAGGCTCTCTCACCAGAGAAGAAGAACAAGGGCATCTGCTTTGACCTAGACAGGGAATAAACAAACAAACAGGCTGCCAGGCTATCAGCACACACAGCGAACAAACAGGGAGGCTGACAAATCTCCCTCATATCTTTGGAACTGAGCCAGGTATCACGCAAGTTAGAAAGGTGAGGTGTTGGAACAACACACGGGTGGTGGCAATGCGACTCTGGTACAAATCCCTATGATCTCATCCATATAAAATACAATCATGTTTTCACTCCAAAACATAAGACATTGTTTCTAGTGTGTCCGTTTGACATGCTGATATTAGACCAATGAGGTGATTCAATTGACTGAACATTGATTACTGTTTCTATAATTTCACCTCTTACACCTCGAACATCAGGCGTCATTAATCATTTATGTCCTGCTCTTGCTACTGATACGGAGGGAAACCAATACTTGCCCACTATCAATAATATATAGGAGGAGAGCGCTGGTGTCCAATCATGTCCACGACAAGTCTGACCATGAGCAACAGAGTGTAGAGCTTCTCCTGAATACTGCACCAAGTACATTTAGTCTAGTGTTTCCCTGTCTCAAGTCTTGTAAGTATTCAGACAACAGGCAAAACAAAATGAGAATTTATGCGCATTTCCATCCACCACATGGTTCATCATCATCGTCAAAATTTAAAACACTGCCAGTAGAGTGTTGTAGCATTTCATAAAATAACATACTACTTAAGCTGATAAATGTCGGAAAAGGTATTACTGAAGCTGGCTTTAGATTTTGTCCTCCAATCTAAACCACCGGTCTGGATCATATAGCATTGTTTCAAACTCTTCCACGTGGTTCACAAAATTTGCCAAGGTTTATCAAAGCTTTTTGTTTAACATTTGTTTCTGCAACTCTTGATACATGGTGGCATTTTGTTGCAGGTTCCCCATCTAATATAGCAATTATGTTGGCTTTTCTTATTAAATCAATGACAGTAGCAGTCTCCTTGTTGGTCTGAAAAAGCAGCCACACACAATTATTTGCTGAATTTGTTTCCATCGCAGTTATTCACATGTACATTTTATCAATATACCAACTTTTCCACCTCTCCCAAGCGAATAAAACCAGCTGTAGGGAAACACATTTTTAAATTCCACTGATGCTGTTAGAGCTGCAGTGGAAAACTTCACGGTATTGTCCTTTATTAGCACGACACTGCCAAGCTGGGAAAATGCCCAAGCATTATGTGCGCTGTATGCTGAAAGTCAGGGATGAGTGCAGCCACCCTCACTATTAAATGGCAAATAGTGAGCTTCTGATCACTCACACACAAAAGCATCGTTCACACAACACACACTCAACTGGAATCTACCCCAATCACCTTGAAAGGTCACCTGCCAATAATGCGGAGTTAAGTCAGAGACATGCGTGAGGCCTGCGTTATTATTTTTTGGTTCCACTCCACCTCAGTTTATTGTAATTTCATTAGCTCAATCTCTGTTATTCTAATTACACAGACATCTTCTGCAACAAATAAAAGTTAATGAGCTTTTATGAAAATGGCTTGACGTGACCTTTTTATTTATTCATTTATATCTCCCTCCCCCACCGCCACCTGTCCCTGTCAAAATGCACTATGGAAGGTCCCAGTTATACTGCTGAATTTGGAAGGATAGACACGCCCCTCTCAGATACACACAAAAGCACACACTTCCAAACACTTTCTTTGCAATCAACATCATCGAGTCCCCCCCCCCCCGCCTGTTTTCCATAGATCATTTAGCCTTGTCATCCATAAATCTGCAAAATGCCCTTTTCAAGCTGCTCATAAACACCCTCATAGATCTCCAAAAATGCCACCACACTCTGAGGCAGGAGCTGTTGATGGTAGTGAGTCCATAGCGGTTTAGCTCCCTACAGTCAGGAAGTGATGAATGTCAACAGGAATGTGTACATTACAGTCTGCTAGGCAAGGCAGGTGGGTTTTGGCTTGAGGAGTTCAAGTGAACTAGGAAGGAATTCATCAAAAGGGGTAAATTATTTTTTTGCTTGGAAAACCCTACAAACAAGTAAAATACAGAAACAGAATTTCTGAATATCACTACCCCTTTATTAGACTGTACACTCTGTGTACTCTGTTATCTGTATACTAGTCTGACTCACAGGAAGTAGTCTACTGGAATAAGCCTGTCATCGGCCGACTATTTCAGTCTGCATTGTCCTCCCCTTCTGCCATCTGCATGTCACCATTTTCAAAGTCCTCCTCGATACAGGTACAGCAACATCCTCCAAACTAGCAACTACACTCGGAGAGTGGCAAGTTTTGATGAAGATTTGGATCGTGCTCTAAGGCAGGCCTGATTGTTTCTTCATGACATTTTCTTCCGTGAGAAATTTTACATTTTAATATCACCATGCACAAATGTTCCACCAAAACAACTTCCTCCACTTTTTGCAAAGGCCCTGGCATTGCATCTTTGGTTGAACATTGCCCAAGATGATTGGGATTGGTTTAAAGAAATATAAACTAACCAGAGAATTTTTGTCCTCCCTATTCCAGAATGATAATTGTTTCAGGAAACCAAAAACAAAGGAGATAGGTCTGGCTGTGCACGAATCTGCATAGTACAAAGGTACAATGTCAAGGTTTGGTTGGAAATAATTTGCAAGGTATTTTATTAAAAATTCAAATTATATAGAAATGAACCTAATATGAACACCAGTAAAATCCCTTCTTGGTGAAAAAGTGATGGTAATTAGAGCTATTTCCTCAAATATAAGTGGACTTCACAAGAACATCCACTTGCAAGTCTCTGTCTTACTTAGTCGTACATTAAATTATTGCTATCAGACTCATTATGTGGCCTGATGGATGCCCGGAGGTCTATAACCCTGGTCTTTGCAAGCAAAAGCTCCATTATCTTATTGCCTTTAATGTCAGAAAAATAAGGAAATAAGGTGGGCAATAGCTGCTGCTTTGAGCCACTGCGTTCAACTCTGGAGGGCTGGAAATCCAATATTGCAGAGAAGATAGATGTTGAGGAGAAAAGATAGATCTTAACTCAAAAGCTATTACAAAGTCTATTGTTTTTCATTGCACATGTAAATTACCTGAAGCAGCTTCAAGCACCATTTTGCATTCCATATTTCATGTTTGTTGCAAAGGAAATCAAGTAATAATAATTTTATGTGTACAGCACTTCAGGAAGACAATATTTCCACATTAATAATCAAGACAAACTAAGAATGCATAAACATCTATCACCAGGCCAGTAAAAATCTGTCATTACGCCTTAGAGGTGAGAAAGGTTTGAATGAGAATAGAAGTAAGAGTTTATTTATTTAATACATGGTCACTTCATATAGAATAAGTCTGGATAGGATATGAGAATCAGTCTAGACTGTGGTCAGCTCTTGCTTAAATTTAATTTGCCTTTCACAAATAAACTGCAAGCTATCACATGTCATATCCTCTCATCTACTACTCATCAACACGTGCATTTCATCATCCCTGTAATTTTACAGTGCATTCTCACTTTTAACGAACAACTGGCACTTCCAGTTATCTAAAAGCTGTTTTTTTGTAACAACCATGAAAGAACTTAAAATGTTAAGTTCCTGTATTGTTGGCATTGCTCTGACCCTCTGACCGGTGAACCAAACTAACTAAATCAATGCTCCACGGTTCAAACAAACTTGGTGAAAGCACAGTTTCACAGTTCACAGGATGATTCACAGTCACCCAACACATGATCAGATGAGGCAGATGGCACAAACTGCTGATTTCTCCGTTAAGAATGATCAACCACTGAAACTTGCACCAAAACAAAAACACAACACATCTTTCTAACTGAAAACACAGTATATTATGAAAAAAGACCCTAATACGCAGACTGGTCACAACCTTAAGTTTTCCTTAGCTACCATCTTTTTCTCTCACCAACTCTGTCTCCTGGACACATGTTTTGATGGAAAGTTCACACCTAGAAAAGAAATGTGATTTCCAAATGGCACGCATTGTGTTTGCCAGACAGACTGAGGCTGAAACACACATCAGCCACTGGACTGCTGGATGAATGTGTTTGAGGGAATGAGTTTTGGCCTGTGGCAGAACTGTACCCAAAAGGGGACTCAGCCCTTGCTAGGGATTTGGGACATCCATTTCTGCCTGAGATTTATGCACTATTGTCCTGAACCAACCTCACGACCCTGTCTCAGCCCCTTACTATCCCCCATCAGACTCATACATTCATCATTTCCTTATGCGAATGTGGCAATGGGAACATACTCTCTTCTCCATCCCTCAACAAGACTGAGGTCGTTGAACCAGAGAAAGGGAATAGTGAGAAGCAGAGTTAGGGAGGGGGGTGTCCCAAGCATTGTTTTGGTCATGTTCACCAGAGTGAATATGAAATACGCTGTGGGCGTTATGCAAAAGGACAGTGTGCAGATTTGTATATGAGCAAGGGGGTCACTGAGTCAACAACAGGGATGCATTCATTGGATGAACAGCAAAGGCACTGCGAAATCACATTCAGAATGAGTAAGTATTATAAGGTTCTGTTGACTTTTTGACCACTGGTAGCATCATATAACCATGTCCTATCTGTTCGGAGCATGTGCATGGGGACACACATACAATCTAATTCTGCCATTGGTTTCTAGGTATTTTGCTCAGGTATTGTGCCAAGACAGGAAGCAAAGAAGGAAATTTAATTTTAGCAAAAATGTACCGGGTTTATCTACATATACTGGTGGTTAGGGCTGGGCGATATGACCAAAAAATTTAATCTTGACTTTTTTCAGTGTTATGGACGATTGCAGATTTATTAATATATAACAAAAAGCAAACAGGTGGCATTTTGAATTTTTGTTGAGCAAGAAAGGTCTCCAGAAGAATAATCCCAGTCTTGCAATTTAGGCACATCTTGCGATTTTCCGAAAGCCAAAACCCGTTTAATCAAATTAATTCTATACATTGCCCAGCCCTACTGGATGACAATTTGTAGAACATTATTACAGACATCATTGATTTATTTCAGGGTGTAATGTGAGAGTTTTCAATGTATGTCTTTCAAGGCTTAGCTTGTTACCATGGATATGATCCTGGAACGTTTTTTCACCTTGTCTAACATTGCAAGATAGGGCATCTGAATGAATTACAGGACTGTGGGGCCTTGGCAGAGGTATAAACTCTACCAAGTGCCTTTCTAGTTTTTGTAAGATTTTTTGTCAGTCACCATTTTTTGCAGATTATAATCATTCACATTCTGCAGTCCTTGAGTGTCAGTTATATTCATAATTCCATTGAAACCTAATAATATGTGTATGCCAACAACATATACTGCCCAGCTGTCTTAACCTGATTTCTCAAGTATTAGATCCAACGGAGAGTAAACAAACAGATGGTTAGCAGAATCATAATCGGTATGCTGAGCAGCATGTCTGCTTGTTTGTCTGTTGATCTGTGTGTCTGGTAGGAAAATGAATTGCTAAGATTGCTATTTATTGTGGCAGCTTAAACCCAAGGCATGCCTTACAAGATACCTGCAGTAGCGGTCACGCTAACCCCTTACTCTTCCTAACTTAAGTCTCAAAGACGAGGGCACTGAGCAGCTCTGTGAGCTACTGATGTGTCACAGACAAACCACAGCAGTGAACGTTGACTGGACTCGAGGCCCACTGCCAAAAACCTAAGAACAAAACAAGGGCTACAGAGGAGACAGTGCAGAAGGAGGTTGCTTCCTTTATTCGTCTTCTCCACTTTCACACTCCAAAAAGCCTGATCACTCATGTATGCAGGTCAGACAGAGTCGAGCGTATAATACATGTTTCAGCGACAAAGTCTACCCCATCACAGGGTGTGAAAATGTACTATTTTACCAGCTGTTAAGTCTTCTTGATTTTCTTGCTCATGTTGTCTGTTTCTGCTAACCACTGCTTGTGATGATCACACAGTTTGAGGCTGTTACACAACTGGACACAACTGGTTGCCTTTGGCATCGGCACCTGTCTGGTTAAGATGAAAGAGAAGCAGCAGCTGGCTCTCAGTTGGGAGCTGTGTGCTTTGGTCAGTGGCAACAGGTGAATGTGTGAGGAAAAAAAAAAAAAAAAGTCATCTACCAGCACAACAGGCTCGGTGGACGTGGTGATCGAATATTAAAAAGCAGCCCAATTTCTGTTTTGTCAGTTAAATGACCAATAATTCTGTTTTCACACTCTTCAATCTCCAACTGCATTTTAGCACTATGCCAGCACCGGGGAAAGGTCTGTCTGAAACCATAATCATTTTGGAATAGGTGGGAAAAAACTCCCTGGCTTATTTGTATTTCTTTAAACCAATCACAGTCCTCTTGGATGGAGATTAAGCCGATGACGCAGCAACAGTGCCTTTGCAAAGTGTCTGGGGGAAACTTGTTTTGGTGGAACATTTGCATGTGGGGAGGTGAACCCTGGCATTAAAATGTCTAATTCCCTGCAAATGAAAACACCACAAAGAATCAAACAGGCCTGCCTTATAGCATGATTAAATCTCTATCATAACCTGCCACTTCCAATGTGTAACTGGTAGTTCAGAGGTTGTTCTTTCATGTAGCAAGGGGGATTTGAAAACAGTAACATGCAGATAGCACAAGGGGAGGAGAACGCTACTTTCTGTGAGTCAGACTACCTCTAGTCTAGAAAATCATCAACATCAGCCCACAACAATCACAAACATCAAAAAGCTGTTTGTTGTGCATTCATGTACGTATGATGCATCGATCTGTATGCATTTGCTTGTTTGTGCATTCGTGACAGCACATAGCCACATGTATTGTCCAGATATACAAAGTCACACAGATGCACCTGTACCAGATTTTGTCCAGCACAGGGGGAGCAACAGTGTGCGGTCAGCATTACCTGCAGCATTTCACGCCAGGCCTCTCCGAGCAGCGGAGGAGTCCAGACTGTGTTATTTCCACCTCAGCGGTATTCTACCTGCTCACTGGCCCGCTCCCGTCCCTGCTGCCTGCCACCTGTGCGATGCGACACACACCCCTGTACACACAGCCCGACGCACAAATCACCAAAAAACCAGGCCATATCACAGTAGTTACCTGGCTGAAAACAGACGGCGGAAACATATCCATCTTTAGCAAATGTGCTCGTGTGGGATATGTGTCCGGTCTTAGGGTATGTTTACCGTCCCTGTCTGCATGAGTGAGTATGAATAAAGTGTATGCCTCAGACTTAATTCAATATTGACATCTAAGTCAGAACATTTATAAGAATCCCACCAGATCCATCATTCATTACTCACTATGCGGTAATGACTACCCTTCCTGGTCTACATTTTGCCTGTTCGCTTTAAGATTGCTCTCCCCTCTCAGGGGCCTAAACAGTTTCGCCATCATTAATAGCACAAATAAAACATGGAATTAATTTCTACCCCCATCTGCCCTTACTTTCTAAAATCACCCTGGAAATCATTTAGCAATGCATGCGTCATGGTTTAGTTTTTCAAACTCAGGGGACAGGATGATGCAGATGGTGCTTGTCTAGGCTTGTTGTATCCATAAGCCAAGATCAACACTTTTGTGGTAAAGATGAGAAAGAAAAACACAAAAAACATTTGGCTGACTAAAAATAGATAAATGGCAGAGATGGGAGCCCCAGCGGATAGCAGGCGCATTTCTGAGTCACGATGATGTCAATGTTCTACCAAATTTAGTTGCAATGAAGTCAAAGAAAAGAGCAGCAGATCCTTGGTCTTGCAGTTCAACAGAGACATTCCGAATAGCTAAGGTAATATAAATGTTGTAAGTATTATATGGATTACAGTATGAGCTTCAATCAATCCCTTCCACTACATATTTGATCGGAGCTTTGCGTGGTGATGCAGGATCATGTAGCTAAAAGTCCACCAGGGAAGATAATCCACTCCCTGGTCTGTACAAGCTGGCATCTCTCCACCATTCTGTGTTCGAGGGGAAATAAAGAGGGTCAGATTTATAGGTATTCAATCACACACTAAAGCAACGGCCGTTCCTGGTGATTGCTTTCAGGTGAAGTGACTGTCAGGACCTGCCTATAGAAGCTACAAGAGCAGAGGAAATGAAATCACACTAAAGCCAGTGCTGCCTTTTCATCACAATAAAAAGGGGAGCTTGTATTATCCTCTTGCAAGGAAAAGGGAGAGGTGAATTGTCGGTGCGTAATAGACCTGATGTGGCAAAGTGTTGAAAAGGTCAGTGCATCTTCCAAAGTTAAACCAGGGAGAACAGCTTCAGTGACAATAGAGTAATAGCATTTTTCAGCTTGATCAGACATGAGAAGAGAAGAACAATTCTCTTTGGGATTGCGATTTCTTTCATCCCCCTCCATCTCTTTACTCTGCTCTTGCTCTTGTCCCACTGTACATATGCATGAGCAAAGACTTGCTGTGCACTCTCATTTTTACAACACTTCCCATTATACTAACCATGCTGGTGACTTTGCATGACTTTGTTTCTATGGTGGACCTAAATTAAACCAACAAGCTTTATACTTGGGTAACTCTGAGCTGTTAAGACGTTTAAAAAAAGTGCATGGCTTAGTAGTATACAGAGACAACAGCTGGCAGAGAAAATGAGACTAGAAGCTGTGCTTATTGTATAAACTTGGCATGAACTCCCGGCATAACAAGATTAACCCTATTTTCACATGAACTATGTATTCCTACATTAACAGAAAACTCGTGGTGTAATTCCTAACATCCAGAATGACCTCCAATCTGATTCCACCCTGTGGCCTAAGTTATCCCTTGGCAATAGCCCTACACAAGGGAGAATGGAGGAGATAAAGGGTGACCATTATCACGAGCACACACTGCCCCTGGCATTCTACCATTTGCAATTAGTATACTATGTCCTTTTCAGGCTCTGATAGTCAAAAGCCCTTTAATGAGAAGACTGTGAGTCAATATTTACCTTCCCTGTTCGGCTTGTGAGCACTGACGCCAGAGGATGTGTGTCAATGTGTTTATGTGTTTATGGAAATGTGTGATTAAGTCCTTTTGCTGAGAGGGATGGCTGAGAATAAATGCAGCGCTATGTTGTGATGACAGCTCCAAAAGCATGGAAAGATTGAATAATTACAATAATCATTTTGGAATATGAAAATAAAATCTGTTTTCTTGCATCACATTATCGTATCATTATATTGGGGCTGATCAAACTGCATGCGCGGTAAGACAGTCAGTAAGGGAACCAATCGGATGCGGAGGAGAAAAGGTCAAATGTCTTCACGCACTAGACTATGCTTTTGTACCTCCCTTTGCTGTTGCCTTTATGGGAGTATATCCATACCATCTGTCAACCTGCTTGCAAGAAAGAGAAGCCATGCTGAAAGCCTCACCGATGAGGCCTCACACAAGCTGAGACACATACTCCCCACATACCTCTTCTGATTGCAATTCTACGCATTCCCACAGACGCGCAATCTACAGACCGGTATTGTTATATGCTGCATACTGAGCACCACTCACAGTGCGACCCGCAAGCTGTTCTGTTTTTTTTCCAACAAACACTGTAGGCTCTCTGTCTGCTTAGTTACTGCTGTTAATAATTAGGTGAGTTAGATTTCATTGCACTACATTTCAGTGCTCTCTTCTGGCTCAGTACTTGTTCCTTACTAAACCTCCGACTCCTCATCCCATTCTCTGTTGCATGACGGATGAGCTTCAGCTTTTGGCAGCTTTTACCTAGTTGGCTCAGCTCTCCCTTAGTTAGGCCTTTTTGTGTTCTTATTACTGCAACTGATCAGCCAATCTGTTTGCTGTACAACAGGGCGGTTGGGGTAAATGCAGCTGACTAATTCGTTTTTCCAACGCACAGAAAATTATTTAATTGCATAGTCAGTGAGAATGATCAGAGAATCAAGTCGCAACTTCGCCTTCGATCTCTGGCTTTGTTTCCACACACCTTACAAAAAACAGACTCATCTCTTCATGAAAGTAAAATAGAAGTGGCATGAATATGAAGCATAAGTTTTATCCTCTGTGCTGTTAAGTCTCACTCAGCATCAAGGCGGGAGAGCACTGATGAGCCACAAGCACAAACAGTACAAACAGCTCCCAACTTGAGTGACAGCAGTACAGCAGCAGGCACATCAGCAATCAGACCTCATTTCCTAGCAATTTGATTCTGCCGACGCCGTATTAACTCCATAGGTGGCCCTGTCTGTTTGGAGGTCTAAATAAATAAATTAATGTCATGGAAGCAGCATCCAGTTCACAGGAGATATATAAGTAATAATGAATGTCACCCTGTTCATGCAGACCACAGGCAGTGATGGCAAGTAGTTTCTTTCAGAGGTCCTTAAAGGCCAGCACACAGTCGTACATGGTGCAGTCAAGACCTCTTCTTTACATGCCTGTGGGGTATTTTGTCACATCACAGAATCTGGATTATTCCATTTATCAGTACTACGGCTGCCGAATGCAAGGAGATTCAAGTTCTCTTTAAAGCTTGATCTGGCAGATGTTTGATTGAGGAGGGATCACAAGACGAGGGCAGGGAATAAGGAATGGTGAATGTTTCCCAGCAGACAGCAATGTCTTCAGAGCAACGCAGGTCCAAATGGTATAATTGTCCTTCCTTGCTTTCATGCCTTTTTTACCCTGCTGTTTGTTTACCCTCAATCTCTTGCTTGCCTTCCCAATGTATCTTGTTTCTGACTCGATGCACAAACAAGCTGTCCAGGAGAGGGCCACAGGGGGGTCACCTGATGCATGCGGTAGCAGGAGTCTCTTATCAGTCGCATAACAGTCAGTCATCATTTTTACCAGCAGCCTGGGGTCACAGAGCAAAACTGGTTGACTGAGAATAACAGTTTGTAGGTATGAAAAGGGCGGCAGGTGTGCTCAGTGCATCACTATCTCTTTCTACGCCACTTCTTCTTTGACTTCTCTCAAGATCCTTGTGCATATAAGTGCACTGAAACAGGCTTAGATTTGCTTCCATGAGCTTTAGAGAGTGGTAGTCTTCAAAAAAGCAAGACTGTGACTCAAGTTGTTGGACTGCAATAATGCGAACTACGAAACAAGAGTACTGTTCCAAAGGTCATGTTAGACTGAAGACAGAGGACAGGAAATGAGGGGAGAGAAAGATAGGAAATACATATCGAAGGTTCCAGCCTGGACAGGAACAAAGGACGTTGAGGCTCACAGCTTGGTCAAAAGGGCTCAGACTATAGAAGTGAAGTGCAGCCTGTGATCATCCAGGGTTTGGAGAGAGTTTTTCAGAAAAGATCGATGTGATCTTTGAATACGGAGAGATGAAGCATAAATTGATGCTAATATAATGCTGGTGATGTGTAAAAATGATTTAGTGTCGTGCTGCATGACGAGCTCAATGAACGAATGCTCTGCATGGAAAACTACAGCCAACCTCAAAGCACGGCTAACAACAATTGGTGCCTTAATACATCGACTCTTATACCCAAGGTTTGGGAAACACTGTCTTAACAGGAGGAAATAGACACATCAGACAATAAAAAAACACAGTGTTTGCAGCATGTTGGATTTTGAAAACATGGCAGCCTTCTGCGCCACACCTTCAGCCAGTCCACAGTCAAGGTACTACTCCTTATCAAAATACCAACCATTTATAAATTGCACTATACATATACAAATGTTTCCCTGTAGCTCACATTTAACGCTGGTGTGTCAATTTATAAAATTAAATCCCAATGACACTTGGAAAACAAGTAGCAAAACGTGAATACCAACTGGAACTAAAATAAGCCCTCTCACACAGAAAAGATGACATTAGGAACAACAAATAAAACGCAAGCAAGACCAACAGACGAAGAGTGTGCATTTCACGTAAAGGGAAACTATTAAACACAATGATACAAGTTTTTGCACCAACCAAGATAAGAAGTAAAAGCAATCAAAAAAACAGAATACAAAAAAAATGCAAGAGATGCAGCAGAAATACTAACCATTTATAATCAAACAATAAAAACAGCAACCAATAAATGTTTTATGTGCTCGTAACATATATTGCTGTCATTATCGAAATGTGGCCTACAATACCCTCTGTGGAGGTGGCTATGGGACAGAAATGGATTGCAAACATTTGTGTCTATGATTACAAAGTGTTGTAATAAAATGTGTGAGCAATTCAGAAGAAAACCAGAGTTAAATATAACATATCTCAGCTGCAGGCTAGAACAGACTGATACTTTTATGCCTAATCATGCATAAAAGATGATACTTTTTTTTTGTTTTAATCTACAAATACTTCACTTGCAAATATGTAGACATTTCTTATTGTCTAACATACTGTATGCTAGAACTGAGACCACTGAGAAAAATAAGATACCACTGGTTTTACTAATTGTAGGTATGTGTTTGAGTGAAATTAATATTTTTGTTTATTCTAAAAACTATTGAGAACCTTTCTCTCAAATGCCAAAATATTGTCATAGAGCATTTAGTTTTGCAGAAACTAACAGCTGGTCAAAATAACACAAATTTGGTGGTTTTTAAACAACACAATACTAATGTTCAGTTCAGTAGTCACTATTTGGTGGAATGACTCTGACTTTCAATCACAGTTTCCACGCGTCTTGGCAAGCTCTGCAGCAGTGTTTCACATTGCTGTTGAGTACTTTATGCCATTCATGGCACAAAAATGCAAGCAGCACAGTTTTGCTTGTGACCATCCATCTTCCTCTTGATCACATTCCAAAGGTTTTCAATGGGGTTCAGGTCTGTGTGGATTTGGAGTGGTCTCTTAATTCTTTCCAAAGCTGTAGAACATGTCTGACTGTGCTGTTGATAATACCCCCTTTTCTGATTGCTTTGGCTGTCTGACTGCCTGTTAGTTAACACGAATAGACATGAGACATGGAAGAAAAAGAAATCAAGCGTAATTGCATAAAGCTTTGCAGTGGACACACCAAAATCCATGTATATGAAATTTAAAGCCATTGATGTGAGAACATTATAACGCGACGCTACATAGTCAAGACAATAAAAACAAGTCATTAGAGATTCCTTTATTGATTTGCTTTGTTCTTTGATTAGAAAAGCTGTCTAATATACCACTGCGGTGTGGTGTAATGTATGCATTGCTAAGAGATGCATGTCACTTAGCACATCTGTGAAAAGGCTAATGTCATGATGGTGATAATGCAGTGACATATAGTCTGCACAGCGCACGAAGCACTTGGAATGAAAATGAAGAAACACAAAACATGCCACAATTTTTTTTTTTTTTTTTTTTAAAAAGGTTGCTGTTTTTCATGTCTCCTTGCTGTCTCCAATGTTGAGCCCTAATGGGGATGGAGAGCAAGGAACCTGTGACAAGGATGTGTAAGGCAGACCTCACGCTCGCTTTTCAACTGGCTGACTGACAGCAGGGGTAGAAAGCAGGCTTTAATTGCATGTGACATCTGATCATGCTGGCAGGGACCTTAAAGCCAGTAAAGACCCACCTGAGAAAAGGGTGTGAAAGGCGTCGGCCTGGAAACATCAGACTGATGCCCTCCCTGGAAGCCACTCACTTTATTGCACCTTACCACCTACAACCTAGTCTACCACCGCACTGCACTGTACAAAACAAATATGTTTTGAGTGTGCTTAACATTTATCGGCCTCTTTGAGTCGAGAGCCTTAACTTCACACTCTAATCCATTAATGCTTGCTTTATGCTTTAGCAAGGAGAGGAAATCTGCATGAAAGTATTCATACAGTGAAAAAAGAAGAGAGGAATTAGGGGATTAGGGATTTAAGGAAGTCAGTCATCTGTAGTAGTTGTTCATTTTTATTTATATATTGTTTGATTGCAACAAAGACAAGGTTATGAAAAAAAACTGGATCAGAATCGGTCATTTGGAGCAAAGATGGATACATTTTCTTCTTTTCCAAGTTCAAAATTCTTTTATCAAAGTGAGAGAGAAATATTAGAAGGCTGAGCCTAAATGTAGTGTTTTTCCCCTATTTTCTTTTTTTTCCTGGTTTGCTGTCTGTTCAAGAAAGCTGGGAATCCATCAACAGGAGAATTGAAACCCACGAGCATGTGTCCTTTGAACTTTGGGTAAAAAGCCATGACTACACAGTTGAAAGTAGTGCAAAAAAAAGGACAAGTAGGCAATGGGTAGGGGATGAGCAAAAAGATAAGGTCTGGTAGACGGAGAGGAGATCCAGAAAGAACAAACAGTGACAGCACAGATACGTATTAGAACATGGTAAAAAGACTTCACGTCCATTTGGAAGGATCAGCTCTACTCGAGCAAAGCACTATATGTGGAGTAATTTGAGGGATGCTAAGCAGGGATGTGATTATATATATTGTGCATGTAAAAAAAGTTACATACCTTGGTTCTCACTAAAAAATATTTCTTTAAATATTTGGTTTTCAGTATTCCCTATATTATGGTATATATTTTATGTGCATTTTGCATTCAAAGCATGTTTTTGTTTAAATGTTTTTCTGCTTTTTTTGTTGCAATGTTTGTTTGCTCACTCTATCATCATAATGTACTTATGATGTGAACTCTGAACAATATACTGAGGTGAAAATTTCCAAAGTCACTAACGCAAACAGAAATTAAGATAGTGCTTATTGGGGAACTAAATAAAGAGATAAAGAGAGGGGGAAAAAAAGATATCCATAGTGATAGAAAGATAACTACAAGTACTTTGCAAATACTTTGCAATGTCCCAAAGCGTAGCATGTGCCACAGCTACTTCTGTAAACACCTACAAAATCTTATCATTCAGCAGCAACAGACGACTGAAGCACGGACAGCTTCATTAGACCTTATCAGGGAAGGTGGTCGGTGTGGGGAAGAAGACATGGCATGGATGGTGTCAGCCTCTGTTGTCACAGCCAGACACAGCGCTGATAAGGTTATCTATGGGAGCTCTTGAGGCAGCCTTATGGGGTACAGCCTCATCATTAGCACTATGCTTATTTATGTACACAGAACAAGTTAATTGGAGGTGCAATTATCAGGCACTGAGCCTCTTCTCCCCAACTGCACCGCCACACACATTTCACCTCCTCCCTCTATGGTTGCCTGTAGGGAGATAGCGCAATTATCACCATGATGTATGACTCTCCTTGGTATCCCCTGCTCTTTGCCCCTGCCCTGTTCCCATCACCATCCTATCCCAGCTATTACTACTAAATATACTACTAATATACTGCTAAACTTCAACATCGAGCCTGATTCCACACACATTTTGTGACATTAAAAGGCCTTTGCACACCAAGTCCATTTTTTTGTTTGTTTCTTTTAACTCCGCCACTCTCTGCCTGCCTCTCGCACTTGTCACCGGGGTTATCCGAAGGGGCTGAGCTGTCCTGGTCTCTGTCTCCACACTGTCGCTCTCTGCCCTCTGTGTGCTGTCCTCATCCTCATCATCATCATCATCATCATCCTCATCATCCACCTGATGAAAGTAAGCTATGTGACTTCTGAAATGATACTGTGCAGCTGTTAAATTGCACTCTGATTGGTTAAACAGCTCTGATGGATGTGGAAAAAAAAAATGCAGAAAATTCAACCTGTTCCAAAACCTTTTAACGACAGATGAAAATTCAGTGTATAAATGTGACTAACAAATTGTGTACCTTGACCTTAATGGTACCTATACGAATCATAAACATGTTTAATACCTCAATTTACAGCTCCACAATTAATCAAATCACAATGTCAGCCTGTGCAATTACATAATCACAAAAGGCTTTATTTAATTTTATATTTCTTATACTGGTTCAAAAATACACATTTCAAAATTAACAGTAATTTGTGCATTTTCCTTGATAAACAAGCAAACAGACTCAAATCGTAATTGCAGTAATGTCCACAATATTGTGAAAATCACGCAGCCCTACCTCACTTCAACGTTGGGTTTAAGCATAAAATGTCATGTGAATGGGTGTTATGATGTTATAAGGTTTTCCTCCTGACACAAGAAAAGTTCTCCTTTCAAAGTGAATGTAATTCCATACAAGAAAAAAAAAAAAAAAATATCTTCAAACACCAGCTAAAAAGTGATGCAGTGGTGTCGCATATTAAATGGCGAGTTCAGGTGCTGTGGTGTTGAGGCCCTTATCGTTCATGAATTACAACAGCTGATAAACCCAGATTACCCTGGCCTGTCGGGGAAAATAGCATCTGTTCATGGCTGACCATGTTAAAACATCTCCACAGGCTATAAAAGGGCAGTGTGTGTTTGAAGCTGACGCCTGGACTCCCTGAACGAAGCTCTGTGTCTCTCTCATTCTCTCAGTCTGCAGCTAAAGGCTCGCCCGAGGTCACGGCTTCTTGCTTTAAGAAGGGGGC
>JAPQRN010000011.1:4228489-4239330 GCA_037367275.1 Coranthus polyacanthus
GGGGGTTGGGGGGGGTGGGGGTGCTGTCTTCCTGACATACAGAGTCCAGGCCGCTTAACTGCAAGGCTCCTTAGGGACCCACCCAGGTTTCTGCCTCATTCCAACATATATAATAAAAAGTGATGATGAAAGTGAATTACGGAGTAGTGAGCAGTAATGAGCTAAGCAGCTGTTTTTGAACGCTTTTTTTATATGGCAATGCCAAGTGGAAATGGGCTGCTTCATCAACCTTTTTCCCCTTTAAATAGCGATGTAGTGTTTATTCCACTGCCAGAGAACAGGCAGCCAATATGGACGAATAAAACCAAACTTTCTGTTACACTGCCAGATATTAATGCCTGTCAAGTACATGCACTCCTACGTTATATGACTGATTGGGTTGGGGAACATTAATTCTCAAATGTAAACTCCGAGTGCTGTTCCACTCCCAAAAGGTTCAATGGATAAAGGTAGGGATTACTACGAATATACATTTTTAAACCTTGAATATCCAATTATACAAATGTCAACTGTACACACAGATAAAAAAAACTGTATTCTAAATAACGCTGGTATTTTCTGTATTTTAAGCAAATCATTATTACTATTTGCACAACTGCTATCTATTGCACTTTGAAGACAATATAGCATTTTTACAAAAAAAAAAAAACTTTCATTCGCACTTCGATTTGTCATTATCTGACCTTCAAAGATCAATATGAAAAGTAATTAAATTCACTGACCAGTTCATTTGCAAATTGATACAGTGCTATGGTCACAGAGATCAATACATCCAATACTGATTTTTTTTTATTCTGAAGAGGAGTTCTTCCCGAGAAAGAAAAAGGCCATAAAGAAACAACATGACAAACAGGCTTAATAAGTACAACTCAAGCCTGATGCCAAACCGAAAGTCAGTTGAGTGAATGAATGTATTAATATCACATCAGTCCTTTTTGCAAATTCACTTAACCTCTAATTACCCTGAGTTGAGAGCTCATAGCTTATTTGCCCTGTGCGTTCGTTTAGGGGTCGACAGAGAACAAAGCCAGAGTACGCATCAATTATAAAAACAATGGCCCACAAAGGCACATAGCGTTTTTAATTACAACCCCTAATGGTAAAAGGTCTGCCCATGACTGCTTCAAAATGCAGACTAATGGAGACAAAATCTATTATTATAGCAAGGAAGGTGCCCCTACACACATACATTAAGCACATAAATGTTTTAGACAGTATGAATTTTTGATTCTCTGTACTTAGACATAGTCATTTTTAGATAAAATCTGAATTCATCAGGTGTGAAGTTCACCTTCAACTGTGAATCCCATTTGAAGAGCCTCCCACCTCACCTGAACAATAGCAAAAATGCTGAAAGTTGTTAGTGTCAGACATGGATGTGGGTGCTAAAATCTATGTGTGATCACTGGTATTCAAATGAAAGCAACAGGCAATATAAACGCTACAAAGGGAACAGTATTTTTTATTTTTTTTATGTGCTTCAGGGAGATGAGGTGGTGCAACCTCCTTGAATTACAAAACCTCTGCTGTCATATTCAATTTTACAGTTTTATGGATTCTACTTTAGGCTGACATTCATCATTAGAAAAGATTTTAAAAGTGCAGAAGACAATATTTTTGCACTAAATTAGACCTTTGCCGTCATAGCTCCTATTTGAATCGCTTGCCCAAATTGTACTACAGGCTGCCATTCAAAGCACTGCTGTTGAATGTGCATCTGTTGAGAGGATCTATGTTAGATAATGTGGTAAAGATCACATGGTTAAAGTTTGGCTCTTTTTCTTTCCATCTCTGCTCAAGGCAGACTTGAAAGCAACTTCTTTGAGACAGACTCCATTCTCTCTTGGTATGCTCTAATGTGTACATCAAAGCTTGCCACTTCCAAAGCCTTGTATTCATGAGCACACAGCAACTATCAGTAAAGAGGATGGTAGAGAAATCCAGCAGTTTCTCTGATCACAACATTCTCAGTCTTTTTTTTTGGGGGGGGGGGGGTTTAAACAATTAAACTGGTATTGCAGAATGGTGAATTTCCTGTTTCAAATCAAAACCTCAAAATCTGTTAAATAATAATGACTACTTAACCAATCAATACCAAATGATTAATTTTTATTGCTTTAAATTGTGAGTATGAGGGATTATTTAAATGCTTAAATCCTGTCCAGAGGTTTTTTTCAACAGGAATTAAACAAAGAACCTTGGAATTTTATCCCAACAATAATAAGAATTGTCGGAGTGAACTGCATGTGGATTCTAGTCAGCTCCTAGTTTGGAGATGTTTATGATGTACTGCAGTAGTGGAAAAATATTTTTTTTTTTGGCATTAAACAATTCTGGACACTTTCTGGACAATATTGCTTTTATCTAAAATAAAAATGTCTCAACATCTCGTTCAATTGTCTACAACCACAATCTTAATTTCCATAATATTCAGCCTCTTCTCTCTCTTAAAAGCTCCTTCTTTGTCTTTCCTTCAGTGATGGGTGCAATTTTGTTTAATTATCTGGTGTCAATGAAATCCATCAGTTTCATTTATTTATTTATTTTTTTCTATATATATCAGCCCATTAGCCATTGTTCAGACTGCGTGATTTATCTCCAAGTGCTTCTGTTCCACCTACATGTGAACAGGCTGTTTCTGGCATCTGCTCACATAATCATTTTCTCTGCAAAATTGCTGCTAGTTTGAATGGATGCCATACATGATGTAAGTTCATGTTCAGGTCAATCTTTGACAAATATTTCCTTGTTACCCCGTTGTTATATCCTGAATTCAAGCCTCTGTTACAAACAAAAAGCATGTATTTAACATGGAGGCCTTAGGACCGACTACATTTGGCTGGATGACATTTAGTAATATGATTTTTCTGGAATTTTGTTGATCCTATCCATCAGTGTTAGCATGATGTCTCTATGCATTTTGTCCTTGAGTCACCATGAAAAAGTCAAATTGTTTTGAACATGATTACTGAAATTTCTTGAACATTATGCGTGGCATCATTTTGAGCATGAAACCTTCATGCTCAAATGGCTCTTTTTTGTATAGTTGTAGTGGTGTACTGTAGCTAAAGCCTTTCCACAGAATGTATTAGAAATGCATCTGCTAAACGTATAAACGCTATGAGTAACACATCATGAATCATCTAAAATTAGACACATGGATATATTGCAACTGCCACATCTGATTAAAAACATTGCCCTGGAATGATACGTTCTTCCTCTCTGAAGTCGGCAGGCAGCAGCCCTTTAAAAATATGCTTTCCTTTAACATGGCCCCCTCACCACCGAGCAAACACAGCGAGACGTGGATTTGCTAGTAGAGATCTAAAGTGGCTTAAATCAACCTAAGACAGAGAGAGAGAGCGAGGAAGAGACCTTAACATATCCGCCCACATGTTAGGCTGCAGGAATAAATGCACTGCACTACAGTCAGCCATAATGACCCAATTTACAGTCCTCAAACCAAAAAATAAATTCCTTTGAAAAGAAATTAACCCTGAGCGATATGAAAATCTACATGTTGTCTTTGTCGTTCTTGCTCTCTTCCCCATTATTCACCGCTGATCAGCGATAACGCTCTCCGGTTTCCTTATATTTTGCGGCTCTCCTTCCTTACCTCCATCCCCATCCCTGTCCCCTCCCTCTACCTTACTTTCTCCATTTCAAAAGGACAAATGTTTCCTGCAGTCACTGTAGCACTGCATTGGTATTCTGCTCTCAATTTAGCCAAGAGCCGGGCAGCAGTATCTGCTTCCAGCAACCACACAGCAATCTGACACAGAGCGCACAGAGGAAGAGGGAGAAAAGGCTTAAAGAATTAAAAGGAACTGAGAAATATGTGAGAAACTGAAAGACAGAAAGAGACAGACTTGTATGCTGTAGTGGTCCGGCAGTGACATAATTTGCTGTGCTATATGGGGCCTAAACAGCAGCAACTAATCTACAAGAAATGACAGACTCTGCTTCTGTTTAGCAACATCATCGAGTGAAGATGAAACAATAGAGCACCTCGAGCTGCTAAAGACTGTTCTCAACTTGCTACTTCAAAACAACAAATGCTTTGATCTACAATCATGTCTGCATGCTAATTTTATTCTATTACTTCAGATCTATCAAAGCAATAGTCTAACAGGAATTTGAACAAAATATTTTGTTTGGGTTGGTTTTTTTTTTGGTGTTGTCAAAGCTGATCTGTAAAAGCCATACAAATTCAAAACATAGACACATAACTGCTGGCAAATTAGCTATCTACATTTTGAACGTTCAGTAATTACAGTCATTTAATTACAAACAACAAGGTAGGAGCTACTGTGGGAGGAACAATGCAATAATAATAAGTGCATATTATAAAAACAGAAACTGGATATGGTATGGGTTACATACAATACCCAGTCTCACCCCCCCCCATTCACCCCCCAACCCATTACAAATAATCAAGGCAGAGCACAAAAAGCATATAAGACTTTCTGATTGCTGCATAAGAAATGAGGGAATTCACAAGCAAGGTGTTGAGATGCAGACAGGATGAAAGAAAGGAGAGAGATAAGTGCAGGAGGAGGAGAGGCAGGAGTAGGAAGTGCTGACAGCGGGTAAAGGTGAAAGAGAGATAAGTGGAGTAAGGGAGTGAACTTGGGAGAGACAGAGAGGGGGAGGGGGTGAAGAGAGATGGAAAGCCCAGATAGCCTTGAGAAGAAAAGGTAGGAGGTGGGTGAAGGAAATGCTGCGGGACGAACAGAAACACAGAGATGGATGAATGTGAAGGAGAGCAAAAAAGCACAGATATGGAAATGGTATGTGTCAGTAAAGGAGGGAGGCAGAGGTTTGAAACAGAACAGAAATTGACATGAGCTGACAGCACTGGAGCACATCCCAAGAGCAAATGAAAGCAGGAGCAGGGTGTATGCCACAGACAATAGGCTTGGAAAGAAAGAAGAGACAAAGGGGGAAGAATGAAAGAGGAAGAAGTAAGAAAAGGACGGATGAAAGATGTGCAAAGGACACAAAAGCAGAGTAGAGAAAGAATGAAACTGTGCCAAAGAATGAGCCGGTTGTGAACCAGACCCTCAGTGATTTTGCATTTGAAATATTCTGTTCATATATTCAGCACCTTTGATGTTAAGTATTGTTTTCAAAAAAATCCCAGCCACATTCAAAGTAGCACCTGTGCCATGTCTGAAACTCTTGTATGAGTCATATAATCCCTAAGACACTTTTTTTTTTTTCCAACAACTCAGTATTTCAAGCAGAGATACTTTTGACTGAAAACAGCAAAAAATATCCTCCACGAGTAACCTTTTCGGGAAACTTTTCACCCTCCTTAATCCAAGCCATTACATCTCAGCTATCAAAACCCTGTGCTGGAACAGAGGCGTGAGTTACTTGTGACCTCGGCGAAAAGACTTGCAGGTCACAAGAAGACAATTTTAGAATAATCTACACATTGGACAGAACAGTCCAAGTCATGTTACAATGCAGAACCTGAACTAAGCACAACGCAGGCTAAACTTCTACAAAGGGACCAAACACAAAATGATGAAATCCCCAACATATCACTGTGAAACTGAAGTTACCAGTAACAAACAAAGAGAGGATATCTACCCCTTCTGAGAGCAGAGAGAGCAAAAAAAATAACAAAGCAAAAAAATGAGGACAGAGCTGGTAGGGTGTGATGGTTTCTTACCTTCTTTGCAGTACTTCCCCTTGAAGCGGGTGTGGGTGCAATCACAGTGGACCTCACCATACTGAATCGAGCAAAACCCTCCATTGAAGCATGGGTTCTGTTTGGTGCAAAGGTATTCCAGGTCGCTCTGGATGCCTTGGCTGTTTAGCAAAGTAGGAGGCATCTCCCCAACTTTTAGATTGGATATCAAACCCTGAAAGGGTGGCTCATACTTCACTGTGCTGGATGTCAACGCAGAGAGGCGCACATCAGGCGGGATCCCACCCACAAACAGGTCACTGACCACTGCCATCTCCTTCCTCTTAGACTTGACCTCAGCCACTTTGGTCTCCCCATCCACCATCAGAAGGGTCTCACGGAAGTTGCGGGTAAGCAAGACCATGTGCCAGCGGTCATCATTCACCCATGTCTCCATGTGCAAAGTGGCAGGCTCGGCACAATGGATGGCAAAGCGCAGCTGGAGGCGACCGCCAGCAATCAGCAGCTCCAAAAAGTCACAGTTGCCGCCATCGTCAAGGTAGAGTACCAGGGCTTTGCTAATGTTGGTCTTGAGACTAAAGCTCAGCTCACCCACTGATCCCGCCTCCCAGCGCCCATAGCGTGCCCACTGGCCAGGCGCCCCACCAAATTCCAGCATTCTGACTGTGGTGAACAGACTGGAAAAGGCCAGAGGCCACAGGGGCCAGCACAGGAATCTTAACCCTCTTGTCATGCTCAAAGTTCCCAGGTTTCCCCTTTTCTATTTGCTGCCTTACAAGTCTGTATGCACCACAGAGGTAAGATGTAGTTGAGGCTAATGAACTTAGTTTTTAAAGGTAAACAACTGGGATATAAAGCTCACTGGTTAGACTAATCTCAAAGGCTCTACTCCAGTTTCAAAGAATCAGCAGTTTATTCCTCTTCTCTCTGATGCTCTAATTCTTGTCCTTATCCTGACTCTCTCCTTCGTCTCTCCATCAGTTGGTGCCTCTGGGACTTGAAGGAAAGGAATGAGGAACAGGGGTAGAGTACAAGAAGGGGAAGTATGATAATTTCAACGCAGCCTTTTTCTTCAAAAGCCTCTTGGTCTATCCTGGACTGAAAATAGAATCTTCGTCTCAAGGAATCCAGATCTTAGCGTAATTTCCAGGAAATTTGAACTGCCGCCAAAAGCTTGGGGGAAGAGTTATCTGCCTGTTATCTCTCTTTAACGGGAGTGTGAGCAGAAGAAAATGAGGGAGGGAGACTGGTGTCAGAGCTTGCTGCTGTCTGCTGGAGCATAAGATGCGTTCATGGTTTCGGCATACAGCCCTTCTTCTCCTGAAACTTACAGACCATGGAGGATTATGAGGTTGTGGATCCCATCATTATGGAGGCAGGTGGGAATCTGAAACAAAGAACCAAAAAAAAATTAATTACATATTCTAATTTACAAAAAAATATATATCTAACCCATTGTAAGTTAAGTTAATCAGCAATTACTCTGTTGATAGCCTTGGAAGAATTTTACATGCTATTCAATTTCTTTTATCTTTCATCTGCTTTGCCTGCAGTTGCTTTCGCTTGCAGTTTTAGGCACCATGTACTATATAAAAATCCCCACGCTCCCTTCAGTTAAAAGCTGACACTTCAAAAAAAGTTTGTCTTGAACTGAGCAATAAATAAGCTTTCTGAGTTTTGCATGGCTCCAAACTTCCCACAGGGCTCTGAGCAATATGTATGTCTTATTGCATCTGTTCCCTCTCAGTCATGTCAACAGATGTGTCAAGCAATGTACTGAACCTCAACATAATAGTTTCGTACACTATGAGGAGAGCTGTCACCCATACACACTTTTGGCCAATCAGCAATGGAGCGCATTTGACAAATCACATCCATCCGCTGTGGCATACACGCACGCAGTGGACATGCATATGCAAACGCACACATCATTAAATCAAATGTGATTCAGAGTGGAGTGCTGCAGAGTCAATAGCTGTCTGAATAGCCAGACTTGACCCTGGGGCCTGGCCTAATCCCTAGCTATTATTTCTTGAGTGAGATTTAATTTCCATCACAGAAAGTCTACAATTAAAGCAAGGCTCACCCCTGCTCAAGCTCCCTTGTGCTATCCTGCCAGGCTTTAAAGTGACAACAGTGATGATGTTAGAATACGAGCAGGGTAGTGAAGGACGGACACATAATAAGATAGAGGGAAACACAAGAATGGCTGCATGAATGTGATCAGAATGGGAGGAGTTTTAAGTGTGATGGAGGATGGAGGGAACAGACAGAGCTGTAAGAAATATTAGACTGTTGGGTGATGGACGACACAAAAAGAAAGCAAAAAATTCTTCATTCTGTAGTGTGATAATATCAAAAGCAAATTTGAGTGCTCACTTCGGTGAAGATAAGATACATGTGGTAGGTGCTGTAAGCTTTCTCTCTGAAGTTCAGCAGATACTCTAGGCCTGTGTCTGTGAGCATATGGCTTCCTGTTGTGCAGAGCTCAAATGTGTTATTCATTGCAATTCCCACTCTTCATGCAACTTCTGTGTAACATCTGGGAGTAAGCACATGTGAATTGTCTGGGTAACAGGTACAACATGTTTCCAGGAGTTATAAAAACCAGGGATGGATTATTTTGGTCTCTGAGAGCACAGTCTGAAATATTCGCACTTTATTCTCTCATTTGCACAGCCATTCTAGCATATACATATATCTGCTGCTGAAAACGTATCTGTATTATGGCATTGTCTTAAATTGCAAGGTAAAAGTGTATACCCTTGTACCTTGTATACACTTCCCACTAATATACAGACATACTGTGTAGTAGTACACCATGAACAGTCTAGTGTTAATCACACTCCACACACAAAGAAAGGTTGTGACACTGTTAAACCAAGATTAGAAGTGTCAACAAAAACATGATTAAAACCCCCTGAATACCTTAGGAGCAGAAGGATTGCATTGTGTGAACACTTTAGGATTGGTTTATCAGCCATTCTCTTAACCAAATCTGTGTCCCTTATGGACATTTAATGAATATTCATTGAGTTATTTCTGTCTGGTTGGGGATCCCTTTGCTGTAGACAGAAGCAATGTTTACTTCTTTACTTTGCACAGTGCTTTTTTATGAAGGTTTACTATGTTGAGTTTCAGTGTATCCTGTGAGTATTGTGTTGCTAGTTATTAGGGGTATTGGCAGGCTTGATGCAAGGCTTGAGGCCTGATGGTACTATTAAATCCCAAGGACACTGAGGAAACATAACAAGCCTCCAGAGATAACTAGAGCTCTAGGGTTGTGCTGTGTGTGCTTAAGAGTGTGTTGCAATTGATTCTACTTGCGTGTGCAGCTGCCTGCATTCAGCAGAGCGACTGTCCTTGTGTGACAGGGGATATACTCAGTGCGAATTTGCCTTTTTTGTCTAGATTTATGACTGCATTTGAGAATAAAATATCTGTCACAGTTATAGTTCACGGCATCTCCTTTACAGTGCTTGGCCAACATGTTTTACAAATGACATCTATGATCCCACTTCAGTCCACTTTGAATCCAAAAATAACATGTTTGCCTTTATTCTCCAACTGCTAGTGTGACATATATCTGCCTAAATTCCTTCCTTCAGAAAAATAACATCGCTCTTGTTCACATTGCTTGGCTAACCGGCAGCAGAGCAAGCAGTTTGACTGAAAGAGCTATCTGTACCCAGTCTCGTACACCCTGACCCGACATCTTCTCCAAGCGAAGCACCCTCGGGATAACTGCATGGTCATGTGAGCTACCGCCGACCCATTTCCTCTCACATCATCCCATAGGGAACATTGGTGCAATCTTGACAGAAACTCTGCTTCAACTCTTTGAGAGTAGTTGGATATATCCTCACTATAGTGGAAATTGTCCCATTTATTATTTTTATTCTATCATTTGGGTCAAAAAGGGGATATTTTGTAATCAGCGTGGGCAAAAAAAAAAAAAGAAGCTTGAACCATGGGTTTGTTTTTATTTTGTGGCCAAAAACTGTATTGCTTATATTTGTACAATACTACAAACTGTATAATATTTGGCCATGAATGTTGTTTTGATAAGAATGCATGCAGTTCAGAGTTTCCTTCGTACAAAGCTGCCCATAGATGTTTTCTATTTCTCAAACTCAACTCTACAACAGAGATCTCTAAACCAAGTAAGGTTTGTGGCAATGTACAATGAGCTATGCCATATTAATGCAGATAAAAGAGGTCGTGGGAAGAGATGGGAAGGATTTTGATTCTACAAACAACTTAGCAGGTTGGAGAAATATACGTGAACAGCCCACTCATGTTTTCACATGTAATGGTGCCTACAGATTGTGAGATTTCAGCAGTCTTACCTAGTTTATTGGCAGCCACACTGTGCAACGTGGAGCTAATAAACGCGGGCACGACATGTACATGGACTGTATGGTGATAACACCTACTGTATTGTAGGCTACGACACAAGCAAAGGGACATAAATTAAACGTCATCAGCACACATCATATACGACTCATGCTGTTGGATAGCAACCTGGGATGCCAATTTTGTAAGGAAAGCTTGAGGTTAGTGTTTTTAGCCATTGGTCAGTGCCTCATTTCATGCTGCATTCCCGTTGGTTATTAAGTAGATGTATTTCATAGCAGTACTAACACTTTGAAATAGTTATCCTAAATTTCTGACTAGAGCTGCAATGATTAATTAATTAGTTATCAAATATTAAATAAATCAACAACTATTTTGATAATCAATAATTGGTAAGACAAAAAAGCCAAATTTCTCTGATTGCACCTTCTTTTAAAAAGGTGAATATTTTCCTCCTATTTGACAGTAAACTCATGATATTTGGGTTGTGGGCAAAACAAGATATTTGTTACGTTACCTTTTCACCATTTTCTGACATTTTTTAACATTTGTTTTTTTTTTAAACAATCAAGTAATCAAAAAGTAATTGACAAAGAAAATAATTGTTTGGCGGAGGCCTATTTCTAATGCTGTCCAAATTCTGTCCCAGGCTATCTGTGGTCGCAAGACACCCGCCATCTTTGAGTCTGTCTTACAACAGTGCAACCAAAGATATTGCCACGTTTTCTCATATTTCGTGTGGGACATAGGAGAAAGGCAATTTAAAGTATTACATAGGCTCTTTATTTCCCCAGAGTCTAAGCATATGATGACCCAAAGCCTGTCT
>JAPQRN010000011.1:4265957-4276445 GCA_037367275.1 Coranthus polyacanthus
GCAAAGCACAAACTACATAAGTGTTAAAAAAAACAACATTTCTTTCTTGTAGGCATGTCATGCCAACATATTGACGCCATCCAAAGCAATTTGGCAGAGACAGAGGTCACTTGGATGCAGTTATGAGGAATATAAATATGTTCCTGCATCACAAGAAACAAACAAAGAGAATTTTTCCACCTAATTGCTGGCATAAGTGGGTGCAGACATAGTACCATAAGCTCAATGACAGCCCGAAGACGACAAGAGAAAGGACATGACACAAGCTGTTCTTCAAAATGTGACAAGTACGTTGCTTCCTACAAAGCCGTAATGAGCATCAATCAGCAACAATTACCTTAAAGCTTCACATCATTTATGCAATGGATGCAATAGATCAAACATTGCATTCAAGAGTTTTGTTCATGTTGTCTTTCAAATAAAATCTGCTAAACAGCTTTAAATGACTTTAACCAGCTTTGAATTATCCTGCATGTGCAATATCAAACAGCATTTTTCATTAAAATTGAATTACACCACCATAGTCATGTTGGCTTTACAGGGTGACGTCAAAGCTATAAGCTAAAAAGCTAAAAACCACTGAAATTCATTCCAATCACACATGATTTGGCTCTGAACAGTAGTCCTTTGCTTGGATTTAAGATTTAAACTAAAACGTTTACTTAATGCAGCATTTGGGCTCGGTAATAAAACAATCTCAAAATGGGGTCGAGATAAAATTCACGTTGTAAACGATAAGCCTTGGACATTTTTCTCTAACGGCCGATATAACAGCCTATCGCACAGCAGAACTAAAAGCAGCACACAAGAAGTGCAACATGCAGGTAGATTTTCTGATTGCCGAGTAACTCTTGAAAGGCTGTCCAGCACACTGGCAGGTAAACGTTTGTACCAAACAAGTCATTTAGTAAAGATCAATGCTGAGAATCTCGACCACATTTTGGAGTCATTTACAGGTGTGCTGCTTTTGTCCTGCCTGCTTGCCTGAGTCGGAGTTCGACACAGACACGAGCGGGGACGGTTCATAGATTCAGACATCTATACTCGAATGGCTATGGTTTTTTAAAAAGAGGGCCATGTTTTTTTAAATGGGTCCATGCATCTCTATAAGGTTTGTTGCTTCCTCCATCTGTCAGGCCCATATTAAAATCACTCATTACCAGGATACTCTTGGCAGCATTACCAAATTATATACTGTGATAAACAGTGATGTGTATAAAAATAGGAAATTATCATATTTTTTTGGCCCAGCCCTATGCGCAGAGCACCAGTGTTATCAAATAACTTAGAATTAAAATACCTGATTCAGAAACCAAAAAAGTTTACTATTACCAAAAAAATTACATTCATTTTTCATGTATATGCTCAGACATATCATATGGGTACGAGAAATGAGCCTCGAGCAAGCACAAACCATGAATTGTGTTTCCAACTTGGATCTGTGAGACGAATGTGATTGAACTATCTGGTTGACTAAAGCATTAGTTCAGCCATGTGTAGAGAAGCAAAAATACACACACGCACATGGGTTTCATACGGGTAAAACAACATATTTCATGTCAAGCATTCAACCACCTGCCCACGCATATACATGAAAAACATGCCATGCATGCCACGCACAAACATATCACAGCATGACTGTGTTTGGACCACTACTGTGCTGTATGTGTGTTCAATAGACAATATAAACTGAAGCAGAGCTCAGGAGCGGTTCTTCAATGCATGCTTGGAGACCTGTGACCCCTAATGCACCGTCTCATTCTGGGCAGAGTGGGTATTTGAGAGTTATCCTCCCTGGTCATGAATTATTCTAAGTCCATGCTTCCCACAGTACCTGTATTCGGCTCTGTGGAGACAGAGTCAAGGGGCTTTGACTGACAAAGCCTTTGATCCCACAACAGCCACGCACTCTATGATCAGCGTCTCTTCGAAGGAGAGAAGACCAGAGCTCTCTTGACACTTTCTCCCAGTGAGCTCTTTTACTCCTCCTGTCTCTTCCTGTGTAGCCATCTCTCATTCTATGGAGGAATCTGAAATCTCTTCATCTGTGTTCCCTCCTGCTTTTTACTCTGCTCGCTGACAAGACACACGTAAAAAAAAATAAATAAAAAAAAAAGAAATGCAAAAAAACTCCACTAATTTTTTTGCCAGACCTATTAACTGTAGTAATGAATATATCCTTATAATATGATTAACATTATTTATATATTTGCACCACACCTTGACAATACAAAGCTTATTTTGTTTGGCCCAGTTGTCTGCAGCTCTTGAGATGTGGTACACATGTTTTTTTTAAATGTGCAATATGTTTTAAAAATTAAATGGAATAAGATTGACAAAATATATCTGATATGGCAGTGGAGACAAGGGTCTATCATAAGGATGCAATAAGTAAACACTGTACATAAATGGCTGCAAACTAACCACACATTTCCACATACTATCAGCAATATCCCTTTGATACAAACCTGGCCCACATGCAGGTGTGGGTGTGTAGGAAAGCATACACAGTTAATTCCTTGGGGAGGAAGTGTAGAAACACTGTACTTGGCTGAGAACTGGGTGTGGGTGTATTTGGCAAGGCATCAGCATTTCTCCCTGATAGTATCTTGTACAAGTACCACTATATCGGCTCATATCACTTGGACTCGTGTGTTCTTAGCTTGCGTGTTAGTTCTCATAGCCAAGGGGGTCTCTGTCACAACCCAGGCCCCAGCTGCATGGCCCTAAAGCATGCAAAAGGATCGGCTTAGAAAGGATCTTCTGGAGCTGCTGAGATTCAAGTGTTGCCAAACATGAGGACAAAAAAAGGTGACGAGTGAGTTTGCGAACATATGCTGCTGATTTAGAGCATTTATCTCATGTTAACACACTAGAAATCTACAGAAAACACAAAAAAACATTTTTAAGTTGTGTTTGTACTCATGTGTTTAACAACCATGGGTACAGAACCCATTTCTTTTTGTCCGTCCCTCTACCCCTCTGCTGTGCTCTATCAGTTTTGCACATGCACAGCAGGCCGTGTCACGCTCTTCATGAGCACCACAATCCTTGGCTAATCTCATCTATGAATCAGTGGGATTCTCTCTTTGCAACTACAAATGTGCATGGCACGCCACTGGTTAGGTTACACAAGCTAACAGAATCTCAGAGTAGCATCCACCATCCCACCAGGGATGACGTGAGGACTGCTTCTAACACTCAACCAATATTCATCGCAAAACTTTTTTAGGAGTAGGAGAAAATGTCATCTGAATAATAAATGACAAATGATATGCCGCAGAGCATAACTGAGAGTAAACAGAGTGTTTATGCTAAATTGATCCATATACATTTTGCCCCAATGAATGTATGGTTATCTATTACAGCTAAAACTGTACATACATGACAATCCACTGTTTTTGCATTACTGACACAAACCTTTTAATGTATTTATTCAGCAAATAAGACCAACAACATTAATATCTAATAACTGATACACTGGTTGAATAAAACAGTCCATGCCCACTAACTGTAGGATTTTTTTTTTAGTCCATTATGCTATTTTACAGTGGTATGTAAATGTTGTTATGCATAATTGCGCAGAGAAATATATCAGAACTATATTCTTGCAATACATACTAAGCTGGTAGCTGGTGAGCTTGTCCTGGTGACAGTAAAGCCCATTATCAGAAAATCATTAATATACATGTCCTCATTATGCTAATAAGTCTCCTGTGGTCCCTTCAAGGACCTTGGGAGTGCCTGAATGTGAGAAGCACACTATTTATACCATACATTATGTCCCGCAAAAAGCTTGAATGTGCCAGAGCTTATTGATGGCCACAGGGCTACATGCCACTGCAAATATGACCTTAATGTACACTTAGTGATAGCATTCCCTGTTATTTTTTCCTCCTGCGGCACAAAGGAGCCTGAGCCTCCAAGGACTAGGAGCAGAGAGACTAGGAAGTAATTAAAATCTGCATGGTTCCACTGAAATTAAGACTCGAAATAGATTAATACTGTCACAAACTTTATTCCAGTGTGTGTGTGTGTGTTATACCACTTATACCACTTAACACATCACATCTTGTCTTACCCAATGTGGGGTGTTCTCATTGTGGCAAATATGTGAAAATTAGCCTGTCAGTATGACTGCCTGCATGGTTTTCTGTCAAGTGTATCTTGTTTCTCTTCGGAGAGAAACTTTTTATTTCTCTTCTTTATGTGCTGCTGCTGTACATGGAGACCAGCAAGCAATGTTAATTCCACCAGTCAAAACTATGAAAATGAATATTCGTTAATGACGGTTTTCATGACAAAAAGGAGACTAGTACTAAACAAAAAGTTATTTATTTTGTAATTAATAACAAATAAAAGCAATTGTAACTTTATGAAACTACTGGTATACAAGACAATGAGAATTAACTTAGATCACACTGAAAGCACAAAACTAACCCTCATAATAATGAATCAATCATATTTTATCCCATCTTTAAATTGCAATTAACTAGATGGAACACCAAGCTAAGATTCCTATTAATTTCATTTGTCATCCAGACTAAAGACTTGCCACACATGAGCTGGAAATGATGGGCTCAATTTTCAAGATGAAGAAGGGTCAATTACAGTGTAATGCACTATCCCACTGGAGTTATTATGTTTATATTGCCAGTGATAAGTCAGAGATGATGCTGTCTGTTTTTATGACTCCACACCCACAATCAGCAAAGCAGTCGTAAAACTTGCCCTTCGTTCTGAGTGTGCACATGCGTTTGTGTGTGTTTCCTGACCCAAAGGAAAACAAGCAAATACAGAAGAGGATGAAGGAGATGGGTCCCTAAATGGAGAAAAACAACTTGAATAATTCATACAATTTAAGTTGAGTGAATATAATCTGTGTGTGCGTGCGCATATACTTTACACTCGTGCTCATAGATCGTATACAAACAAGAGCTTCTAATGATTTCTTTCCTGCATGTATCTCTGCCATTTTCAGTTAAGCAGCTAGCAAAAAAAAAAAAAGTAACAAGTGAGATTTCATATGAAACAGTTAATGAGGCAGAGACAGAAAGAGAGAGGGAGGTGGGATAGAAAATGAGGCAGAGATAGACAGAGCACAGGTTGGTGTGCTGATCCGATGTGTCTGTAGCCCCATGAGAGAGCTAAGCCTATTAGCTAATAAAGAGGAAGTGGATGAAAACAAGGCAGAGGTGGCCTAATCAGGTTGGCCTGAGGTGTGAAGGCTTAAGTAGTAGCGGCTGGAGACCCCAAAACATGTAAGACACAGACCTTGCTCACAGCCAGTTTGCCCTCAACACTTGGTGCCTGAAAATGACACCCATGCCTTGTAACAAAGTCTCCACTTCACAAAACCCGAAGGACGTTCTTATTTTAATTATTGCAGTGCTTTGTAATGGTCAATTCCTGCTTTTCCATTTCTCATATCACCAGCAGAGCAGATAGGGTTATAGAAATTAGGCCACAGCAGCGGGAATGGAGACTAGCCTTAAAACGTGCCAAGACAGAGATGGAAGAGAAGACTCCACTAAGCTTTGTTCTTTACACTTCACTGGCTTTGAGCTTACATTGCTATCGGAAAGGTAAAAAAAATTCAGATAAATCTACGTTCCATTATCTGACAGCATTACAATGGGCACAGGTATACTGTAGATGGCCCTACTGATGTACTGTGTATCTTGGTTTTTAAAAATGCATTTCTACGTTGTAGAAAAATGTGTTTAGAGATGCACTTGATAAGTCTGCCTTGCTGGGCAAATAGACTTCTATCATGAACCACTTACACTAAAAACACAGATGTCAACTGATAAGGAAAAGGCCATTATGACTCATCATTGATTTTACCCTAGAGTCTTTTTCCTCGTGTCATTTTGGGTATAGAAAATAAATAATTGCTCACCATATCATGTTGAATCTAAAACAGTGCTTCAGTTCTGGTAGTGAATGCCTACTACACCAGGAGGAAAAAAAACAAATTGTCATTGTCATGACAGAAGTGCGTGACTTTATGCTGTGTGTGCTTGGGCCTGCATGTGATTGGTGTGGACCTGTGTTCTTTGTGCGGTCGTCTGGAGAGAGAGGTGAGGCGACACAGACAACACCTGTCAGGGCTAGTGTGAGGTGGCCCACTGACAGGCCCGCAGCCTGTAAAATATTCAAGGCATAAAAACTGCAGGGCTAACCAGCAACAGGGGCAGACAGACAGACACTACCGCAACTATTTATTCAGGCCACTGATACATGCACAGTCATAGAGCAAAACAACACACGTACTGTATGAAGACAATATTACAATAAAAGCCAATATAAATAACCTGTACTGTATCTACACAAGCTGTGCAGAAAATAGACATTTGAGCAGTATAATCACATCAAACCTACTTAGAGTCATGTCTGCAACCAAACTGAGTAGATGTTTGAGTGAAACTAATTCGGCTGTGCATGTTTTAATACACTACTGGAGGGGAAAAAATTAGATCTAGCAAAAAGAAGTGCATGGCACTTTCAAGTCTTGGACAGAAAAAGGCACTCAGGGATCTCTGGCAACATGATGCATATTTCAACAGGAGTAAAAAAAATAGAAAAAAGAAGAAATGTCATCTTCGCAACGAATTCCATGCCACTGTGAAGAACTTGTCCCTGCACACCCCTTCAAAGTAGACCTTGAAAACCATCCCCGCCACACTTGGAATCTGTGAATAATTTTGAGTGGATGAAACAGGGGACAGCATTAAAAAAAGTATTCTAATTTTTGACTTTGGGGCAATGATTGATTTAGCTCAGTCACTGAAAAAGAGGCGACCATTAAAAATTGACACGGGTGTGTCTGTGGCAGACGTTTCATGTATTATTTCAAGTGGAATGAAGAACTTTTATATTGGCAGATGGGAATGAATTATTGAGGGGTCCTAACCATCTCCTTCTCCTCCATCTTCTCCCACCCATCCCTTTATCTGTCCCACTCCTCTGGACAAGTACTACTGGGGTGTACTGAGGATGTTTGAGTGCACTCTGACCACTGGGTTTTCTTTCGCTGTCAGTTGTAGTATCTGATTTTCATGAATATTACACATACTCTCTTTACGCTAAGTTGCCTATGGGACATATAGTACATGTGCCTTTGATAAAAGGCACTTCACAAAAACACAGGCCATTAGTAAAATTATATCTTGAATTTCCAAAGTTGAAAAGCAAGCTTTGACAGAGCCAAGTTGGATTCCCACCAAGGTCTTTAACAGGCAGCTTTAGGCTATTGATTTATGCTACTGTAGTGCTTAGAGCAAGAACAGATTTAAAGTGTTTAGATTGTGTGTGCGTGTGCGCGTGTGTGCATGTGCGCGTGTGTGTGTGCATGTGCGTGCGCGTGTGTGTGTGTGTGTGTGTGTGTGTGTGTGTGTGTGTGTGTGTGTGTGTACGCGTGTGCGTGCATGCGTGCATGCGTGCATGCGTGTGCGAGCACTGCCACTGTCCAGAAATGGTTATTTGTTGTGCTTTGTCTGGATTTCAAAGCATAATAGTGCTGACATCACTGTCCCATGTTTTAACACTGTCATTGACCCCATTGTTCAGTCGTGAATGTTTGGAGCCAGTGAGTCTATAAACAACGTCTAACTTGGCTCAGCTAGTGGCTAAAGAGGACAGCAGGAGAGGTGACTCTCCATAGACCACACCCAGTGGATTGTATCTACTCAATTAAACACAGCAGTGTCTCTAGGGTGTGTGCCTAATTGCATTCATGCATTCAGGTGTATTTGTTTTATTTGCTCCTTCAGCAGAGTAATGTGTGGTCCAGGCCTCACATCACATGGTCATTAGACATGGAAATTTATCAATTCAGTGATGCGTCATGATGTGGACAGCATAATCGAATCGTGAGGCCAAAATATTCACATATCTACTTGCAATGTACTGCACAGGGATTTTTGTTTTTTGGAATGTTTACAAACTGAGGGACACAGATATTTGTATTGAAAAGATGCAGCCGTTTATATTATAGACAGGGTTGAAAACTGAATTTCACAGTACACAACCCTTGTTTACACATACACAACACTGGAACAACATTCTTACCATCTTCCCTTCATCATAATTGTACTCATCTCCTTAACTAAGGAGGAAGTACTTAATGAATATATGCGACTGCCTAAGTGTTTTATGATAATTATAAGTGCATTATTTATCTCCATGGCAACCTTAGTTCAAAAGCACTCTCGACTGTCATTGTCAACGCCAGCCACAGCTTCGAAAAAGCCATTTGTCATTCAGGATTATTGGATATTACTGGGTACAACAAATTAATGCCCAATCTCTTAGTTTCTTCTGTGCAGATAAAAACACATTATATACAGAAACAATGCAATAACAGGACCAGTTTTACAATTAGTCCACCAAAGACAAAGACGGGTCAAGTTTCTTCACACTTCCACTAAAAGGTTCTACTGTTCTTGTTTTGGGGGTTTGTTTTTCTTGCCATCGTTGTCTTTTCTCCCTCTTCTCTTTAAGTTGTGTTCATATCACCATATTATGAATCATTTGTCACACTCCACTTGATGTGAAAGTGGGTAAGTAAAATTTGATGAAACATACCCATGAAAATTCATGAATAATTCTATTGTTTTTGTGATCTGTGAGCATGTACTCTTGGAGATCTGAGCTGTATTTAGCTTCTGTTCAGTCCGTGCCCAGTTGGAGATGAACACGAAAGCCTGTCATCTTTGGCCGTGATTCAGAGGCTCATTGCATAAGTGATAAGTCACACACCTGGCTCATGTCAGGGGTGCAATTTTAAGAACTCTCAAAAGGGAAAAAAAACTTAAGCAAGCCTCCAATCAGTGCCACTGCACAGTCTTGTCAGATTATACAAATGGTGCAAAAGTAATGTATTATAAGTCTTACTTCACGCCTGATGCAGCCCTATTATATGCTTCATTTTTATTGTTTGATTTAAGCATAATTTTTGTCTGCATATGGCCCATTAAATATTTCAAGCATTAATGTAAATCTTTCCTCACAAAATGAAAAGTGTCAGCAGGGTAAATGAAGTACAGAACACGGGGGCAATAAAGATGATGTCAGCTTTGTAAACTGAGTCTTTGGCCAGAGATCCCAAAGTGGAAGACATCAGGGATGAATCCAGAGTTCCAATTACCCTGCCTGCATAAACAATGTTATGAGTTGATCCCTACATGGAGTCAAGAGCCTACTGTATACAGCATAGAATAGAGAAGAGTAGAGGAAAAAGACAACTCATTTTGCCCTCCGTACATCTTTGAACTTGGTATAGTTGTATCAGTAGGTGGAAGACAAAAATTAAGCTGATTACTGAAACGTTCCTCCAAAAATAAACACCAGACACAGCATTCAAAGTTCATAAAACATCTCCTGCCCTGGAGGAAGCACAATGCTATTGTCATCACCTGCCTGCTGTGGGTAGAACATCATCTAAGTGATACTCTAAAACCCGACAACAAACACAGTATACAGACACACTGCAGGGTGCAGCACAACACCATCCTGACCCAATCGAGCAAAAGCAATAGTGAGAACAATGGCTGCTTTAGTTAGATAATAGAAAGAGGAGTACTTACAAGTTCTTATCTCTATCTCCTGTCTGCAGCTTTCACTCTCCCTTTCTGACTCTTACCCCCCGTTTCCTCTGCCCTGTTGCAGCTTATGTAGATGTGTGGAAACTTGAGGAGGATGCATTACAGTGCAGTCATTAAAGGTGCCTTTACAGTGCAGGTTGATGCATGTGTGCGTGTATGCATTCTCCTCTGCCTGATATCTAATAGACGTAACACAGTGTTTTAGTTACATAAGCCATATATGGCATTCTTTGGCCATTGTATTTCCATAAACCAGTTTTAATGGCAAATCTGTGTCTGTCACCTCTGGCTTGCTCTCTCTTGAGACTTGTTGGAAAACAAACAAGATTATGCAGTAACCTTAAAGTTTTGTCTGTGTTTATGTTTTTAGGGGACAACATTAATAGAAATATGTCTGTGTCAGAGGCCCGTTGCCGACACAGCACTGCAGCACCGTGGAGTTCTCCCACTGAGACAAAATGCTCGGCAGTATGTAAACACAGTCAACAGTAAATGATTTGCATCGTTTTTATTTGTATTAAGGCCACTGTCAGCAAGTCTTTATTTTCATGTAGAAGTGTATTTTTCACATTTCAGAGACATGAACTGCTCTGGCAAAAGTAGATGTGGTGCATAAAAATAATGAACCGGTGTGAAGAGCTACACGATGAAGCCAGAGCCTGTTTCCACGGGTAATAAGCCATTACTTATATTCTTATTTAGACATCCTATCTGACAAAGGTCAGCCATTTGTTATAAAGGTTACTGGATATGGCATTACCTGGCCTCTTTAACTCCAAGGTCCCCCAATTGGGGGCCCCTGAGACTCACCGCAGAAAAAGACATACAGTGCTGCGCCAATTATGTAGCAATATAGTCATACTGCACATCAAATTAAACA
>JAPQRN010000011.1:4282203-4308180 GCA_037367275.1 Coranthus polyacanthus
TGCATTTTGTGGGGGGGGGGGGGGAAAAATTAAAATTATGAATAACTGGGCTAGCCTCTTAGCATGCTAAAAGGCTGATGAAAACAGCAACACCTTAGAATGAAGCTCATGATGTATAATGCGTTTTCCAGATATGCATGGACATACATTATTTTCACAGATATACTGGCATAGGGTTAGGGTTAGGGTTATAAATGACATTCCGAACTGAAAATATTGTACTGAACAGTAATAAATGTTAAATGTTACACAACTAATACATATCACATATCACACAGAAGTGCAATCATTTAACAATCAGAATTATAATGTGCGCGTCAGTAGGGGTGCAACTATTTTCACTGTCAATTAAGAGATTATTTTGTTGATTAATCGATGTGTTTGGTCTATACAACATGAGAAAATTGTGAAAAAAGTGCTTCCCAAAGCCCGAGATGATGTCCTCAAATGTCTTGTTTGATCCACAAGCCAAATATATTCAGTTTACTGTCATAGAGGAGTAAAGAAACCCGAAAGTATTCACATTTAAGAAGGTAAAGTGTGACTTTCTGTTCTTAGAAAAGGCTTGACCAGAAAAGTTTGCACGTCTCTTAGCATTTTTGAAGTAAAGCAGGGAGTTATGATGCAGATGATTTGGTAGAAAAACATTTTAGCTCAGACCAAAAGGAGGAAGACTGACTTTTCAGGGGCAGGGCTGAATCAAGATGCCTTTTGTCAGCATTCAAGCAGGCCTCTTGCTACACATTAATAAAAGAATGAAATTGATTCAACATTATGTTTTCATCCTTTTTTTTCCCCCTCTTGCTTCTTTACACATCTGACTGAACTGTTTCCAATTGGTTTGCAGCAATTACACACCACAAGAGACCAAGAGACCAATTGCACTTTACTAAACTACACTATAATTTTGTGTAAAGAATATTTAATTTTGCAAATGCATCTATTTCTCTTTGGGACACATTTTCTTTTTGACAGCCCATGATGCCCATGATAATTACACTCCTCTTAATCGTGCAGTTGCCTTGTGGCGCTGTTGGCCCTTAAGGCTAGACCACAAGTTTTACAAATTAGCATTGAGTGTAAAGGGAAAGACATTTAAAAAAACGGTTTGCCTTAATAATTCACTATATCACTTGATTACAGACAAATGACAGCACATGTTTTATCTTTCAACAAAAAAACAGCGCTCAAGCCTTTATATTTACGAGATTATTCAAATATAGCTATAACATCGTAGTAGCTCATCAGCTGTCCTTCTCATATGAGAAAACCCGGTGAGTACAACTACAGCACTATACAACTGCAACGGAGAAATATAGATGTGATCATCCGATCCGGTCGACCAGTCTACCACACTGCTGACTTACTAGAGTCACCCGAGGACTCCCATAGGAAGATCAGACCTTAAGCAGGAAGCCATCCGAGGGAACTGAGCTGGTGTAGCCCTTACCGTCATCCTTTGTTGTTGTGCTGCCAGCTAACTGCCAGCATCACAGGGGACTGGCACTGAGAACAGACAGTAGGACAGCAGTGATGCCCAAGTTCACACAGAGTGACAACTAATGCCTTTTGAAAAAGTGGCCGTGGTGCCACTGAAGGGAACTAAGGGATAGACTGTGAAAAGTTCATCCAATTCATCTCGGCTTACCTCTGCTTGCACTAATCTGACAGCTGCTGTATGCCACCCTGCAGGAAGCCGGTTTCTAGTAATGTTCTCTTCCTTTATTATATTTATCTTGTAATTTATTTTCCCTTTCTCACTTTTCTTCCCACATTAACATTTCCGCTCTCGGTTGCCTCTCTCCCTTTCTCCCTCTCAAAGTGTCTGCCCTCGCTGTCTGACATAGGATCAATATTGCTTCTTCCTGCCTCTGTATCTCTGGTAACAGCAAATGAATTCAAGGATAATGTCAATTGACTACGGGACAAAATACAAGTGCATGCTTCTTTTCTTTTTCTTTTTTTTTTTTTATAAATATCTGATGAGTCCAACTGTCCTGTGACAAAAGTCTAGTGTAATAATATACCCATGGAGCAGATATGTGACCACACTCTGGCGTATAGTAAGAGCAGGACAGTAAAGTAATAAATCTTGAAGAAGTCTGCGCTGAGTTTAAATGATGTCAGAAGCTGAAATTTTCCTGCTGTACCAAGCTCATATTTGTGTCATTTTTTTAATTCACCATAAAGTATATGCGGGAATTGTAATTGCTGAAAATTCTGACCCCAAAATAAAGGTACATACTGAACTGTTGATTTTCTGTAAGGTTACATCCCTAATTTAACCAGTCTTTCCATCTCGTTGTCATTGCAGTGACAAACATACAGCTCATGAAACTGATTGAAAGGTTACCTAAGCTAAATGGCTTGAGTTTAGCACCACTGACTGATCAGTTTATTGACCAATTGATTTTAGGGAGTGGTTTCACTGTCTCCAGTCTGAAATGCTGATGCAGTGCAACCACTCGCTCCCAGTGCTCACAAATACCATATTGATTCTTTTTCTTCTTTTTTTTTGCCTCTGATGCAAAAGCAAAGTGATTGCACATCCACAAACATACTGTGTGAAGAGACCAGTTGCACGAGCAGTGAGAAAAACAAACATGAATTAATAGCATATAAACATTCCATCTCTTCTGCCATCTCTGCTTCTCTTGTCTCTCTTTTCTGCTTGTTGCAATTCAGCTCTCAGCCCATCTAGACTATCCACTGTGGGACTGCTAACAAGATGTTGCCTATTAGATCCCGGTAAGGTGGAAGTCTTTAACTATGATGTGTCATCAACATGCCGCCTTTATAGCAGCTCGGCGATTGGAATATTCCCTTCCGTTTCTCCAATAGTCAGCTAATTGAGGACGAGGGACTGATGATTAATTATCCCGTCCCTGTGCACTGTTTACCTAGATGATCGCTGCTGATGAGGGGTGATTAAAATTGAACTGCCACTCATACTGAGGCTTAGTGTCAAGCATTGTGCAGATGTGGTGATATCAGCTATTTTGTAACTCCCTTTACCATTGGTGCTTCTCATAAAAGCACTGCTAACTTTCTATCACAAGGAACAAATAGGGAACTTCCAAGAAAAAGAGCTAAGAGATGATTATTATTGCTTTCACTCTTCCCAGTGTTTCCCACAGAGTTGGACTGTATCTATGGTGGTGGGCCAGGGGGGCACTCACTAATATTTAGCAAGATGCTGGCAACATACAGATACCATTATAATGGGTTGTTTGTAACATTAATGTTGCGAGTTTATTTAGGTGCGATTACAGTGATTTTCTTCCTGCTGACAGTCTAAAGTAGGGCTTGGCGCTAAAACAATCTCATAATATAATGATAAGCTTTTAACATTTTTACTAGGTGTGGATAGATCTAACACCACATAGAAGAAATAGGCTAAATGCTATACCCACAAAGCACCACATGCCGGTCGGTTTTCCGTTTGGTTGACGGTCTGTACTGTGTTTTGTTGTCATTTACAGACACGCTGCATCCATTTCGGCTGTTTACTGGCCACAAATATTGTTTAAGAACAGTAAAGTAAATGTTTTGTCCTTATTTTCCTTTATTTGAATACATAGTAGTATATCTCTCATTATACATATAAAAATATGAAAATGCTTCCCCATGTTAATATTTTAAATTCTAGCAAATTAACTTCCTTACTTTAGCTTTCAGGCATCATCAGGAAACTCTTCAGACTGGCAGCATTATCAAATTATATATCAAGATTAGTATCAACATGAGAAAAAAATATTGTGAACATATTTTTTGTCATATGGCCCAGACTTCTGTAAAATCTTAACAGCTGACTTCGAACCAGTTCAGATCGTGTTAAGCTGCTGTACTGAATGAGCATTTCATGAAGGTCCGTTATTAGTAAATTGTTACAGACATTTGCTAAACTATCATATTTACTGTTCAGTTTACTATATTATGTGTAATTTGCCTTTATAGTGGGTTAGTAAAGTGGGTTAATGACACCAGTCGGGATAAAGACACGCCCTGCGTATACACAGTGTGTGAATAAAGAGATGCTCTGCTCTGTGTTCAAAATGAAGGATCTGTGTGATAGAGATACATTGCTAAGTTGTTAGGCCTTAAAGAGTGAGACTCTGCTTTTCCGTTTGAGACTACGGCGGGCTACCATAGTGAATATAATTAATAGGAAACACAGCTTCCTCCCCTTCTATATAAATGTTGACATCTGTCTTGCTGCCAAGTGCCAGAATAAAACAATAGTATGCCTAAAATTTACAAATACAATCAAAACTAAATACAAAAATCAATTGACTAAAACATTACCTATTTACTTCATTTACTGGGTTCCATCACACTGAATTACTCATTCACATTAAGTAAAAATGTGATAATCAATACAAATGCTGCACAAGATTTCCTCCCCCTGACAATGTGCAAAAGACTGGATTAAAGGTGTGCACCAAGGACACAAAAAGGGACTGGGGATTGGATTCTAATTAGTCTTCCATCTCCTTTCCATCTGCAGGCAGAAACATGTTGGCCAAAACCACAAGTCTCAATTGAGAGTGTGGCCTGGCTTCTGTTTTTGGCCATTAGGCATTTGATGAATGTCCCCAGGAACACCACACAGGGAGGAACATGTCGGCCAAGCAGCAAGCGGCCATAATGACCCACTGCAGATCATATAAACAGATCAGTCATTAGCCAAACCGAACAGCGCCAAGCTCTGGGTGACGCAACCCAGAGACGAAAGAAGCTGTATATTTCTCATCAAGCTTAGTTTGATACAGGATTTGAACATTTTTACACCTGCCATGTGCACGAAATAAACTGAGTATGATGAGTACAGAGTAAACAAACTCCATTAACACCCCACACACATTTAATCACACAGTTTTTAGTTTATTCAAATATTTTATTAAGTTAAGTGATCCTCTAGCGCTACCTTTCCTACTGCTTTTCCACATATTTTTGGACTGTGTGTGGAGGAGCTGAGGCCCACCCTCAGAGGAGAAGACAGAAAATCTAACATGACCCTAAATTAACTGAAAAACATAGCAGAGAATTCTCCATTTAGTTCTCACTGATCATTCGACTAAGGCATTGTGAAGAAACATTTAGGCCTTACAACTAAGTGTTATAATGGTAGGGAAATCGTGGCATGTCGTCTTTTGTCCCCTCCGGTGGATGCACCACAATTACACAGCCTACACCTATGAGTGTCCATATGCTCCTGAAGCTGCATTTGCTTTGAAATAAGTAAAACCACGCTCAGTTGAGGGAGAGATACACAACAGAAATACAGAGGAACAAGAGAAAAAAGGAGAGAGGGGAGGGAAGGTTGGAGAGGGCAGTTATTCAGAGAAAGCCAGAGGGAGTGTAAAGCACAAGCTTTTTATTTGAATATTTGAATATTATTTGAATATCAAATGATAGCAATTTTCTCTGCCCGTCTCTCCTGCAGGACCAAAAAACACAGAGCACTTTGTGGGAGACAGTTACTCGAGTGAATTTAAGATCTGCTTTACATGGCGCCTCCAAAAGTAAGCCTCAACCTGCTGTTTCAATTTTTTTTTTCTTCTATTCCTCTTTGCTTCGTCTTCCCTTTCAAATCCTCATCTGCCTTTTTGCTTGTGACTTGATCACCTCTACAATGTCAACTTTGTAGTGATAAGGACACAAATTTTCAATTCAGCAGGAAATAACCATAGTTTAACACTGTCCCTGTCTCGATCTCTTTCATCAGATTGGCTCTTACATTGTATAGCTCACATAATTCATTTCAATTCAACAGGTTAGATTTGCCCACTCATGAAGATCAATTCCATATGAGTGAGCTCATACTTGATAACAATTGCAGATCTCTCATTCACACAGCTAAGCACACGACCATCTAAGCGGCTTGTTCTTGCTAAATTATGCACAATGACATCTTACACATGCATGTCTATGCTCTGCCGTGGGGCCTCTAATGCCTGGCCTCTTCACTGTGTAAGACTGTATACACTAAAACCCAAACCGTGGCAGTGTCTCGACACTGTACTCCCTACCCATCTATGATTTAATCCTCATTATACACGCTGACATCCTCCACAGCACCACCGTTCCATCCACAGTCTACCAAAGAGATTGTAGGCCATTACAAGAAAATGTAATACTGCTGCCGTATTGTGGAAGGCAGAAATGTGTTTTAAGCATATTTTGTGTGATCTGCCGCTAGGTTTGAATTCAGAAAAGATATCCCATGTAAGCAGCCAATATGTGAATGCAAAAGCAGAGACATGCAAATGCACAGATTCCCTGACAGACTCCAGCAGCATGGAGAACATTTCTATAAGAACAGAACAAGAACATGGCTGAAGTGGAATAAGATAGATGTGCTGTGATATAATATCTAAGAATGAAGTAATGCCACATGTACTTGATCAGGAGAGGCAAAGTGCTGTTTAGCAGACGTCTTCTGAGTAATGGAAAATCTGCATACGTGTTTCTTCAATCCTCAGGTGGCTATACTAAACTATGCTAAACTGACAGAAGGCCGATTGAAATAAATGAGCATTCTATGCTGCAGCCTGCACCTGTGGGCAACTGCTGTGCACTATGTATCTGTGAGAGTGAGTGGGAAGGAGTGCAAGAGAGAGAGAAATGCATACAGACAGATTAGAGATTAAAGTGATGTACATCCATACACAGACATGACTTGTTACTAATTTCTAAGATGATTCAGAAAACATATCTTTCAACACAATGGCTTTACTTGTAAAACGTACATCCAATACTCTCTACTGGATAAGCCTCACCAGTTGTCAGGCGTTGATTGATGGACATGCACGGCAGCTGTTAAACATTTCCAGATTTACACAGGGCTGGATGATGAAGCAATCATTGCCGCATCCAGAGCAGTGACGTAAATCTAGCGGCCACCAGACCTAACACGCACACAAATACACACATACATGCCACATGTGGCACAGCAAAATACAGAAATAAGAAAGATGATACATTTTGGTCTAAGAAACACAAACAATCTGCATTTTGGGGGCAGCCATTGCTCAGGGGGTAGAGCAGGTTGTCACAAACGACAGGGTTGGTAGTTCGATCCCCAGCTTATCCCATTAACATGTTAAAAGTTTCATTGGGAAAAACACTGTATCCGAAGTTGCTCCTATTAAGTCAGGTATGCACTGTGATTTTGGGCTGTCCCAGATGACAAAAAAAAACACATAGCAATATGTTCGGTCTTGGCAAAAAACAGTGGTCCTGTGTTGCACAGTGAGGGAGGTTCAAAGACAGCTCTTGCAACCAAAGTCAGTCTAGGACAAAACATCTAACATCTAGGATGAACATCCAACAGTGTGACTGCTGCTACAACCTACGTCTACTTAACAACTACTGTAATAGGAACATACCATGAAATGACACATTGGTCAGTGCGACTGGTATGTTTATGTAGCTAAAACTCCTAACCTCAAACTTTCTTTGCAACATTGTCACCCCAAGCTGTCGCCTTTCCAGAGTCACAACCGGTTCGACATTCTCCTCCTTCCTGTCAACTTTGGGTTTTTTCCCGTTCACATAAATACCACTACAGCGCAATCTTTAGCCTAGCTTCATTGTCTATAATTAAAGCAGTGCAGAAAGATGCTGATGCGCTGATGACATTGGATTCTTGTACTTTGACTTGCGTCGTAAATTTATCATTGTACAGTCTGAATATGTGTCAGACCCAAGTTTATTAGATCCATGTCGCAAAGTGTGGCTGCCAATAAATTTATAAGACTGTGGAAATCTCAATCTGTAGGAGCCTTTAGGCTATGGCACCTTGCAGTGGCTCTACTGGTGTGAGTTTGTGTGTGTCATTGGGTGAATGACACATTTTAAAGCTCTTTGGGTAGCAGTAAAGTAGGAACGCACAATATAATTGCGGTCCATTTATTTACCATTTTCTCCAACACAAAAACATACACATCATCCCACATCCACAGCCAGCTTTAACAAGTACACACACTTCCACATGCAATTCTTCCTGACCTCCTTTCACAAATAATGAGCAAGCAGTGTTGCGCTGGAACTCAGCGTGCCTCCAACATTAGGCCATAAGGCCTGGGCTAATTCAATTATAAAGCCTTCACATACAAATGGGCAGCAACTCTGCAAAAGGCAGCCTACACTCTGAGACATTTCCTCCCAATAAACAAGAAAAGATGATGTTTCCTGCCCACAGGCTAGAATCCATGAATACTCCCTTACATCCACTCACACATACATACACCTTTAGTCACACGAAAAAAACATGAGCACATTTGTATTGCACACACTGACACACAGAAAACCCTAGGAGCATTAGGTGATGCAGACTAAGACACAGCGGAATATAACAGCACAAACACACCTGAGTAATATGACCTAGGGTTCTGAGAAGAAGAAAAAAAATAGAAGCACACATTCAGTGATGTTTTTAACCTTTTAAATCTGCACCCCTGGGCATGACTTATATTCAAGATGCTGTTTGTCCAGTTATGACTGATGAAACACTATAAGCATCAAAATCCCTTCTGAAACTCCTGGGAAGCCTACACACACACTCTTAAGATCTAAACCACAGTTTGAGATACAGCAAGATCAAAAAGTCACTAATGGTACATCACTTTTTTCTCTCAGCTGCATATACCGAGGCGTACAGCAATTTCCTAGTGATCAAGCACTTTGGACTACCAGTATGCCACCTATTTCCAACCATTACAGAGAGTAAGATGTGACAGACAGAGTGAAAAAGTATGAAAAATGTGAAAAATTATGGGGCCATTGTGCACCATATGACCAACCCAGAAATTGCAGTACCACAGTTCGGCCTCTACACCAAATTTGCGTTGCAGCCCAGCTCAGATCCTGGGGCTTACCCACTGCAGCTTCAGTTGCCCATAGGAAAATGAACTTGGTTTCACAGACTCCCACTCAGGTAGGTGTGTTGCACACCTTTAATTTAAACATAATTCAGTGAAGAACCAAATGGTTGACACCATATCATCATCTGATTTGCAAGGTTCGGGATGATTTCAAAACAGGAGGTGGTGCGTTGACACAATTTCAGTACATGAAATGCAGGCTTCTATAAATTTGCTAATTTTTATACATATTAACACCAGCATTGATTTTTTTTTCATCTCAGCAGAGCCATATAATTCAGTATACAGCTCAAAAATGTTTTATTCTTAAGTACCTCTTTGATATCACTTTTAGGAAGAGTGTTATGCTGCAGCAGTTATATCACAGAGCCACAAAACCCAGACTGATTCTACTCATTTAAGAAATGAAACGTACGGTCCATGACCAGTTTATGAGAGCGAAGCATATTGCACATGTTAGAACTCAAAGAATATCACTTATTGAGAGGGTTACTTCTTAGAAAAATCACTTGACCGCAAGTATTTTCTGTAAGCATGCACTGTGGGGTTGATTTATATTTACCATCCAACTGTTACCCTTTAATAGCATTGTTATGTAAGGATTACTATACATATAACAAAGAAGCCTGATAAACTTGTAATTGCCAGCACAGTTCTACCGAACTTCAACATATGCATATATAACTAACCACAATTGAAAAAAGCTGTGTTTTTACTCCTAGCAAAGAAATGTGATGCCGAATGATATGACTTAGCAGTTTGCACACTTTTAACAACGCGCTGACAACTAAAGTAAACTTGGCTCTCATGGCTATAAGTATCACTTTCACATAGTTCCACAAAAAAGGGCGGCATGGTGGTGCAGTGGTTTGCACTGTCGCCTCACAGCAAGGAGGTCCGAACCCAGCGCAGGCCGGCTTGGGCCTCCCTGTGTGGAGCTTGCGTATTCTCTTCTCACGACCGTGACACTCTATGCACTCTGCCCATAAACGCAACCACATGGCGACCTCAGGTGAAAGATGTATCATACCACCTGCAGCTGTAGTGGCGCATTTGCATTTACTTATGGGCGGAGGGATATGTATTGTCAGCTACTTGCAAGACCCCATGTGAATATCTGAGACCTGTCAACTGTGAGCACAGATTCGCCTCAAAGAGCTTATCTGTGATTGAGCGATATAAATAAAACTGAATAAAATTGAATATTAGTGGAACTTTTAAACCAAATTTTCCACTCGTATAGGATATACGCTATAACTTTCTCACCATGTGCAAGCTTCCCAGGGATTATATAACGTCCTTATGTTAAACATAACAAGAATTCTGCATTGGCCAAAACTCAGGTAAAATTATTAACTATTAATTGTGGCTACTGTCAGCCACAAAAAGTATATTCATAGAACAGAAATCTGCCAATGAAGAGTATCCTGCAACCCTGTCTTATCCAATCTCTGGCCATGACATGCTTGCATTTCATTTTGTCAGACTGAACTTGAACCAATGCATATTTTAAGTGGTTCTCTAAAAGAAAAAAGAAAAAAACAGCAGGAAAAATAATGAAATCAGGAAATGGTTACTTGTCATTTTTCACTCACCTGAAATAAAACCAACCAGGGAAAGATGTCAAGTGAGATAGCACTCTTAGCAATTTCAGGCAACCAAGCAGCCTACAGCCAGCTCTGACATACCTAGTCCTCTGCCTCCCCCTCTTTTCCCTCTCAGAGGAGTCAGAGGAGAAAAAAGGGCCCGAAGGGTTGAGAAAGCCATGCTCTGCAGTAAGCAGCAGCATGTTTAGCATTTAACACTGCACAGGAGGTAAAGGTCTCCATCACAAGATTTATTCCCTCCTTTCCTCTTTCTCTCTTATTCTTTTTCTGCTTGTTCTTTCTATTTCTCATCCTTGATCATGGCTAGGAGTGATGTGTTTCTGCTCACGTTGTATTTTGAGGTCAAATCTGTCCCGTCTTTCCATCTTGTGACTTACTGTTTCGCTCCTGTCTCTCCCTACTGGATCTACTCTGCCTCTTCTCTCTTCTAATAGGAATGGATGATAGTAGCATTCTCCTCAATCCTCCACATCACTCCCCACAAAGGACCAACGGCCCCGCACCCTGCAGCTCACCATCCCATCTCTCTGTGGATACTTCCCCCTGAGTTCAGAGGCTATTTGACGCAGAACAGTCAGTGGAGCATATGAATGAAGACTGGGATGGTTTAGCAGCAATAAGCCATCCAGAGAGGCATGCAGAGATCGTCTCAGCTCACATGTGGGATTCACGTGGGTATTAGTTTTAAAAGAGTGCCTATACTACCCAGTAATTTTCAATGTTATTTTACATAATGTATAGTAAATTAGACAATTAATCACGCACTACCAACATTCACTTTCATGTATGAATAGAGAATAGAGAAAGTTTCAGGAGACAGATACCAAAGGTCATGATTTAGATTCAAACCTACAAAATGCTAACCAAATTGCACAGAATCCCAGCCCATCGGACTATTTGGTTCGCCCCAGGACATAACTGCTAGAGGTGAAATTTTCAGCCACCTGTTTTCCTACCTACACAAACAAGCACATTAGCCATTCCCAAGACCTCAGTAAATTCATTAAAGCAGCAGGGAGTGGGCCATGGGGAGACAGATAACCCCTCCATCCTACTGACTGACAGTCAAGGTGAGCCAATGTCAAACCACAGGTTGCTCTCTGCACCCACACTGAACCTCATTTCCCCTTTGTCTCTGTCTGTCTCTTTTTCTTGTTGAGTCTCACAGTGTTAAGTGGAAAAATCACCCCCACCTCGCTCTGTCCTCCTCCCGCTTACCACCTCTGTTAAACTATTCTCTTCTTATTTATTTCCTTCATGAATGTTGCTTTCCATTTCCATGCGGTTCTACTCCGCCTCTACAATCACAAACTCACAGTGTGTCTGGGCCCCCAACTGCCCTTTGCCCTCTGTAATGTCTACAGCTGCACATCAGGGACCTGTCTAACTAACACTCTACAACGAACAGATGCTAAAACACAAACATACAAAGAAATGGTTTGGTGATTCTTTATACACTTCGCATTTCCAGCACAAACATCCAGCAAACACATGTATAAATTCTACCTCAAACACTCTATGCCTTTGTGCACCCTCTCCCCTTCTTTTTCTGTCTCTCTGTCGCTATGACATCCCACAGCTGTCTCTGTGCCGTGCCGTGGTCTATGAGGACCATCTGTAGGGGTGGGAAAGACATCAGCTGCCAAATCAACACGCTGACTTTACCCTTTCCTAGGTCACAGGTGGTGCCTGGGGACAACAACAGGGTACACGCGTGCACGAAATGCATGCACATATAATATACATGAATATGCACATACAACTTTTTCTAAAAGGGCACAAGCATCAGTCTTGCTGAAATTGGGGCTGTTAGAATTGTTATGCAACTGTGTTTTTTGTGGAAAAATATACTTTTCCCTGCCTGATGAATGCTTAAGATTGCATTTCCTAATTTGATGTAATCTTATCTCTTCAAATGCAGACTTGCACACACAAGCACATAGAACAGCGCTGCGCTATTATTGCACACTGAGCACAACTGCTGTCCTGTGATATTCCATAAATCACTACTGTATTTCCTTCACTGAAAACTTCAGACGTTGCACATGCCACAAGACAAAATTTATGCACTTCAAAAGAGCTTACATAGATATTCTGTAGCTACCTTAAGTGCGCTAAGAGGCTTGGGTTTAACACTCCATGACCTCATCACTACATTTACACCATGACCTGATGCAAAACCACCAGCCCAAACATCAAAGGGTTCCAGTCAGCAGTTCTGGCCCTAAGCCTTGATTATGCTGGTTTCTAGTCTGGCTTGATTAAAAAAATGGCAATGCTAGGGTACAAAGCATGAGTGGGCTGAGGGAGAAAAGAGAAGGATGGGGGAAAGAAGTGTGGAGGCAAGGAGAAAGTCCTGTCATCACTAGGAGCGCCGTAGGCTGTAAATCAGACATAATCATAGAAGTCGTATCCCACAAGGGCCACAAGCCCTTCCCACAGGCTTCACACAAGTCAATAATTAATAAAAACGGCAGCTTAAGCCACCACTAGCCCGACACACACACAAACACAGCCTTTCCCTTATTGTATTTAGAAATGGGCCTGACTGGGTCGTTTCATGGTTGTTTACTTCTTGAGACCTGCCATTAATTTCTGCAACAGCAGTGAGTAAAAGTATAAGCACCGCTAGGAATGTAAACAACAACAGGGCCAACCTAGAGTCACAATTAAAGGGAGAGAGAGAAAGAGAGAGGCAGAAAGGAAGAAAAAGACTGGAACATAGTTGAAATGAGTGCAGTTCAAGTCCCCCTCAACACACGCTCCTACAGACACCCACACACATATACACACCTCTAATCCATCATAAAAAGCCAGAGCAGCAGTCCTTCTGCTGGGAGCTGTCCAGGGAGCTCTAGCAACAACAAACCTAGAGTACACACCATGTCTACACAATCTCTCTCTCACACACACATGCACGCAAACAGAGAATGTGAGAACTCTGCTTGATAGTGTGTGGAACCAAGTGCTGAAAGAACAGATCCTCTGTGTTAAAATAGAAAAAAATGGCAGAGGAAGCATGAGCAGCGGTCCAGGATCTAGAGCTATCCAAGGTGCTGAAACCCTCTCACTCCCTCACAGTTGGCCAGTTTGGAGCAGAGATGGGAGAGTGGAGGCAGAGTGGGCTGAGGAAGGGAGCTGTCCAATGTAATGAATCAATGGCATGGCACTCTTTTCAGCACTGGCTATGTTAGCATGCATGGACTAAGGCACTGTCAGAGTGTTTACATATACCTTTGATACTGCGTGACTGAGTTTCCTTGTTGATATGAATAAGGCAGCTGCCTGAGCATTCCCGTCCACAGACAAAATGTACTACCTGAAAAGAAAATCGGAAGGGCTGCAGTTGCCTAAATTGAGCTATTCGAGAATTCATGCATACATTTTAAAAGATCTGTTTAGTCCTTAACAATAATATGTGACTTTTTGTGTTTAAGCCAGGGTGATGATGATTTTTTCATTTTTGGTGTTATGTAGGTCAGGTTATGAGTATAAAATTAATTATTTTTCTACTAAATGAGAAAAGTAAACAACAAAAATAGATATATAACACAAAAATCCATAAATGTTTATTCCGAGCTTGATATATACTTACATCATTTCCAAGATTTTAAATAATCTAGAATATATCGGAATGATTGTGTAATTAACAAGAATGAATAAGAACATTTTATAATGATTCGGTCTGAGCAATGCAGAACATTTTATCAGCGAGGATGAAGCTGTTTACATTGCATAAACTAAAGGAGGATCCCGGAAGTGAAGTTTGATTGGTGTACACTAATAGCAAGGCATAGCAGCACAACATTATTAAAGCACAGTGGACACGCTTTATTATTCATTAATAATGTCATAATGGACATTGGCTCCATGAAAAGATTTCTGTTTAAAAATTTGGTTTCATGTTCTCCAGTGCTGAAATGATGAAATATGAGTGCAACAGTTTGCACTGAACCAATCAATGTTTAAGGTTTTGTAGCACAATTAAGAGACTAAATTGAATTAATCATTGATGTTTAATGTCTCCCTGCTATGTGTTACCCACTGGATGCATCAGCTAAATGATCTAAAAAAAATCTTAAAAATCACTGAATCTACAGAACTGTTGATGTTGCTGTGATTTAACAAATGTGATAATGTGACCGATGTCATGTAGCATGGATTACTATGGTGATCTACTCCAGTTATCTGCAGTTTCATGAAAACCTCCAGTTATTTCATAAAGGATAAAGTAGAAGCTTTTGTGAAACACTAAAAAGTCAGTGTTGGTGTGCTCAGTAACCCAGTAGTCTGGTGTTGTGAGTCAGGGAAAACCAGTGTGGGAGAGGAAATAACACATGTGGGTAGAGAACTGTCCATTGTGCTGAAAAGAAAGCAACTCACTAAACAGTGGCAGTGCTGGGAGCTGTCTGTGAAGTATGTGGTGCTGAAGTGTGCCAATGGACCGTGTGCACAAAGCATGTCCTTCCTTGATGGTCATGGAGTCCTCATGGCCTATCCCACAGCGCATCTTGCACCCATTGTTTCTGGTTCAGCTGAACTGCTCTGAACCAGAGAGGCTGGAGGTGGCAATGCACTGTGGAATGTGCCACAAGCACTTAATGACATCAAGGAAGGTCACTGAAAATCTCAGAACTGAAACTCAGCATTTAACTGTAGGTAGTTGTGCGAAATCATGAATGAATAGTATGTCAGATATATAGTGGATGAAAAAATATAACAGCTCTCATGACAGCATCTTTCTGATGTTTTTCAACCCTCTCTACAACTGCTCATTTTAATTACTGTGTGGTGAAATTGGAGCAGTATGAATTAGAATTTGGGGAAACTTTTTCTTTTTTAAGTTGGTTTCTTCTCAGTTCTAATCAGTTGGCCCAAATATTGCCCCCAAAACCCATATCCCAACAGTAATCTCCAATCTCCAATTCCCATTTAATGTATTCAGACATCATCAACAAGAGAATAATGACATCTTCTGCCATTAATAATGGATGACTGCTAAAGTGCTGATTAGATCACTTTGTAAATCCAAGAAAGCCCCTGAAAATTGTCAAAGAGCTTTACACTCTGCTGTTTCTTCCCTGCCTAGTAAAACAAAAAGGATAAACCAGGAAGAAAATGGAGATGTTAATGTTAGAGGGGAAAATAACACACTCGCTCTCTCTCCTCATTGACTTGCTCTAGGCCACACAGGTGTGACTAAGTCTTATAGATTCATGGCTGATGGCAGAGCAGGGTTAGCGAGTGAATAGTGGGTAACTGGAGCAAAGTGCCCGCCTTGCAGATAGCAGCATCCTTGGAGAAAATGGCTTGGCAAGAAAGAAAGCTTTCGATCGATAATGCACTGACGAAGTTTGATAGGCCTTTGGTGGGGCTGACTTTTCAACACAGCATCTGTGTTTTGAAGAACCAAAAAGGTCTGCAAGGTTCCAATGATCTGCCTGTGTTTGTCTTTTTTCAGCTTTTTTTTGTTTATTTAATTTATTTTTCCTCTCTTATTATCTCTGCGCCTGTGAAGCTATTCACTGTGAATGTCTGTCCTTTGATCTTTGATCTTTACTTCAACTGTATGGTGAATATTGTTAAAAGTGTGTGTTCTGGCAAACTCAGCCTATCCTTTTATATGTGGTTGCAGTTCTACTGGGAGAAACTGGTTCTTGATTGAAGACAAATTCATACTATATCAAAATAACTAGCAAAGTAAGAAAGTAAGAATTGCCTTTTCTGTCCAATCTAGAAATACTGTACTGTGGTTATTAACTTTTGTTGAGAAATTGCCTTGAAATCCGGTGTCCTCTGTTTCAGAAATGCAAAAAGGGTGACAGACTGACATGCCACTAGTGGAAATCCCTGATACATTCCCAGGGATCTGCTCTGTCAAAAAAGGCACAAGCGTTTCTCCAGCTAACACCATCTGTGACACACACATACACATACTTCCTGTCTCCCACACTCTACAGCTTGCTGTACACCAGGGGCCATGTCAAATCGTAGAGTTATTCCAGGGACTCACAGGGGAGTGGGAGGCACAAGTCTCCATACATGCCAGTCCCTGAACACCCGGGCCAAATGGTGTGTCACACCAGCTTGGAAGTGAGGGAAAGCTCTGCTGAATCCTGGACTGCTCCATTTGGAAATGGGAAAGAGCCACAGAGAGAGACAGAGAGAGAGACTTGGAAACCTGCTAGGTGCTAAACCCCCACAATTAGCACCATTGATAGGAAGAGCAGCTCTGATCCCAAAACAATCAGATTTGGACTTATTTAATTTCTGGGCCATGATTTGAGATGCTGCCGTTTTAGCCATGTTCAGACTGTTGAACCTAAACCAAATATGAACTGAAGTCACAGATTAATTGAAATATTATTGCTATAATAATATTTTAGCTTCGTAACATATGCTTGTATGACATGAGCAGAGGACAACATGAAAATAAACAGCACTGTATTTTTTTCATTACCATTAAGGAGGTTATGTGATCAGTCCCATTTGTCTGTCCCTCTGTCTGTCTGTCTGTCTGTCTGTCTGTCTGTTAGCAGGACAAACTGGCCTACTGCACCAGTTTTCATGAAACATGGAGCAAGGGTGGGTCTTGAAAGTGGTGGGGATGAAAGTCTTACATTTTGGAACATATCCATAAGAAGGGACCAAGGCTGGAAGTGTTAACACTGGAGAGCCCCAGGCTAACTTAGAAGATAAATTAAACAAAAAAAAAAAAAACTGACCACCATCTAGCACCAATTAACGAGAGCAAATACTTTTGTATCATGCTAATATTAGTTACACTAAGCAGTGACAATAATTGGTGAAAAGTTGTAAAGCACAGACTTGTGGATTGTTTTTGGTTTAATTTGTGGTACAAGAAAAAGAGTGGACTACTGGCCTTAGTGGAGGTCTGCAATCTCTAGTTGTCCTCTACTTTAATTTTTGTTTTGTGTAGAGCCATCTTTACTCCAAGTACTTATGCTAAGAAAACAGATGTGCCAGTTAAGGAAATGACTGCTGTTGCAGATGGAAATGTGCTGTAATTACTTTCTGTGTATATTGGATTTTACCTAGAAAACAAAACCAAAATTCTTCAAACTGTTCTCCCTTATGTGCTATGTTAGTAATACAGATAATCAAACTGGACTATAAAATGAATTTACTGACTTGAATGGTTACAGTCTTTTGCGAGTCTAAATATTGTAATTATAGAAATTAAAAAAAAAAATCTCTGATCCAACTGAAAGGAAGAAAGAACAGATAGTGCACGCAAAAGCTAAAAATGTCCATGTATGGAGAAGGATGTGGTCCAAAGACTGAAGAAAAGCCTGCACTGCATCACAGCAGTTAGTCAGCAAGTCTCACTAAAGCTATCTGGATGGATGGTTGGACTGAACCGGCTGGACTGAGATGGAGGGAGGGATGGATGGTCTGTGACTCTGCTCCCCCTCTCTCTGCTGCCTCCTCCCCCTTTCCTCTTACCATCATTCTGACACATTCAGCCTTCACGTCTCTGCTTTTCCCCTTCAGACTGGAAAGCGGCAGCTAAAATGTGACAGGCCTCATTTGCCCCTGACAAACAGGAAAAAGGGCAAGAAAATGTGCTTCTACGCTACTGCAGCTACTAAAACTAAAATCAGGAGAAGGACATATGGTGCAAATTAAAAATTAACACCTTAGCCATCACACGTTAAATTTTATGCCACAAAAAAAACAAAGAAACTGTGGAGAAAATGCGTGAAAGCAAGACACATAACAACTATAAAAACACAATAAAGCTGAATGTGATTGAATTTGAGTGCCCATTTCATTTCTGTGTTTCTCCTTTGAATCACAAAATGGTGTCAGCAGTCATCGCTCAATTTTGTTTCTCTATTCCTGGCTCATTACAACTGAGAGAATAGTGCTGGGTAATTGTTTGACCCTGGCTGCTCAACCTATGTCCTTGGCTGCTGAGAGCGCTCGACGACGAGAGTTCTATGGACTAAATAGCGGCTATTCCCACACACTGCCCTGTGGCTGTCTACAAACAGAGTGCTGTCGTATCGGTAACAAGAGAGGCCTGATGAAGGTACGGTGGCTGCACAAACCCAATGCAGGCCCCGGCAGCAGCACCACCACCTCTCTAAAAGGACCCATTGTGCCCTGCAAAAGCATTTCCCTCTCTGCAGTGAAGTGGCCATTGTGGCTCGCAGAATAGCCAGCCCTCCATCGCCTGGTGGGGAAAGTGCTGTCATGCTGCGGCTGAGTGCGGCTGCAGTCACAGCAATAGACTGTATCTCAATATCATGACCCCCATCAGCACCTGAGTGCCCCCTGTCGCTCAGTCCATTCATCCCACAGGTGGGGACAATCCAGACCTAATTTCAGCAGGGGAGTAGAGCATAAGAAGAGGTGCATTTGGGAATTGGACATAGCTACATTTCAGAGTAATGCCCAGAGAAGTTGTGAACTTGGCAGTTTTAAGCATGTACATCTCATATTGATTTGGCCGCAGGAGTGGTGAAATATATTAATTCATGACAGGGTGGACAAAAGCCGTATGGATTTTTTTATAAACTGTGGTGAAGCACAACAACTCTCTTAAGGGTACTTCAGCGAAATACTTACAGTTTTTCAAGATCTTCTGCTGAGAGTCAGCTCAGGAGTTAGGAGATCAAAAGAAAAAAAAAAAAAAACACAACAAAACAGCAACACTACAGGCAGCGTTTCTCAAAGTTTATCCAAAGAGGCTCATCTGACTGTACATCCATAGTTACATGCAGTCAGGAAGTTTCAGGAATGACTCATTTGAGAATTATTGTGGGCAAACACAAGTGCATTAATATTCAGAGTGAAGAAGCCCCTACGTTTTTTGCATTTTAAAAAATTACTTCATATTGCTCCAATGGGAAAATATTCTCATAATATGCTTTGTTGACCATAGGATGATTTAATTAAACATTCCCTAAGAGAAAACATACAAAGCTTATTGTAGATTAGCTTACATTTTATTGCATAAGGCTCTGTCCAGATAGTGAAAAAGTGACTGATTGTAATATCTTGTCTGCTATTGTTTAGGTAGTGATGCTGAGTGTTATGCAAACAAATTGCATGATTATGCAAAACTAGAAATAGTGTGGATGACTGATATCCCACAGCATAAGGATTAGTTACTAACACCCACTCTTCAATTATGAGCATAAAACTCTTATGTGGGGTTTTGTGTATCCCATATCCCTCTTATGCAACCTGCTCCACTTTGAAATATAATTTTACAGCTAAGTACATGTTAGTGTACCCTGAAATGGATGGGTACAGTTCATTTAAAGATGGAGAGTGTTCATGTTTACAAATGATCTGCAAAAGTGTCCAGTGCTCTGAACAATTTGGTCTAAAAGGCCTAAATTGGAAAAAGCCACCAGTGTTTACTACTGACTCCCAGAGAAAGGACTGTCTTCAGGTTGCAGGTGAACATGATACATCATCATCAACGGTGAGGCTACATCAGCTCATTTTGTCCGGTACGTGCCCTTCCAAATGAGGAAGGCTGATATTTTTAAACCTGAGAAACAGCAGCTGCCTTTGTGCTGGAGTAATTTAGGTTAAACAGCTCACTGGCGGGTGCTAAACAGATACGTCCCACACCTGAAACAGAAGCTGGTCCTGAAAACCTCTGAGGCCAAGACATTTCTCTGTTCTGTGCCGAATGACACCGAAAGGAAATGACATTTGAGGCAACAAAATTTGAGACTGACATGAGGAAGCAGATTTAAATGTCTGTTATATTTCTCTATTATTGATACTCCCCAATTCTATTTAAGGAATTCTACCCCAACTGTAGCACCAAGGATCTCACTTGAGCCTCTTAAAAGGCAAGCAATATGGTAATGCAAATATTTCAAATCAGGCTCTCACTGGAGGCTACAAAGAACATCTTCATTAATTCATTGGCAGTGCCTGCTTTTTGGGGGTTACGCAGATATGAAAAAAGGGGGCTGGGATTACATTACTTTCAACTATTTGAGAAAAGAAAAAACCCTCATACAAGATTCAAATGTACTTGCGAGCTGCGCTGAACGAATTCATGACCCAATCTTTGTGGAATACAGTAGAGTATATGGCAGGGATCCAAGTTTTCAACAACTGAGTCTCTCAACTCTTTCTCAATTAGAAAGACCAAAGGCAAGTTGTTAAAAACCGCGTAGAGCATTGAACTCCATCGCACTGCATTTTTGTGCCTTTTCCTCTGCAGCCGACAGCGCTATAAGAAATGTACCAACTTTGACATCCTCAATAATAAATGTCCTGGCAGACTGACTAATATTAGTCCCGATCTAGACACGGATATCCTACCGCCATGGCCACACAGAAGGGAAGGCCGTAATTTGATCAGATCAATAGGCCATACTATATCCCACCTACCCTTGTGGTTCTTTTGATACCGCCCCTTCTTTCCTCTCACAAATCCATCCTTGCAATCACTCAGCCACAATGAGAGGTCCTTCAGCCCATCTCTCCATCTTAGGCTCTTCCCCCACTATCCTGACTGCTTAATCAAAAGAGAAAAGCAATAGAAGGGCGGGAGAAAGAACAGGCTGGGCACATCTTCCCTCATCATGGCCCCCACAGCTAAAATGGAGGGTGTGTGAAGTAGGAGGAGGAAATCCTTCATTTTCCTATTGCATTTCCTCCCCTTCTTTATTCCAGTGAAAGTATCTCCCTTCTTTATTGCTCCCCTAAGCTCCTTTAACCTCTCTTCTCTCCCACTATGCAGGCGGATGTTGGATGGATGGACGGGAAGATGGATGACGGCCAAGCGGCAGAAGAGTGAGTTAATGAGGCAGATTGCTCTCTTTTCCGCCGTCCGAGGGATTACAGGAAGATTACCCATTCTGATTCTCTTCTCTTTCAATTTCCACTTTCTCTGCCTCTGTGGTGGAAAACCGGAGGGGTGCGGTGGGGCGGGGAAGGGCGTGGGGAGGGTGTGAGCGCTTGTGTTTTGATAGAGGTGAGATAGAAGACAGAGTCTCAGCTCTCTGTCAGGGGAAAATGACAGCTGCTCAAAACACTGACCTGCGAATGGATAGAGTTTCTGACTGATGTCTCCAGTCTGACAGCTGCTTTGAGGGCTGTGCTTGGCCTAAATATACCCAGCATGAGACTGAATATCTTATTAGTCACATGATATCCAGCATCTTCATCACGTTCTCTGGGATTAACTTTAACAAACTGGGTGAAAAGATTTCACCCCCAGAAAGATACATCATACTGGAGTCTATAGGATTAGTCACATAATGCATTTGAAAAGGTGCTGTTTTTTTTTTCTGCAGTGTTCACATGGCATTCTGATTGGGTGTTGACCCAAATGATGGCATTTGAGTTGAAAAGCTGGAGATTTGTATTCAGCAAAGTTGTTGGAAGCCTCATGTCAGAGAAATGAGCGAAAACAAAGAGAAGCACAGGACCTTATATCCGCTTTTTGCACTCACCGGATAACAAATAGTGAAAAGGTCTGGGGAAATTATTCAAATTGCAGGGGAATTTGCAATTATTATAAGTCATCTCACCACACAAAGGCAATGTTAAGCACCCTTCATGAAGAGCACTGAAAGCTCGGAGAACAAAAGCAGAATCATGTATGGGCCCATTTTCTGCAATGTCTGCTCATGGTTTATTATTATTATAAAAGGGGAAGCTCTTTAGGTGTTTCGAAAGCTTTTGTCAAAAATGGAGTCGGTAGACTGCATTCATGGTTTTTTGTCAAAATGAGAATTAACAGTTGGTTACCAAGTTTTGCTTAGGAACAGCAACATTAGTGTTGTAATTCCTGCTGGAAAAGCTGATTTTTTTTCACAGTGGTCAAGTCCTTTTGTTCTGGCTTCATGAGCCCTCATATTTCTAGCTTTTGAAACAAATAACCAGGGAATGACTATCATTGAATGATTTTATTTTTTTTTTAGCATAAAGGCTCATTTACATTAAGAACACTGCTTGCATGTGAAGCATCACCACCTGCTGTGTGTGTGTGTGATGCAGCCAGTGATCCTGACAGTAATTTCTCACATAGGTTTTCAAAGAGTCCGGGTCAGTCAAAGCTGACTTCCTCATTCATCAAACTTTATTACGGTGACAATCTCCTCTGTCACTGATGAGATGAAAGTCATTAAAATGAAATACAAACTGTATGGCTGCTGTTTTTCTTATAAGAAAGGTGTTTCCACATTGCCACAATCCTATATCCGACCAGAATGAAGGTGTAAGAAAAGTCTTCATCAGGCAAATACACAACAAGTCTGTGGTGTCACATTTGTAGCTGCACAACTTCTAACAACTTCAGTATAAACACAAGTCAGGTTTCATCTGATGTTTACAGGGACGCTCCTCGTGTAAGTGTGTCTACTTTTCTCTTCTGGCTGGTCATGTCCTTCACCTCCGTTCCTGCCTCCGCGCCGCTTAACTGCAGACAGTCTGAGCTTGGTTTAATTATTACGCGTACAACTAACCCCGTAACCCCACTTCTCGAAGACGATCTCATAACTAGCGATTTCCCAATTTGTCGTACATCAAAGGCTCGTGTTTCCTTTGGTTCGGGGATTTTGTGTTGAGACACCGTTACGCAGCCCAGTGGGCGTTTGGCGACACGATGGCGCAGGAGTCGCGCACAGTCGCAATATAGATCGCCAAATATCCATGCACTGTGTACGCGCGCGTCTGTAACATAACGTGCTGATCACATCTACTTAGAGAAAACAGTCAGACAAGATCAGGATCAAGAGCTAATTATAATGCAGCTGTTCAGTAAAGAAAGTATACCCTCCGGGGGCCTAATTTTCCGAGTGATATATTCTATTTAAGGATCTCTATGAATTTATAGAAGAAAAAAACAGATCATTTTACACTTAGTTAATGATAACACAGGAAGAAACGACCGCGTATAGGCGAAATTCCAGCAAATACAATTCCACGCGTATGGAAACGAGTAAACGGGTTGTTCGTAAAAAAAAATTAGGCTGCATATATTATTAATAGATTACACAGCGTGTCGTTGGCTACAATTCATCCTAACTGGAGCTTGGGTTTAACGAGTGTAGGAACCTGTAAGAATAGCCCCTCGAAAGTCGTTCGGACATTGCGTAAACACATCCACAGCTTAGAAAAGAAAAAATAAAAAAATAAATAAATCAGACTTTCTGTTTCACCGAGCACCAGGAGATTTTATTTTATTTATTTTTTTTGCTGAATTCCCACACTCAACCATTTGGTTTCAAAACATGTATGTCCATCATTTCCCCACACCGGATTCAACGTGCCTGCTCCCTGAGCCGCAGAAAACAAACAGCAGACCTCAAATCCACTCGTCTCCCAAATCTCCTCCAAATATTGACCCATTACGCATCGTTTGCCGCTGGCTCTCTCTGAACAGACCGAGAGACTATTGCTCACTACTGGAATACGGGAGTCTATTTTATTTTTTCGCGACTTCACCTGTCATCATTTGGACATCATTTGCCGAGAGTGAGAAATCCTTACAGGCAGAAAAAAAAAACACAAGCATATAGTCACCACAGCTAAGAAGAAAAAAGTCCTTACTTGTGTTTTGCGGCAATCCCTCCGATATAATTCTCCAGAGTTGGGAGGTTTGTAAATATCCCTGGATATAGCCTGCACACAGGCCACGCTACAGTGTTTCTTTTTTTTATCCAGAGCCTTGAGAAGACCGGAACGCAGCTTTTCTTTCTCTCCTCTCTCCTTCAAGACAGATGTGAACGGTCCTGGACGAGGCGCTCCACCTGCATCCCTACCGTCAAGGCAACCAGAAGGCAAAAAAACACTACTTCAGATTCTCCTTTTCACATTAAAACTCCATCGCTGATATACACCTCTTGGGCTTTTATTGTGGAGGTTCCGTCTCCTTGTTTCTGATGGACGCTTGCGGTTGTTTCTGGGTGCTTTGACGCATCCCCACCTGCATCCACTGGAACAGGAGACACAACGGCATCAGCATCAGCAGCAGCAGCAGCAGCAGCGGCACCGCACTGAGGAGGCCGCCCACAGAGGCACGCCCCGCTCCGGCTGGAGAAAGCTACTTCACCCAAGGCGAGGGAGACGGGAGAGCGATAGTGGATACTTCCCCCCCCCCCCCAAAAAAAAAATACAATTTTCGCAACTAATTGGCAGGGAATATGTACAAAATTAGAAATGATTCAGAACATTTAGAAATATTAACTTAACATGACACGGATAACAAAAAGAACATCGATAAAGTGGGGGAAAAAAGGCAAAATCTATATTACAGGCCAATTACCCAAACAGCAACATATGACTGCGGGTTGCATGGTCACAGCTGCCTCTGATAATGACATAAAGGATGACAGTGCAGCCTATAATTAGCTAATCGGAGTCAAAATAGGGCAATTACTGAGTCACTAACTTATTTTTTTAAGATATGACTATCAAGTACTTCCTAGCTATAATTTGCTAATTACTGCCCTCAAACATTTCGACAGGCAATTATGTAAACAAAATCAGCGGTTCCAATACCTCTATTTGGTCACAAGGGGAAAATAATCCAAAAAAACCCCCCACAAAAGGTAGATTTTCTTCCAAATGTCTTCCTCAAAAGCTTCCTGGGATTCATGTAAATGTCCCCCATAAAGATTTGTTATGAATTTTTTGGAGTAAACGCTAAGAGAGAGAAGGGAATATTACATTTATGTGGATTTAATAACACGATTCTTACTTTATGTTTGTATTCAGTGTGACATTCTTTTTATTCTGAGCTTTCTGCTACTCCAAGAATATCTATCTGTTTGTTTTTTTTCATGAGCAATTTGTGCCACTATTCCTAAAATATATTCTATACTTTGCGATATTTAGAGTCCACTAAAGTGTCAGAATAAATCCAAATACACCCCCTCCCCTCCCCTCCCCCCTCCCCTCCCCTACTTTTGCTGTGATACGGTTTCTAAATTCAGGGTAAATTTCAAACAGTCAAATATCAGATGCATTCAAAAGTATGGTAATGTTGAGCAGGCAGAAAGTTTTCTTCAAGTGGAACTGGAATAATTTGCTGAGATGATGTGAATGTCTACAGTTTTATAGCCTAGCATCTTTTTGTGTGCCAACTGGATTCAAATCTCTATATTTTTGCAAGTCATCAGAGTACTGCTAGTTTTTTTTTTTTTTTTTTTTTTTTTTACCCTTCAGTCAGTTTGCATCTTGAGCGTAAATCAACCACTAATCGATGGCTTAAATGAAAACCATCGGCGCACTTATCCAGTCTGGACTGAAAATCCACTCTTGCAGCATGTTTTTTTTTTTTTTTAGACAACAAGTGGGATAAGCTTTGACTTGCCAAGCCATTCTCTTTCTGCTGCACCATCACCTGTTACCCCGAACACTGGCCCATCGCCATGGCTCCTGACAAAAACAAGGTGTCACCAGCACAAGTGGGACCATTTGAGCTGGGTAGAGAAGAGGGGGGGGGGGGGGGGGGTCATTTTAGTCAGGGAGAC
>JAPQRN010000011.1:4309017-4332546 GCA_037367275.1 Coranthus polyacanthus
GTGAGTCAGGGAGACCATTTAAGGCTGAAACAGCATTTCTCTCCCGGTCTCACTTTCTCTTCATTTCCTCCGCTCATTGGGTGAGACACTGGGGCTGACAAAGTTCCTTATTAGTAGCCTTCCACGGTGTCACTACTGTCTGGTGCTCTGTCTTGTCACAGTGGGAGAGCCACTGGGTCTGCTCATCATGTCTCACATCATGTCAGCAAATTGTCACAGCAAAGGTCTTCATTTCAGCTGGTTCATTTACAAGATAGATTTTCTTTGGTCAGAGTAGTGTGTTCCTTCATAGTAAAACGCGCGGCATAGAAAAGTAGTTAGTATGTTCCCATTTAAATATACAGTACATGTTAACCATTCAAAATCAACTAAATAAATGTCTAGTTTACACCTTACTGGGTGATCAATTACAGACCGTTGGGAGCCATTGGACACACATATAGTATTGACACATAAGTCAATGAGGTATCTTTGGAGTACTTTTGCAGTGTATCTCATCCATCTAGCCATCAGCAGGTTCTGCCTTAAAGGTCCGTCCACATCAGAAGCAAGCAGTGTCTCTACAGAGAAATCGCAGTCCCAGTCAATGAAGCTGGAGGGGGTGCATCAATCACAGGCTTATTGAGCAGCGTGGTGCAAGAGAAGCCTGTCAAAAGAATATTGGCAGCCCTCAGAATTAATTTTTTTTCAAGGCAAAAATATCAGATTAGAAACTAGGTCATTTGTCATTACACAAAGTTGTGTCATTATAGTTTCAACCTGCTTTTTTTTTTCTCCGGCCATTCAGATGGCTACACAACACTACACTGCAAAAAATGTGGAGGAGCAATATCTGCTATTAAAGGACGTTAATTATTTCTGTCTTCAAACACACTATAGCAGGTTGTGTGCACTTGGTTTTTGCATACGCGGACAAAATTGTGCATTCATTTGTATAAACGTGCCTGGTCCCTATATAGGAACTGAGAAAATGCTAGTGCTAGAGCTAGTTCGTCCTGGCATTTTTTTTCTGAGCTTCTTCTAAAAATATGTGGCCTATAACAGCCAAACCGCTGTTAGATACAGCAAGTGATTATTGCCGAGATATTCCTAACACAACCAGAAGCAGTGTTTCGATGCGGTGTTATTTTTTAGTTTTATTCACAGTCAGTCTAAATACCAGTAGTAGACTATGATATTTAGCTGACTAAACCTACAGAAACACAATGTAAACCAAATTGTAAAAAAATATATGTGTAATTTTATTTCTGGACCTCTACATAGAAGTGATTTTGCACAGGCATATAAACCTAGAAACCTTTCGTCCCTGACATTTTTGTCTCATTTTTATTTGTTGGTGAATAAAATCAATAAATTCATTTAGCTGCAGTCTCTTTTTCGACAGAGAAAAAAAAATGTAATTGGCAAAACCTTAATGAAAAGTATTAGTCGACAAAATTAATACTGTTTTGGTAAAAGAAAACCGAGTCTACATTTATTCACATTTAGAGGTGTATTTATCTGGGAAGGTGACAATGGATAGAAGCCCCATTACAACAAGAGGTTGCATGCTTCCTTTTTTTCTTTTTTTTTAATCTTTTTACCAAAACACAATGTCTTGTGATAGCAGTCCAATTTATCACCAGAGAGAACACTTATTTCTATGACTGTTATTAGTTAAATATGCCTTTTACAACACTGCAGGTCTCTGTGGTCATTGTTAGAGGTTTATTTCAAACAAATGGGACTCACTGCTGTTCGGTGCAACAATAGTAGTCCATCCAAAGGTATAAGTGAAAATATTACAGAGTAGACAGATGTTAACTGAGTACATAACACACCAAATATCATCAAATAACAGCCAGCCTGTTATCATGATCTGATTTGAATCCAATAGAGATTTCATGCCTTTTAAATATCAGTATAACTCATTTCAGTCGTATGTCTTCCAGCGCCTTGATTTAATATTCTCTACATATAAAGCTGGCTGATTTGATAAGCTTTCACTCATGAGTAATTCATTTCATTGTTGGAGGACCCTGTGAGGTTGTTGTTTTTTCCTCTTTCTCTCCATTGAGCTAATTAAAACTAATTGAATTGAATTGATGGTACCAAGCCCCCGATTCACAGTGCTACCATCGCAGTCCTGCTCATCCCTGAAATGAGACAAATCAAGTGTGCCGTGTAATCAGACATGAAAAAAGTCAACACGCCAAAGAAGTCCTCTCCCCTGTTTGTTGTTATTGTTCTGAGCTGTTATCGCATTTCCATCAAATTTGCAAATAATAACTTGGCATAAAAGAGCAGAGGGAGAGTTGTTTGAACACAAGTAAATGTGGTTGTTTTAGATATGACAATGGTTGTTATATCCAGAAAAAGGCTCCTTGGGTGCTTTTTTTGTCTTTGAATTATAATCAATATTATCAGATGTACAGAAGAAAGGCTCAGAGATATTAGGTGGGTTAGGGAAAGCAGTACATTTTGTCTTTTTTTTTTTGAATAGCTGTAATGAATAATTATAAGTAGGGACTAAGTGAAAAGATAAAAATTGGGAAACTAGAGAAATTCATTTGCAAAACAAGGGCCTGTTAACTTAAACAGGCGAACGAACGCCGACATAGGACTAAACTAAACTGAACAAATGACACAAATGGAGAAAAGCCAGGAAAAAAAAAAACAGTTGGCGGTTACTACCAATACAAGGATATGGTCAAACAACAAAAACGTTACTGTCAAATAAAAACATGAAAGCAGTCCCATAAAAACGATGTTCATTAGTGTCTCAAATTGCAGACCCTCCCTCAACGTACGGCCTGTTTTTCCAGGACTCATTGCGAAGAAACAAAAGGTATGATTTCAATTCGTTCAAACTGCTTACCGTGTATAGACATCACGACAGGATGTTGACTAGAATGTGTGCATTTTAACTTTCAAAAGTGTTATGTGTACGCAGCGAGCCTCCACTCGCACTAACAACTTTATTCGCAATGCAGCATGTGAATGATTGAGGAAAACTTGCCAGGTTTTCAATTTTCTTTCAGGTAGAGTTTCCAGAGTGTCGTTCAGACCTGTTTGACATTCTGTTTGACACAGCGGGTGACAAAGGTGCCAATCATTAAATTATGTGGGTCATTTACACAGTTTTCTGACTTTACAGCATTTGCCGAATCTGACGTGGCACACTTCGTCCGTCGTACTAAATAAAAGTAAGAGGAAGTTCAGATAAGATTAGGAAAATGTTTTTTGCGTGAGGCTCAGTGTGTCATGATATTACTTGAAATGTTTGTATCTAACTAGGCTAAAGACCAAAGACCATATTAATATCTTGTCTGAGAAGGTTGTTCATGGTGAGCACAAAAGCACAAAAGACAGCTGAATTCACCGGTGAAATTTGAACAACTAATAGAAACTCAGTTGCGGTTAAATAATGCTGGGAAGGCTAATTAAAATGTCCAGTGTTTCACAACTTTTTGGGGCATAAAGTTTAGCCATGAGAAATGAACTTTCAACACATTTCAACGGCACTTTAAGAGCAACCTAAGACAGCCATCATTATGAATCAGTTCAAAATAAATGAAATGTCAAGTGCAAACTAACATGTATGTTAAAATTGCAAACTCATTGCTATTCATGTGTGAAATGAGGCTTAGATGGCCACGAGCAACTTGCATGCCACCGTATGTTGTCAGTAAATGTTAATCAAATAGACCGAAGCTCTTATACAGTCAAGCCGGCCCCCTTCAGATCATGGACACTGAGTCTGAGGGATAGTGGATATTCATTTGTAAGACTGAAGAATTTTTTACTTGATTAGCTCAACCGGTAGGAACAGTATTATGGTTAACAAGGCAGGATACAGGAAGGAAGCGTTTACAGATGGATGTGTACTTACTGTAAAATGAAAGTGCTGTGGAGGAACCGAAAAAACTTCCCTCCAGATCATTATCAATCGAGGCAAAACATGCGGGTTTGCTACTCAGACACTACACTTGTCAGAAAAATAGATCTGTCCTCATTTCGCGCGGGAAGGATGCTGATTAATGGTCGAGAAGCGGCGTCTGCAGAGTGATGAGGAATCTTGAATGTGGCAGCGAAAACGGAGAGGTGGCTTTCATACAGGAGGAAGGAAAAGTTAATAATCGTACATAATTGGATGTGAGACATCAACATATTTTATAACTGAACATGACATTGACATGTAGAGCTGAAATAATCAACATACTAAGTGATTAGTCAACGAAATAAAATTTAATGGGCAATTATTTAGCTAATGATTATTGTTGGAGTCATATTTCAAACAAAATACCAGGTTTCACTGGAGCCTTTCAAATGTGAGCTTTTCTTTGTCATAACTCTTAATGAACCTCATACCTTTGAAGTTTTGATTGCGGGTTGAATAATCTTGCTCAACGGGAAGTTACAGAATAACAGGAATTATTTCTAGACATTTCATAGACTAGATGATTAAGTAATTAATCGATTGCGGTTCTCAGAAAGCGGTGTGTGAAGATAGTGAAAACGACTCTGTTTTAATCTAAATATTTTAATCGCATTTCATTTGCAGCAGATAATGATGGCCTTGATGTTGAAGTAAACAACTTACAAAATGCTTTTAAGTTCACTGCAAACATGTTTACATAGTTTTATGCACTTTTGCAGACTGGGTTATATTTTATTGATGGGAAGATTAGAATTTATTTCGAATGCTTGTTTGAGAACGCATTACACTCAGACAAGATGCTGGTATTTTTAAAAGAGCAAATGGTTTTGGCAAACTAATGAAGTGCCTCTTAAACACAAATTGTGTTACATAAAAGTTTACAGCTTCAAACATTGGTCCTAGTTTAGCTTCTCCTGCTGTGCACTTGTGCCTCTTTGCCTCGCTGCCTGTCTGCCTCTTTATCAAACCGCAGACAGCCTTTGTTCTACACAAAAGCTACACTGGTGCTTGGGCACAGGTAGCGTGTAGCTCTGAATCAACAAGCACATCTGCCAGAAGGATATTTAATCAACTTTTGATGCCACGTTCAGACAGTAAGGAATTCTAAGAAAATGTGTAGGTGATGAGAAAAAAAGACTTCAAACTAAAAGCAAACTGAATATGTGGAGCGGTCACCTAGATTTTACGGAAGTGGCAGAAGAAATGAAAGCATTGACCGAAAAAACCTCAAAAACACATCAATTATCTCCGACAAAAAAAAAAATAAAAATGGCAAAGCAACGTTTTATTCAGTCAGTCTTTGTGCCTCTTCTATGAATCTGTTGTATTGAAGGGCATTGTGGGAGGAATGTGTGATCAGCATGTATGGTGAGAGGAAAGCAGGCCTGCTCTGCTCCCTAAAGGCCTAGTCATGATTAGATGATCGGGCATGATGGCTCCAAACATATTTACCCCGCAGAGCCCTTTGGACATGGTTTGCGTGCGCGCGCGTAATGAAAACAAAAACAGTGACAACATCAGCATATTTGTAGATAGCGGCCCCTGTGTACAAAAAAAAAAAAAAAGGTGAAAAAAAGATACAGAGCAACACAAATGGAGATGCGTATCTGTTCTAATCAGTTGCGTGTTTGCCTGTAAAATTGATGTCAGTATATTTATATTGTGTACAACAAGAAGCGACTGAACTAGAGACCGAACACCTCAAAGATCACAGACAAGAGCTAAACCTGTGCGCATGCACCGCACATGCGTATGTGTTGTAATGTGTGCACCTCTCCACAGCATGAGGACAGATCTACATCAGAGGGAGCTATTCTCCCCGGCCCCCTCCGGTGATCGCTGCTACACTGGAGAACATGGACAGCGGTTTGTTTGCGTTTGATGAGGTTGGTGGGTTTAGCCTTATGCAAGAAAAGCCTGTATCAGTGTCATCATGCCTGGCTGCAGACAGTAGACACATTTTACACATGGTGCAAGCGTAAGCAATTATTCCCTCTGCCTTTTATACCCCTGAGATAGAGAGCACCTGCTGATGGTGAACAATTTCGCTTTTGTGCTTCGTTATCAGGCTGAGAAAATCAGCGCAGAACTCTCCACTGCGGCAAATGTGAGGCAGCATGTGCACGTGTGTTCGGATGTGTAACACCGTTACCGCCTTTACAACCCAAACACCGTCTTTCAGACACAGCTATTGCATTGAGGTTTTAAATGAAAGGAATATTCATTATTTCAAATGTGTTTAGCCAAAAGACAATTCCAACATTTTAGAAAGTAACTTGCTCACAGTTTGATAGGAAAATGTATGAGGCTTTTTTTAGTTATATACTTCTGCCACAAATGTGCTGTTAGGCTAGGTTAAAGACCTCATGCAGCTACCTCTCTATTGAACGCACAGATGAAATTAATATTGATCTTCTTATCTAACTCTCAGTTAGACAGCAAATAAGTAAATTTCCCAAAGTGTCTGAGTATCCCTTTTAGGATTTGGACTGGGGTTTAGGACTAGGATACAACACAGGGTTTAGACCTTTCACTACATTATGGTAAAATTATGTCATTGTGTATAATTTCAGTTTGATTAAAAATGTATATAAAAATTGATTTACTTACTCATTCAGTTGATTATTTATTTGACATTCACATTCACAAACGCAGGTGTGACACTAAGTGGAATACACTTTTTTTGTCTATTTCATTTATTTAATTTTATTTATACAACCACATTTTAGATTCACATCCTTAACGCCGGCTCCCTTCTTTCATCTTAGCTCCAGTACAAATATTTGATGTATTAGCAAAAAGGACATAAGCCTCACATCCAGGAAATCCTTTTTTCGATTGTGTCCAGCTATGTATTGCTACAAGCCTGAGAAGCAAGTTTGTCCTGCATCACTTTATAATGGTAAATATCTTTAGATTAGGATGAGTTATCGCTTTCCAGTGAGGTAAGTAAGGCTTACTTACCTGGCTTGATGCTTAGCAGATAAAGAGAAATGGGCCGTATAAGTATAATAAGACAAAACTGTGTGTGTGCCTGGTTGCAAAGAGAAGCTGAGATGGCCCCTTTTACTCCTGATTGCAAGTCATTCCTTCAATCTCCTGCTCAATCTTCTTCTTCCTCTCTTTCTTTCCCTCTTTCCCTCTCCAGGCCATCTCTCACCTAATCTCCTATTCTCTCTCTCTCCACCTTCATTTCAGTTTAATTTGCTCGGCTGGCATGGGAAGTATGCATTTATGTCAGCTAGGCATCTGCAGGGGTAACTGATGGCGCAATAACCATAGGGAAACAATGCTCTCAAACAGGAGGGAGTAGGTATCGCTATTGAACCATTAAATAAGGGAACTCTCAATGCTCCCTGTGACTTTCTAGGAGGGAAATGACTGTCTTTTTCCTCTAAATGACTCCGCTATCCACAGCAGGACTGTGCTGGATCAAAGTGTAGAATGATGGAATAACTTTGAATTTGTAAGTGTTTGCCACTGTACACGATAAAACCCCGTTCATGACAGAGGGTGTGTGTGGAGCGTGGGGGCGCACATCATGCGTGACTGCAACTAATGTATTGAACGTGGCTCCGTTTTGACTCATAAAGTGATGCATGGGTGTGCGTCTAATGTTTTCACCATCGCTGCTGTTTTCGGAAAAAAAGGTAAAAGTTAGAAGATGAGTTTTTTATGATGGATGCTTGTATTGCCACACCAGAGAATGTGGGTTACACCTTAGATTATTGAAATAATTTACACATATGGAGGATTATCCTGTCAGTCACGGTTCAGTTCGAGTGAATTACAATACCTGTAAGCAACCTGACTTAATTAGAAGTACATATTAAAGCCAAAAGGTAATAAATCAATAAAACATTTTTTCTGCTTTGGTGTTAGTCTAACTACGACTATAATACATACTGTGAGTACATAGTGATACTTTAAGTTTAATTCATCCATTAATATGAGAGGCTAATGAGACCTTTATTTTCAAGAATATCTGCTAGATTTTACACATAGCAATTTAATTAGACTCTATCTGGAAAGTGAAGTGTTTGCAGTAAGATAATTGCAATAACCGAGGTGAAAATAAAATTTTTATCACTATCTTTCATATTTTTCTGAATGTGTCATCACACTTTATTCCATTTTTTTGGAAATACACATTATCAAAGTGTTATTAGGCTTGGATAATATTTCTTTTTTTGTACCTCACAGTATTGATGCAATATTTTACTCGTTTTTACTCTTTTAAAATTACCTTTAAGATACAGTATAAATTGCTCCGTAATAGATTTTCAGCACCCATTTATACAGAACCAGAACACTACACAAATGATAATGAAATAAATTAACCTACAACTTGGGTTCAGTCTTTAACTCTGAGCTGAATAGATCTGAAATAGCGCTGCTGTGTATTTTTCACATTCCTCCCATCTAACTGGAGAAATGTAGATTGTGCGAACACCATACTGAGACGTAGCCTGCTCAGATATGACAGGGTTTGATAGTGAGAAATACATCAGTTATCTAAAACATCAAGCAAAATGGTAGGGTCTGGTGACAACAAGCAAGAGCCTCTTTGTAAAGTCTTTACTTCAAACTGACATTTAAAAATCACTGAGAAAGACATCCATCACAGATTTCTCCTGCAAACGCTGCCTGGAGAGAACAGAATGCAGAATAGTGTTGGTTAAGATTAGTTATTTTAAAGTCAGACAGACAAGAGTAAACATATTCTATCTTCTTTACTGTCAGTAATAAAGTATAATGACCTGAAGTGTGTTTTTAATTGGCTGCATCTTTTCCTTTGGTACATAAGATGCAGTCGTGCCGTAGCATTTTTGCCTGTTAATGGGATGATGGCACAGAGAGTCGGGAAACACAAGGAAAGAGAGATCCACAGAGGTGGACTGAAACCTGATTTTTCTGCCTTTTATTTTTAGGCAGAAAAAAACTGCATTCCTGCTACAAGTTGTTGTCTGTCACTAGGGTGCTGTTGTTTGACAGCTACAAGCTACAAGAGAAGTAAAAGTCTTTGGAGTTGATAGCAAAGGTCCAAAAGTTAATGAGATATGAAACGTGAAGAATTATTTGACAACTCAGGAGATTTTCTGTGTTAACCCCGTGCAAGACGGTTTTTAAATCTCAATTTTCCTCACTTTCACTTCACTTCACATCATATTAGTATGTTGTTATATTTGCGCCGTTACACGAGAATACATTTAATTTAAACCTCAACCAACAAGCCTTTAGGTATTACACATCCACTCAACAAACATCAGTGATCATCCAAGACGTATTTAGAATATTTACATCCTCAGGTTTAATGGGTTTGCTTTTATTTACTTTTATTTTTATGCTGGATTGGTGTAATTATCCTGTGTCTTGTCTCTGAAGATCATATCATTCCACCGTCTCTCTCACTTCCCTAAGTTCTCTATTACAGGAAACTAAAACCACATGACTCCCTCTATGCCCCAGAAATCAATTATATGGTAATATTAACCCGGCTGGGGAATGTATTACTGCATGCAGTTCATGTATGATGCCTTAGTAATGCTTCTCCATTTTGAAATATCTCTTCATTTGTCCATTATAATTCAAATAACATTTTGCATGGATTCAGTGGACGCAAGCATCCAAGTGTTAATAAGGAGATGTTTATGTATGACTGGCATATTGAATCACCTGGGATGCTTATTAAATGATGCAGCAGGGTTTCATCTATACCAAGCTATCCCAAAGGGCACTCTTTACAACCATGAGCCAATAAGTGGCAGGCAGAGATTTGGCCTTTGACCTGCAGATGTACTACAGTGTAGCTTCAAACAGTGATTCAGGCCAGTGTATGAGTGAAAACCCCGTCTCCCACAAATTATATTTGCAACAGCCAAATAAACATAATGCTGCCCAGATTATGTTCAGCAGCATCACAACAACACATTGTTGATTAATGTATCTGCCAAGGTGCAAAATGTTAATGCAGGATATATCAGTAAATAGTTCCCTGATAAGTAATAATCCCCTAATAGCAACTACTTTACGTGTTTACTTAACATTAAACAAAATCACAATGTTCTGCTAATCCTTTAAACAATGTTTTTTTTAATCCTATGCTATAACTGAACACATACGTGAAACATATAATAGCATCTCCTGCACTGGAAAAAACATTGCCAGGTTAACATAATCCAGGCACATAATTGCTTTTCCACAAAACTGGCACACAAATTAGTATTATATAAATGTCATTTCCAACAGACAGGGTTGCTGTAAATGATTTGTCTCACAAATGGAAATATGATTTAAGACAGTATCAAATGCCAGTGTCAAATTAAATCGCGAGCAATTGCGCATATTTGCAAGAGCCTAATGTTTGCAAATTGTACCACTCAGCCAGACTACTCGTGCATTTAACTAGTGGTCACAAATGTATATTCTGTCTTCTTTCTAAGTCAAATTACAGCTTCACTCATCTTATAAGACTCTCTGTCACTATCCGATTCCATCCTCTTGTATAATATGCTGTAATTATCAGTTAAGTACTAGTGAGCATTTCTGAAAGGCATAGATGCGGATAGGGAACCAAGCCAAGTGGGTTTTCGATGGAGAGAATAGAGAGACGCAGCCAGAAGAGGAAGATATGGGGAGGCGATGCTGTTAGGTTTTTATCTGTCATTGTGTCATGAAATGGGATTTAGAAAGTTAGAGAGCAGCAGCATGCTTACAGGTACAGTGTGTGTCTGACACTGCCTCAAAGTCGAAAAAAAATCTCACACAAAATCACGGGACATCCACATCCACTTGTGCAGGCATATTTACAGTTTTTTTTTTTTTTCCCTCAAAAATGATGTTAAATTCAGTTTCATCTCTTAGTCTCCAGCCCAGTTTTGATTTACAGAAAATAAATAATATGACATACACAACAGCAGAGCATTGCTGAGTGTTTTAAGGAAGCCTCTGCACTCATCTCCATACTTCTTAATAGCCATTTCTTGGACAGCCTAGAGAAGCCAGAGAAACAACAAAGCTCCCAGAGAAAACATTTATTTACTTTTTGAATTACAGTATGCCATTTCATTTTGCAAAAGGCAAGGGAAGCTGGATGCTCAGAAACAACCCTCGGTTATTTTCCTTCCCTCTATTTTTTTTCTCCTGTACCAACATTCTTCAGAAAATAAAAGCAAATGGCTGTGGGTAACAGCAGGGGGTAGAAAATCCCTATTGAATGTAATAGCCCTCTCCTTTCAACTGGAGCGGATATAAAAATATATGTAGAACATTTGTACATAGAAGAATAGACAGAGCTGCTCTCTGTTTTCATTGTTGTTTTGGGTCTAAACCCCAGAGCACTATTTCTGGAGGAGCGACATCAACACACCCTCCAGCCTACTGACTGTCTGACTGATAAGGACGAACAACGACTCAATTTAGAGGAAACATAGTGCTGAACGATGCCCTAATATGACTCACATATTAATAACAATAATACTTTACCCCATAGCTTGTCTCCCTTCTATAATGATAAAGGAGTCACGTGAAAGTGCTGCACTTTTAAGTTCACAGCTGACATCCTAAATGTTGATGTAATGAAGAGCTATGAAATAATACGAATCTGCTCATTTCTGAAAAAAATCCAATGAAGAAACCCATGAACATGCCCAGTCTTCTGCAATACATGGAAACCCTAAATAGCTCGGGGTCACGTCAACAAAGATGGCAGATAAACATCTGATTTCCTTTCTTTTGTTATTTTTGTTTTTTGTTGCATCCAAATGTTTTCGTGACACTTAAGCAGCAACATCGCTCGTCCATTTTCTCCTTCTTGCTTTTTTTCTTCCTCCACTGGTTTAAGTCAGATAAAATGTGGAGGCTTTCTAATAAGCCCTATGAAGACTTTGCTTCCGCTCGTGTAGTGTCATAAGGGAGCAGGGAGCATTTCATGCTCTGTGGCTTTAGTGGGAATAAACAGGTTAGTGAAAAGCATGTTTGCATTGTTTTTCACCCAGCCTGGCTGTAACTTTTTAACCCACTGTAAGGCAGACAAAACCACAGGCAGCTGAGAGATAGTAGAGTCTGTTTAGTACCATAAAGACATCATATGTGTGTGTAATCATACATTTGTGAGAACTTGATCAAATTCTGGACATACAGTTTTCAAGATGGAACAAATGTAAGTGTCTTATCAGTCCCAATTGTAAATGAAAGCTGCAGTAGAGAGTGTCTCACTCTCCAGGTGAGGCGATATAGATTTAGCCTATTTTCCAAAATCTAATTTAGTGTCAGGTGTGTTATCTAAGCGCTGGAAAATCTCATCACACACAAAAAGTGACAATTTCAGCAAAATGTTAGAATTCTTTCCCTCCAAGTAGGGCTGCAACCAGAAAACCTTTCCAAATACCTGTTCAGGCAATGATTTCTCTTCTGACAACCATTATGAAAAAAAGATAGAGTAATGCACATATATGACAAAACAAGAATTTCAGGCAAGTCTTTTGACTTTTAAAGTATCAAGCAGTTTGTCATAGCTAATAGTTGTATCTCTATAAGGCATGGAAATACTTTGCTGCTTTTGTTATTCGGCCTAAAGTCATATGAGGATTCTTAGTTTGTTGTAAAGAAGCGGTGAATGGTTAACTGAGCTTATCACATTTGAAGCAAGTTTGAGTTCAGTTCATTCTAGTGTGCATATGTGGGTGGATTTGTGTATGTGTCTGTGGACGCCTGATCTTCAACTCCTCTCAGTAGTTAAAGAGCTCACCTTTGTTCAGTGGGTTCCCCTGAACAGGTTTGCATAACTACATATTATGCTAATTAGAGGTAATAATGAAAGTACTAATACTTCCCTCCCTCATGTTGTGCTGTATGTTTTATCGAAAACCACCCCCACATTCCACTTATCACTTTTATAGAAATGCCAGTCACTGGATCAAGTTGTACATCTGTGTAAAAACCATAAAGCAGCAAGGAATTCTGATTGTTTTTTTTTTTAATCTATCTGCTCTGAAACAAGCAGCCGGTTCTTTTAGCCTATAACAGCAGGCCGTAACACCCTCTTTCTCAAAGGCACCGAGTAAGAGTTGCAAGTCCACCAACAAGGACTTGATCCCTCTCCTGTCTCCCACCAGCGAACACAAGCAATTTGTATTTGAGGGGACATCCAGGCACGCCATAAACTCCACCGCCAGGTATGAGCTTGCCTGTTAGCTGCACATATTCTTACTAATGTACCTGTACCTCTCTAGTCTCTGGTAAAAATATGGATAGAGTTACTTGTACATCATTCTTGAAGCAGAAATAATAACATTTACAGCTTACTGACTGATCTTTTAATCTAACTGGTTGCTTCTCTTATTTCAAAATAGTTTTAATGGCCAACTGGGAAAACACCCACTAGATAAACTGACATAAAATGAAATAACTGATCAGTCCTCAAGCTTTATTAAGACACTATTAACAAATTGCGATTACACTAACTGCTCTGTCTCTTCTACTGAGAAAAGAATGTGCAAAGAACTAAAAAATAATAATGCTCTAAGTTATACAGCATGATTGAATTCATTATACTATTTCTCATTAGCACTTGTCTTTTCCCGTTGTTCCTAGTCCTCTTACTATGTGTCACTACAGTCCAGTGTCACTTTTCTCTCTCTTTCCCCTTCTGTGGCTCCTACAAATAAAGAAGTATGGTTACAGCTCTTGCTCAGTCATCACATTAGAAAGAACAATTGCCTAAAGAGTGATGAAGCTTTTCAAACACCCACTGTACAAGGAAGAGAGGAGTCTGGGAAGTGGGTGGTCGGGTGATGATGGTAGCTGTGGTGGTGGTGGTGGTGGTGGTGGTGGGGGGCATCCAAGATTGGTAGAAGAGGTGAGATGAAAGGAATCCTTCACTCACTCACTCACTCTCTCACAAGCAAACACACACATACACACATTACTCTTTACAGAACACTACTCAGAGCAAACCGCAATGTCCCCATGCCAAGTGATAGCCCTAAGTAAGTGAAAGTTTGTGCACTGGACAGAGTGTTGTGTGTATGTCCGTTTTCTTTGTATACCCACTTTATTTTGACTGTTGATGTCCAATCTCTCGCCTCCCACTCTCTGCTCTTTCTTTGTGAAAGCACTGATGCTCAGTAGCCTCCTGCATTACTGGCTGCGATTGGCTCGCCTGGGCAGAAGATCTTCTTGGTGCAGCATTTCCCTGGCTCATCCTGAGGATCTCTAAGGATTGGAGGTTGTGTTTCTGAAACCAGTAAAAACCCTCAGGGCACCAGTTCAAAGCTCCAAAGATGGTGATGACTCCTTGGGCCACAGTCCCCATGGCCAGGCACCTTTCCAGGGGATTAGCAAAGGGAGGGTTAGCTTTTCAGAACCAGAACAAGGAAAGCCAGTGCGGGCAATTGAGTCTCATGGGATCTGTGTCTTTATGTGAGTCCAATGGCAACCATAAGCCAAATATAAGCAGTCACATAAATAGGACAGAACAAAGCACATACATAGAACAGCATTCAGGCTCCCACACAGACAGACTAATCATACTAATCATACTCTTGCTTTATTATATCCCCTGGGTAGGAGAACAAGGCCTCAATGGTGAATTGCGAGCTGTATGAGATTGTATGTGAACCACAATGTCCCTCAACTCCTCTCCTCTTCTCTCTGCTGTGCAATACAAACAGCCACATTATTGAAAACAACAAATATTTTTGGCAAACAATTCCCTCCGCAGGCTGTGAGCCTTATTGCCTTGGATGTCCTCTCTTGGCAGCACAGAGGGTTGAAAAAAAAATTGATGTGAGATCCGAAGCAGGGCATCATTCCTCGTTGTTTCTTTAATTTCCTTCCTCGGAGCTCCTGTGCTGAAATAGAACCAGAGTGTGTTATTGGTGTGATTATTTTGTCGCGCCATATAGCAGGGAGCGGCGGCAAAATGAGCTCACAGTTGCAACTATCTCTGCCCTAACTGAGTACCAGCCGCCCCTACGGACCGACTGATAGCGGCTGCTGTATATGAGATTCACAGTGGCCTCTGGCAACTGGCTTCATAACTGGATGGGCTGGGAGGGACGCAAATCCAGACCACAGTTGAGGCTGAAAAGCTGCTTATCATACAGTTGAGTCCCAAGCCTTAGGGTTGGGGTGGTTGTTGGGTCAGGGTCAATATTAGGATGTGACTGGGTATAGGTTACTTGTTTGGGTTCAGTGTTACACCTCTGAGGGATAGAGAGCAGCTGCAGAAGTTCATGGGCTAGATAATTTCCACAGAGGATTGAGTTTCACACAGTATCCACTCAGATATAATTTAATACGCACCATAATTGTATTTGATTTTGATTAAATAAATAGCAGTTATGCCGAACAGCACATTTTAGTCATTAGCGCAAGGTGGAGGTTGATAGGCCTTTAACCACTTTAGATGTTGTCAGGCTACGATGATCTTTAATGCGCCAATGTGTAAACAGACAAAAAACAGGAACATACTGACCATAAGTTTGGGTTTAAAGGTTCAGTGTGTGATATTTAATGATATCTAGATGTGAACTGTATACTCCTCGTCTCACTCTAACCTACAGTGGACGCCAAAAATGCACATGTCCCTTTTTTGTTTTGGTGATTCTGGCTTTTTAGTTAAGGGGATAACTCTGATCCACACTCTAACATAGTAGGTGATGGTGATGCACCTTAACAATGGAAGTCACCTGCTGTACAGTGGAAAAAAGAAGAGGAAGAGGAACACAGTGTTGGAACATGGCAGACTCTCTGGCTCATTCTAATGTAATGAAAACACAACAATTCTTATTTTCAGGTGATTATATACTACTCAATCTTCCACAAATCTAACACACTTAACCTTTAATGATACCGTGGGACGACGAGAAGAGTGGACTACTGTCTTGACGGAGGTGTGTGCTCTCTCAGGGCCCTTCTATTTTGATTTTATGTACACATTGCATACACACAGGAGCTTTGTAAAGCCTCTAAGCTCTTTGATGCATGATAAATCCTAAAACAAAGGCAGTGCAGAAATTTCATCCTAGCTCACTGAGTTCCTCAAGTTCTGCTCGGGGGCAGTGCACTCCCTGCTGGCGCTGGTGGCTGGAGTCTAATGATAGTGTAACTACAGAATAAATGAATGTCTCCTTTATATGTATTTTGGGGTAGGCTGGTGATACAAAGATATAAGAGACAGACCAATTAATGGGTTTAGCCGATCAATTGGCACTGATGTGTATTGGCAGAACTTGACTCTGGCATCTCAAGTGGAATTAGTGGGGAAAATATGAGTTCAAAAAGGTAAAATCACACCTAAAAGTGACTAGGTTTTTTTAAAGTGTAGCCCAGGAAATGAGTTGCCACACAGGACGCAATTACTGGGGTTCTTGCAGAGAATTTTACTGTCACTGAGGATAACTTTGAACAGTGGACGTAGTCACTTATTCTACATAATTTACTTCTCATCTTGGCAAAATATAACCGAATGAGTGTTTTCAAAAAATGAATGTGGTGTGAAATCTTGAAGAATAGCAAAAGAAAATACAGCAAACAAAATAAAGTGCAAAGAAATAAGCTACAGAGAAACAGGGTCAAAAGAAATACTGTAGCTCAAAAAGTAATACACCCAAAAGAAATCAGAGTAAAGAAATAGTGGGCTTCGGCTATACACAGAAACAACACAAAGAAAAAGTAATACTTAACCAATAACCCTCTAAGGACACAGTAAAGTTTCCAAAAGTGAACAGAAAGAAAGATCAAGATGCATTTGGCGAAGTTTTGGCGGAGTAATCACTTCCTCACTAAGGGCCGCCACTTTGTGACCAAAGATTGTAACAGCAGGCAAACTTCTAAGACTACTTAAAAGAATGCTAAGTTACATTACAAATGGACAACAAACAATGTAAACAATACACATGTAAACAAAGAACACATTCACTTGTTTTCTAAAACACATCAAAAGGGGGATTTCACAAATCGAAGAGGGAAATGGTTTTGTAAATGTATTAGTAATTGACTATCTGGCTACATAAGTTAGTTAGTTACAGATTTATTGATTTATTCATTGTGATATTCATTACATTGACTTAGATGTTCAGTTCAACAGTTATCCAGTTTCCACTATCCATAGATAATTTATGTGAGTGTAAAATTTTTTCAGGCCTGTAAATCAGCTATTGACTTTGTCCTCTTATAGTTATAATATCGGCCTGTGTAATAATATTGGTCGACCTCTAGTAGATATGTGTGAAATAAGGGTGATGCTGAATACCTGTTAATGGCATATGACGTGATGCAGACAGTACATCCGGACACCTCCATCCTTACTTCTGTCACACCTGAGAGAATATTCTAACATTATTAATGTACTGTCTATTTACAAAGTTGTAACATAAGTAATTTCCCCGAGGATCAATAACGCATTTCTGATACTGAAATACTAGGCTCTCTGCACATCCATTGTATGAGTATATTTTTATGAACATAATATCTCATAACACAACAGAAATGTCAAACACTGTCTCTCTGCAGGACATGCTAAATGATGCAATAACAATATCAACTTGAAAATCAATGAGATTTCTTACAGCACTATCACTCATTAATGTTTCAACAGCCAAAGAATACATTCAATTCTGCTACCAAAAGTGCTGTGATCACAGCTACTTTAAAATATGCTAAGTAGTGCATCAATTAGCCTAATTGTAAGTTAAGTATAAGTTTATGTATACTATTTCCTACTCCCTTTCGGATATGGGTATTTATTTATATCTTGAGAATTTGTTGTATATGTCTTGTTTTGTTTGTTTAATTATTGCTTGTTTGAAATAAACAATCTAAACTAAACTAATTCTGAACCGATAATCATAACTTGTGTCACGTAAGCAAAGTTGACGGTTTTATCAGAACATAAGGCTGTTCAAATAATTTGTGCCATTTTTACATTGTGGCAAGAATACTGACAGCACTGTACAGGTGCATGCTAACAGGTACAGCTGGCTCATGGGCAGATTCTCCTGTTTGGGCAGAAATACAGGAGGAGGAGACAACTACATGCATGAGTAACCGGTGGAAGCCTTCAGCATGTCAGAGGTCTCTTAGTCTCTCACCGGCCTGGTTATAGATCTCACCAATGCAGCGGCTTGTGGCAGCTAGTGTTTATTCTCAGTGCTAATAGCCTGGTGTACTGAGCCTTGGGAAATTAGCTGTGCACTGAAGCATGCTGCAAGACGCTCAGTGAACCCGGGTCGGAGGAAAAGCAGTCACACATAGGTCAGAGGAATCAATGTCCTTTAGGGACACAGGGGCCAAGCTTGAGAGCATTGAACTCTCTCCAACCTCGACCAGCGGCTGCAGTGTAATTGCACTGGTGCAGTGATGGAGTTAGAGTGTGAAGTGGCAGGGGGTGAAGCTAAAGAAGACAACGCAGAGAGCAATGCTTTCCTGCAGGAGGCCACGGCTGCAGTTATGAAAAAAATGTTGAAGAAACTTTTTCTCTTGAAAATAATACAGTAATAATTTTAAAAGAAACACAAAGCACAATCAAACAACTTTTTGAAATTAAAAGGGTTGTTTTTGAAAATATAGCAAGCTTGAGAATTTTTTTTTTAATTTTAGGTTTATTTGATATCATTTTGAGTACAGGTCAGTAGTAGCGGGTTGGAGCAGAACATCAAATATTTAAACATATTCTTTGAATGAAAAAAGAAGTACATAGTGGTACTAAAAATTGTCTACTTCATTTCACTGACAGCAGTGACAGAATAGAAAACAAAGGAGGCAGATTTGTTTCCCCCTCGGGATGTGACTGTGAACAACAGAAAAACACATTTTCTCTGATCATGCCTTGATTATGAGTTTTCCAATGACTGATATGAAGTCACATATAACGGAGCAGGATACAATCGTACGCTCCTAACTCCAACCACAAGGAAGAAAGAAAACAAGAAAAAGACAAGCTAGCTCTTACCAACAGCGATAACAATGACAAAGCTCATTGTCAAACACATGCCAGTGGTTGCTACAGACCTGAGGTACGTAGTTTAAACTTTTAACTTGACAGTGTACTAGGACTGTTTCTGGCCAGTGAAAAGTATTGTTAACCTAGAAACTAATAATGAGCATTTCACTAAACACACAATCAACTATAGGCATAGAGAAGAAGTGGCGCTCTGGGTTTTAAAATGAATCTTGTTTGAATAAACTTGAACCTGTATTAACTTTTATATACACTCAACCTTGACTTCAGTAAATTTGGTCCCAATTGCAACTTGTTTGGCTAATGTTTAATATAACAGTATTTCGTCTTTACTGTGCATTGCAGCTGACATTCTGTCCATGGTAAACAGCTGACAAATGTACTGAATAAATGGCCAGTCAGCTGTCTACTGAATTTTCCCAGCAGAGTGGTGGAGAGTGAGCATCCCAGAGCGAGTGACCTGGGTCTGGTCGGGCTCGGTCACCCGAAGAAACCCTCCGAGACGGCCTCTACTCAGCCAGAAAGCGCCAGGGAGGTGACTGGGGCACGGACGCATCAGTAGGACTGCAGCTCCCATAGGCCACCGGGGTTAGAGATCACAGCCGCAGACAGAAGGTGAGAGAGTGTTTACAGTTTGGGAAAGGAGCTGATGGAAATGAAGAATGATAGTGGCGGAGGCAGGGAATGATCTCACTTGATGCAGAGAGACAGAAAGTCGACAGCATACCACAAGCAGAATGCACACTAGAGAGGGCAGGACCGATCCCACAAAATGTAAAAAGATGTAACGTTTTCGCACAGAGGTTCGACGTTCAGCATGAGAGTCTCCACTCAATCTCAGGATAAAAGAACAAGAAAAACCCAATCAAAACTGACCAAATAATACTATGCTTTAAATACATTTTAAATAATAATAATGATAATCATTTAACAACAAATGTACAAATAGCGGCGTGTTGTTGGTCTGCCTTTCTACATGCATGTCACATGTATGGTTTTACAGAAATCAGCATGTTATAATTAGCTGTACTGAGAGTAGACGACAGTCATCTGCTTACAGTGAATGTTCTAATTGTATGAGGAGCAGCAGGATGAGTGGGCTGCCTCAAAAGCCTTTATACCAGGGTCACACAATTTGGACCCTACTCCCTTTGTTTTGGCAGTGACATTTGATAAACTCATGCTTATTTCCTCCTTATCTTGAATAAGCTGTAAAATTCTGACTGCAATAACTACAGAACATTAATTTTTGCGCAGCTAAAAAGTAAATAATCTGAGTTTTGAGGTTCCCTGTTGAATCACGCACGTCTTATCTATGAATATGTATTCTTTCTCTCTCCCACAAGACGACTATTTTTTTTCAGAAATATATTTGACAGCAGTTAGTCTCCTTTGCAGAGAGAGATTGAATGTTTTAAAAGGACATAATGACTGTTGTCACTATGAAATGAAACAGTCCCTCATGTACAGCGACGAGGACAAGAAAATAACAATTTGAGTATTTCAATAAAATTACTGTTAAAGCTGCAGGAGCCAAAATCAGAGGGGGGAAAAAAAAGACGAGAATTTGAAAATACACACTTTCCTTCTGTAGCTCTCTCCTCTCGGTCCAAATAAAAACTCTGAATATGAATATGGATGACCTCTGTAGCTTCTGTGTCGAGCTACGGAGTAAAGCAGTACCGTCACATCTGACTGGACCTGAACAGCGAACAGTAATTGCAGTTGCCAATCATGTACTTAACCCCATACCTCTCTGAAAACCTCTATACAGGGTAGATTTTCTCCAGCACAACTCCCCAGAAGGAGGTAGAATTCTTGTTATCTGTCAGACCCCTTGAATTACAGTATCCTGAAAGGTAATTATGGGATTTTTGATGCCAAAAAAAAAAAAACCCACTGCGAGCACTGCAGCTCTAAGAAGATTAAAGAGTAGTGTTTTTATTATTTAGAAATTTTATTTGAGATGTAGAATTTTCTATATTTTCATATCACAATTTCATATAACATTAACATTTATTTTCAGCTTGCAGCCCTTCCTCCAGATACTTTTCTGGCCCGTTGTAAGAAAGAATTTTTGCACCTCTGCTTTATAATGCATATTTCAGACTGTTTCCTGTTAAAGGAGGACGTGGTGGAAAAAGGTAAATACAGTTGGAAGAGAATGGAGATGCATTGTGCACATCCTCAGTCAAGGATAACTTGGCTCTGCATTGATCTAACGCAAACATTCTCGAGAACATAAATGCCCTTTGGGAAAACATTAGATTTTTACGCGTGTATTTTTAAGTGCCAGTGATTGAATGAACTGTGCAGCACTTAGCACGGTGGTATGAATGAGCTTTCCTTCATAGCCTTGGCAATCAGTTTCATCTTTTTCTATCACTTCTCATGAAATAGTCACCACATATGTTTCAAATCTCAATGGGAGCTATTTAGCAGCAATACAAAACTAGACAGGCTCATTTGCTATGCTCATTGTTTGGCAGTGTGATTAATAAGCTAGTGAGTTATGGAGCTGGCATTGCTAACAAGAAGAAAGCAAAAAGCAAAGAGCATATATTAATAACCAAATGGAGGAGATTTCCTGAGAGGCACAGACATTTATTTCAAATATGAAATTTCAGTATTTTTTAATATTTCAAATGCCTCAAGCTTCCTGCAAGAAATACTTATTAAATGTTAAAGCACAAGGCATGTTGACCAATTTCGAATGTTTAAATTAAGTGCCAAACTTAACGAAGTATAGCTGCTGCAAGTCATGCTTATCAGTTGTGCATCTGGCTTTCTGTACGTTTTTAAGAAGGAGAAAAAAGAAAGAGAAGTGGCATTTACAACTGCTTGGGGTGACAGCCATGCCAAATGTCAAGGAAAATGGTCAGAAAAACATCAGTTCAAATACTTGGACAGACTGAAAAATGGAGCGAGGAACAAAGATGATGAGTATTTCACTCACCCTGAAGAGGGGAAGTGCTTCAGAGCCCCACTGTGGCTGCATTTCAGGCTGAAATTAATAGCAGTTGTAAATGGAGTTGCATCATACACAGTTTAAATGGTGACCCCAGATGACTCAAATGTACCTCATTTCATTTCATAATTTAAACAACTGTATTTTAAAGTGGTGTGAGCTGAAAGGGGTTTAAGAGCTTTTAAAGGGTTCGTCCATCCAAATTATATCAAATAAACCTCACTTTCTCACTTACCATTATTGGCAAGTACTGCTAACATCATATTGTGCAAAAAAAAAAAAAAAAAAAGGCTTGCCTTGTTTTTACTGTGACTCAACCCTGCGGCTTCAGTTTGATGACATTGTCAGCCACTGGCCTCACAGTATTCATTGAAAATACTTAGCCTCTGATAGGAAATCAAACTTCTCTGCTCAGCCAAGCGCTTCATGCGGACGTGTTTGCCTGTGGAGGAGAGAAAAGCACCCCTCTTGTTGTGATGACAGGGGTGACTTTGCTCTGAGGCTGCCATTTCTACTGGAGACTTCCCTGTCTTAAAGCCAGCTTTGATTGACTGATGTAAATCACTTTTTTTTTTTCTGACTGTGTGATAAAGCAAAAGATTACCTGTGTCCTTCCGTGCACTTATTTGCCCATCAGTGCATTTTTGCCAGCAGTGCCAGATAAGTGGGAATGTGTGTCTTTGTGGAGTTTTTCTCTCCCATCTGGCCTTTGGATGATGAAACTGCTGCTTCTGTGTTCTGACACGACCTGTCCCTTCACATCAGGCCTCTGTGATGGAGACTGTCAGCGTGGCACACTCGCATTTGTCCCTGACTCATAAATCCCCCTTACACATGTGTGTGCTTGCGTACTGACGCACACTCATGATGCACAAATCACCGCAGGCTCACCAACAACCTCTCCTCTCTCTCTCTCTCTCTCTCTCTCTCTCTCTCTCTCGCTCGTCTCTCTCTCACACACACACATGCACGCAGGCTACCCAACCCGACTGTCAATCACAGCCAATGAACAAGTGAGATGAACAAATCAGATAAATCTACAGAGAGACAGGAGGTGCTTGACACCTCAGACAGACCTAAAAATGGACACACATACGAGCACGCAGCACATGGTCAAGCACATGTATGGCCATTTCCCATTATTCCACCTGTCTTTCACATTCAAAAAAATGAAGGACTACAGGGGTACAATTACCAATGGACCCTGCTGTACCAAATGATGACTCCCACCTTACTCTTATGGACAAAAAACACAAAATCTGGCTGACAGACCTGATTGCAGCGACGGAAAAAAAAAATGGAGCCGATGGAAACCTTCTCGGGATGTATCAAGACTTGCTCCAGAGATTTCTGGACATTCTTTACCTGGAACTATCATCAGCAAGAGTCAATAATGCATGACCAAACACTATCTTAACATGGAGAACTTTTATATCTAAATTGAAAGATATTCTGTGAGAAAATCGTCCGCCTGTGCATTGCTATCCTGTTGGTTGGTTGAAAAGTGGTTAGTTTGGCCACTTTGAAGAAAAAAAAGCAAATCATACATGTTTCAACTGGCAAACTGTTACGTCTGTTATGCTGAATATTGTTTGTTAATGTTGCAATATAAAAATTAATGAGAAAAAAAAAACTGAAGGACTAATCAAGGAGTTAGACTTTTATATGTAGATATCT
>JAPQRN010000011.1:4337854-4357303 GCA_037367275.1 Coranthus polyacanthus
CCGTTTTTACCGCTGTTACTTCGGCGACGCCCCCTGACTACGGTAGCCATAATTAACCAATATTGATCCATATATAAAGCGCATCGGATTATAAGGCGCACTGTCGGTTTTTGAGAAAATTAAAGGCTTTTAGGTGAGCCTTATAGTAAAATACGGTAAGGCCTAGTCTGCTCTTAATGCTTGGTTTCCAACCCGTTTTCTGTTCATTTTTAAGGTGCCAAAACCAGCCTGCTGGAACTTTCAGAAAGGGTTATCAGTTCTGTACTCATGTACAGTACATCCTGCTGTAGTCTTTGTTTCCGATGTTATTCCTTTCATCCAGTCTCATATTGAGAATCAGATTCAGGTTCAGACAAGTATGAATGGATTCTAAAGCTTCCATTTCAAACAAAGAAGAAGAAGAAAAAGAAGTGACATTTTTCTGCTATTCTTTGTTCACAAAGTCTTGGAGCCAGTGGAGGAACATGTTGGTGCTAACTATGTGCTCATAGGTACTGTGTGCTGTCACTGCTTTCTGAAAACTGGCCAATCAGGGCTTTTTGAGAGGCCCCTTGAGAGAAGCAAATACGTCTTGTTTCAGAACGAAGCTGAGTTCAGGGCCTGCCTCACAGATCAAGAATGAAAATATGGACCCAGCAATGTGCATAATAGGTCCGCTTAAAGTATCATATGATTTTGATATTGATGTGAATTATTGCTGTTAACGGCATTTAGTAATCCTATTTCGACAATAATTAGTTTCCGAATGAAAAGTTCAGCCTTCATAAACATATCACTCATGAAAGACATTTGTTTTTTCCTTTAAATACAGACAATGAATACAATAAAACCAAACTCTGCCCTTTATTTTCATCCTCATATTCACATGGAACACAATGTTTTCTTATAATGTTTATTTGCTTAAACAACTTGAAAGACATGGTTAAAAAAATGGCAAAAAAAAAAAGATCTGAGCAAATTCGATGCAATGAGCATGACAATTATATTTGCTTTCAGCAAACATCCTTGTGTCTAATTATGATTCAGGGTCATATACATTACACTGAATCAACAAAAGACATATTTACCAGCTTTGAACCCATGTTGCAGTCACAGCTGTAATTGAATATAATGCATTTCTCTGTGTATTTCATTACGAGAGCCCATATTCTTTTACCCATACATGTGCAAACATAATAAGTGAACTACAAGGAGACGCACCGGGTCCAATTCATATGCTAAATAGAGAAATGGTGGTAAAGAAAAGGTAATTAGAGAAGGAACGGAGGAGGGAGCAAGGGAGAGGTAGTGGAAATTAGAAAAGTGGAAGCACTGAAGCAGAGAGATTGAGGCATTTTACAAAGCATGAACCATACAGACACACTCGTCACCCAGACACACTACATACAGAACAAAAGCATCTCCAGGGTTGAGTCGCAGACAGATGTTCTTATGCGAAGCAAATAGCAGCCTGCTCTGTGAAATTATTAATGAGGATTCAAATAGTGTTTCATAATAACACAGTATTACAACACCCAAACCGCTGCCGTCATATTCACCTGGGTTACCTTAAAATGAACTCACACGCGCACATGCTTGCATACAACTATCAACTCCTGATGGAAATGCCAGTCTTGATCTGGAAATCTGGTGAAAATAAATTAAGAAAAACGTCAGTCATCTGTTGAAGTTCTGATAAGGCCCCCGTCCCTCTCCAGACAGGCCTATTGCCTGTTGGCGTTCTCTAGCTGCACGGAAGCATCAGCAAAGATAACAATATCCACTCATGTTCCTCTGCACATCAGGTGAGTCTGTCCTTCTATTGTCAGTTTGGCTCAGCTCACCTCTCTAGGTTGCATTGTATCTTACTGGTTAAAATTCAGGTTTTCTGCTTTCTGTTGCAGATTAATTTAACACTTTGTACTCGATCTTTTCTGGGGAGGAAAATCCTCCAAGAATTAAGCAACGTTATCTAAGCTGGAGGACAGGTTTTGCTTATTACATGTAGAAATAATCATCACAGCCTGCTTCTCTCAGTTAAATTCAACTTAAAAAACACATATCCGGTGACAGATGTCTAACAGATCTCTGAGGAATATCTGAGCAAGTGCAAAGTAGCTGCTTTTTCAGTATAAGCAGAACTTTTTAAAAAAAAACAGACAGTCCTCCTTCATCCAGTGAAAAGTGCTCTTGTGCACATTGTGTGAAGTATTTTGTGTCTCTTGTAGCAGTAGCTGTTTCTTTGAATCAAATAGAATAGCTGTATAGTTAGCTCAAAGAGCAGCAGCCTCTGTGGATTAACAAAGAACATTTTACTTCATAGTCACAAGAACAGAATAGACATAGGTTCTAACTCCCTGTTGAGTCTTTAAAGTCTATTAAGTGTCTATAAGTATTTTTACTTAATTAATAAACATACACAATATCTTTTTATGGATGCAACTCAGAAATTACAAATATTTCCAATCAATTACCAACTGTACTGTTAGTGTAGTGAGAAAATAATTGTATTAATGTGTCTGACAAGATGTTTGGAAACATAATATTTACTGTCCATGCATGTGATAAATACTCATTATTCCTTTAATCATACAGCACTACCTTAATTTTTCATAGTTGCATTCAGGCACTTACCTCCTTTTTCCAAAGTTTTAGGTGTGTAAGAATATACAGTATAATTCCTGCTGAATGGGACCCTAGTCATTGCTAGTCCCCACTAGAAGCCAGTTCTCATTTGTACAAGTCGGGTGAAGTGTTTTGATCAAGGACACATTACACAGTGGCTGATCAGGGGGATTGAACTCATCACGTTCAGATAACAGTTCAGAGCTGCTAACCATTTGACCACTGCGTCACGGTTACTTTCTTAAGAAATAGATCGTGGTTCTGATTTTATACAAGAAAGTGTAGCACAAGAGACATCTTGTTTAACTAAAACAACTTTCTTTTCAGAATCTTTTCCAAAGTGCTGCAGTTGTATAAACCTAACAACACACACATGCAAACACCAGACCCCCGCTTAATTCACTATGACGTATGTGTAGTAAATAAACACTGTCTGCTAACTTCATCTGTGCAGGAACTGCATTATCATAATGCAATTAGGAGCAGAATTAGTACTATAGATGTTCAATTTTCAGGTGACGGAGTGCAACTGTGTAAAGTGTAAACAGAAAAAAAACAAAAAAAACAACCTACCCTAACCAACCTAATGCATTCCTAATATGGAGATGACAGTCACTTACTGATGATATAAACATGTCAGACTGAATAATTTAGCGAAAACCACACAATTCAGCCTAAGCATAAGGCAAGTTCCGTTTTCGTCACAAAGTCAATGTAGTATTATCTGACAAGGAGAGTGCTGTCTCTGCAGCCTCTCTTTCCAACAAGCCACTTTGATGGCCTCGTGATTACCTTCACTGTCATTGTGAAAGCTGTAGAGTAGATTGTGCACCCTGCCATGATACCAATAATCAGGCCCTGTCATGCTTATGGATTGTGTACCAATCCGGCATTGCGAATCAGAAATTCAAAACATATTTTCTTGAAAATCGGTTTTAATGTGATTTTCGGTGCAATTTGGCACATAAAAGAAACAAAAATCAAGCCACAGAAAACTGTATGGTGCTCAGCCGATTACCTCGTCTTAATCTATTGCACAGTGTGCATCTTGGCTGAATAATTTCCTCACCCAGAAACCCGCCAGGTATCTGTGTTGTGTTCCGATATTTCAAATAGTTCGGTTACAATTAGCCCCCTGCCAACCAAACAAAAAAATGATAAGCACCAAATGCGCTTATAAAAGGAATATTGGTAAAAAAAAAATCGAGTGAATCTCTCACTATTTCCGTTGCTCCCAATATTTTATTCTCCTCTCATGAGCCTCACAAAAAACTCCCACTGCCTGGAGCACTTTATTAACCTTCATGCAGACAATGCTGGACTCACTGAGATAGCAACCTCGATCATGTTTTACTGCTTTCTGCATCCTCTCCAAATCCTCTTTGTGGTCTGGATCATCTGCAAAACATCTTAACTCCAACTGACTTTCCCACCGTGTTTCATAAGGTGATTTGTGCGTCCCTTGTTCCTTTCATATGACCACTATTCTCCCCGGTGAACAGTGATTTTTGACAAATTTAAAGGGATCCTTGCAGAGATTTGTCTCAGCTGATGCCTACTTTTTCATTCCTCTCAATGACTCTCTACCTCCTCAATGCTATGAAATGACTCAGGTTTTTTGTAGCTCATTTATACCTTGTTTCTCATCTCATGATGCCTTTCTCTATTACTTTTTGAGCTACATTCTCTGGTGCACCAGTGCTTTCCATTTCTGTTATCGCTTAAACTTTCATAGTTCTGAGAGTGCTCACTCTCTTAATAGACTCCAAACTTCTCTGTTTCGTAGCCATACTATTATTTCATCTTGTTTGTCCTCAAAGGTTCCTTAAAGCTTGGCTAGTTATATTTTCCAAACTATAGAAGATGGTTATTACAGTGACGTGCTTCCAGATTAACTGATTTATTTAAACTGCCATGAAAGAATTTTAGTGAAGAAAATAATAATGTTACGGTAAATTGTGTCATCTCATGCTTTAAATCACTGAAAAAATTTGAATTCATTACTTATTTTGATACTTTAAATGTTCACCATTAATGGGAAACAAGAATCACAAAGAAAAAGGCCATCAGAGTAGATTTCACTATTAATACTATAATAATAATAATGCTTTGGTGTATTCCTGCAAAGCAACAGCAATTTTCTTTAAATATAAAACCATCCTTCATGGATCAGCAGCAGCTCAGTATCCCAAGAAATGATGCTCATATTTGCAGGATCGATTACGTCCACTGCCTGCCTTTAGTGCCAAAGCACAAAGTACATTAGTGTGCCATTTTATTAAACGTGCAGGAGCAGCAGTGTAACAAAACTCTTCTTCTTTACGGTAACAGAAGACTAGTGTAAGCATGGGGCTAAGCAGCAGCTAATACTGTACATGCAGATCTTCATAGCTCTTTACGTAAGAGATCCATGTCCTTTAAGCCTCTCACACTCAGGTCAATTAACTGATGAGTCCATATTTGTCATACTTGTGATGAATTCTGTCAGATGCTGTATTTTGTTGTCACCTGGGTCTGGAGCCATGGCAGCGGTGATGCTGTCCATGTGCCCCGTGACACTGAATGTAAGATAATCCTTCTCCAAAGGTAAAGTAATCTTTCCTTAGCTTCAGTATGGACATACTCTTCTTTACCTTCATAATCTACTGGGCTGCCAGTAAAACTTGGATCCACTTAGTCCTCTTTTGCCAGTCTTTGGCAATTCTGTTTTGATTTCTTTCATCAGTGCTCATATAAATAGATTTTTTATACTGACCAAAAATACCGACGGGGCTTTTGAGTGAGCATATGGTTTTATTAACAAAGCTGGATAATTAGCACTTGCTTTAAAACTCGCTTTTAACGTAGCACAAGTTTGTCCTTCAAGAACGTTGCCGTGGAACAAAGCACTGAGTGTCAGACACAGCTTTACCTTTATCTTCATGGACAAGGGGAAAACAAGGGCAGAAATATTAAAGCAAAACTGTCCATCTGGCGCAGTGTTATTTCATTGTTTTTGCTGATCTTTGCTTTACACAACCTCTCTCTTTCTCTTTCTTTGTGCCCTGGTCTATCTCATTCTATCTATCTCCTGTCTGTGTTGTGAGTACGGTGGTTAGTGGATCGCTGTGAAATGCCAGCTGTCAGAGTGACAGACGCAGTGTCACCTCTGTGCAGTCACGTCATCGAGGCGACAAGCCGTCAACATGTGCATGGCTGTATGTGTGATAGAGAGAGAGAGAGAGAGAGAGAGAGAGAGGGGGATTAGGACACAGTGTGTGGGTGTTTGAATTGCTTTACTTGAGTGGATGTTGGTGTTTGCCGTATCAGTTTTGTAGTTAAAGCTAAGGATTAAACATGTATTGTCGGACAAGCAGAGATGAAGAAGGGTGAAACAACATAATATAGTGTAAAGTAGGTACGTTGTATCCACATGGAGTTTCTAGGGGAGAGTAGCCTGAGGTGAAAAGAGCAAGAGCAAAATGTCAAGACAGCAGTGGAAGAGTAGAAAGAGAATCAGTGGAGTCAGAGGAGTAATGGACTAATATGAAAAGCGAGCAATTAAGAGAGGAAAGGGAGAGACAGGAAGACCAAGTGCCTTGTCAGGAAGCGCAGTCTGAATCAAAGAGAACAAGAGGGGCAACACAAGAAAAACAGAGACAAATGCAGAGCAGAAGGTCAAAAGACCATAAAGAAAAAGAGCCGAATAAAAGGAGAGAAGTGGAATATACTCTTGAATAACTAAAAGAGAAGACAGAGCGAAGGGATTAGAGTGACTAAGTGAGAACGGGAAATGGGGACTGCAGTGAAGTAGATGGATTAAAAACAGTAGGACAAAGGGAGGATAGATAGTGGGATTTGTTATGGTTGAAGAAGGAAAATGAACCACTGACCAACAGCAGAATTTTAAGGAGTTTCTTTTCCCCAAGCCGGAGAGTAATACTTCTGTTACACAAAGGCCCTGGGTCAGACATGAGATGATGAACATGTGGTAATCCTGCGTCTGAGCATAAATACAGGTTTATTCTGCACCGGCCTTAAAATGGTATTAAGAAAAGATGGCTATGAACAGCAATGGCAAAATCAGGTGATGTGTGTATGCGCGTTTGCTCTTTGTTGTGCTTAATTGTTGGCTGTTGGTGAGGTTGTTGTGAAGCACTTTGTAGTTAAATGTCTGCCGTTAACTGCAATGTTTTTCTGGCTGTGATTGTATTCATCTGACAGTTTCCACAGACACAAAAAAGAATTTCTCAAAGGACAATAAATGAAACCAACTAATTAACCAATAATGTGTTTTTTTCTTCACTTTTCCTGAAAAGAATATTTGCAAATGAAATACACATCATGCATTTCAAAGTTTTGGACTTATTTTACATGAATATGCTGCAGTGGAATTTTTCCAGAATGTCTCAGTATTTCCAGAAATGAAGAAAGCTCCAGACGTTTTTCTGAAATGCCAATGTTGTTGAGTACGTTGAGAAACAGTCTCCTTTTTGCTCTTGTACACTCACTCACACACAACAGAATTATCCCAGTTTTCATCAATTTTACCTTAAAAAAGAGGGGGAATATATATTTTTTATAAAACTCCTCTACTACAAAAGTCTCGTACTCTTGTGCTGGTTTGAATGCGGTGTTGGTGAAACAACTTTTTCCATTCCCTTTTGGTTTATTTTTAGTAGATTATTTTTGACGCTGAGTTCTCAGTGGACTGTTTTTCCATCTTGAAATATGTTAAGAGTCCTGACAAGAAAACTTACAATAGCTACTAAAAAAAGAGCTTTTTGATCAGCATGCTGAAGCATTCATAAACACTGATTTTGCCCTTTTATGCAATGACCATTTAGCTTGTCAATATTTGATTTACTTGTAGAACAGGGAGCCTATTTATCAAGCAGCAATCAGAAAATAAAATCCTCCAGTGTCCAAGTGTTAACTTAATATTTTTGGATGATATTATGCCACATCTGGGAAATCATTTCTGGGGGCAACATGATGAGAATGCAGTCAAATCAATTTCAGGAGGATATGGAAGTGCACATATAATGATGCGGCTCTAGGAAGGCTGTTCCTGCAGTGAAAATCTTGTATAATGATGAAGACATTGTTCAAAAAGTCAAAAGTGTAACCTTTTGAACAATGTCTGAGGATTATAAATCCTACTCTGTAGTGACTGTCCACTTGAGACCAAAATCTCTAACAAAACTGCAGTAACAATTTTTCTGTGAGTTCGCTAGTGATATTTGGCTCATTCATGAGCGCCAATCACTCCTGGGGTACCTGACCAGGCCCTTCATGAATACTAATGACCATAAAATGATAGGGCTGCAATTCACTTCCTTAGCAACCAAACAGAAGGGTAGAGTAGATATGAAAATAAGGCAACTGGCAAGTCAACAGAATGCCCCGACACCTCTCTGTGGTGTCAGATGACAACACTTTCCCCTGTGGTCTTGGAAAAACCAAATGGCTTTTGTTTACCTGGGAAACGCTGAGGCGCAGATAAGTGCAAAATGAGGGGAGGGGCGGTGATGGCGGTGTGGAGAAACACACAGCATTAGAGAGAGTGAGAGATAATAATGAAAGGGCTTTTTTAGCCCCAAGAAGGCAATGAGTCATGCAGTCGTGCGTCCTGACTCACTGCGGCCTGGATACATCCACAGCCTCCAGACATCTTTGGTCACCGTGGTTACTGGGCACCAGGGTTACGACATGCTGGCGAAGGAAGTAGGGTGGAAACTTATATGGCTATATTAGCATGTATGTTACATTACATACTTCCACATTAGTAAGACACTGCGGCACACTGAGGAATATGTAGGCTGCCTAAAAGCAGTAGGCAGCGTTTATAATTGCTCTGCATTTGGCAGTTATTTCAGTCTCCAGCCGGCGGGGGGATGTGTTGTCAGTATTGACAGACAGACCCTGAATGAGAGCCCCGCCTTCCTCGCTTTGCGTCTCTCTCCTTTTCTCACTCTCCCCCCGCCATCGACCAGCATCTCCATCTCTGTGTGTTCCAGGGTCTTATAATGAAATTCATTACTGTTACAGATAGGAGAGTACCACCCGTTTAGAGATCTGTGTAGAAAATCAATCACAAGCTGGTACAGTGTGGGGAAAGTTCACTGAGGTTTCTCTCTCCCTCTGTAGTTGTGGTTGGTGTCTGTGGCCTTTCCAGCTTTGATATTTGCTGTTATCATAAGGGGGATTTCTTGCGTCTGCAAGATGATACTTTCTTTGACCTTGGCCGTCTCTGGTATATGTCTGTGGTGTCTTCTTTGTAAAGCACAAATAAATATAGAGAGTGTTAGGGGAACTGTTTGATTTAAGAGAATAAAGCATGGTATTCAGGTTGAGTGCCGCCACCTACATTGATTTTCTGATGTAAAAAAGAAGGAAAAGAGGCAGCAAGGTCAGTCTCTGGCTCCACGGAATAAAACTTAAAAAAGAGATGACTGTCAAAGCTTATCATTTAATAATTTGTAATAAGGCTAGGGATATGTTGATACTTCTGGCTATGATGAGTGATACTGTCCTTAGTTATAGAAACACTGTCACTGTATCATTATTGTTTTTCACTTCATATTTTTCTTGAGTATTATTTGTTCACGAGTAATCTCATAGGTGGTTGTTTCATCTCAGGCATGAACAGAAAAAAAAATGAATATTTGTGGACTTCTGAGAAAGAAGGCAGTTATATATGAGCTCCAGAGCGGTAGCTGGTCACCTTATGAGCCTATAGTTTTAGACTCATCCACACATCGCTATAAGAAGGTACGTCTGTCTGACGGTCCATTGGTCCTGATTATGTTCAAAGTCAATTGTCACGGCTATTTCAAATCAGATCGCTGTGAAACTTGGCGAGTTAAGTAGTTTTAGTGCTAATGCAGCTCACATGGAAATTCTGTGCATATCTGTAAGCAAGGAGTGTAGGCAATGCAGGTATTATAAGTCATGTAAAAAATTTAGGTAAGGAAGGTAATGTAACATCAAATGGAAAGTGGATGCATCATTAAACTTATTATCTCTTCTGGCATCAACAAGAATATGTTTTAGGAATCAATAAAGGTAACTTAAAAAGTGATACTTGGTACGATGTTTTCTGCACGATTTGTTTTATCTCTCAGTTATGATCTTAAAATTTTAAAATAATCATACAATATCAATAGAATTAAAACAGTCATATAATATGAAGTGAAATCCCAGAACTGCTACTATAGATGGAATAACTATCAAAGACTATCGATCCAACTTCACAAGCCCCAGATAAAACAGGAGCAGACTTTCATATAGGCCTATCTACTAATTTTATGAGCAAAAAAAAAATCCACAGTACATCATATGAAAACTGACACGACGGCTTACTTAATCATTTTTTCATTGCTCCTCCAGAGCTCATTCAGGAAATCATTTTGAGATCAAAATATGTTACAGAAAAGACTTACAAACACTTCAGATTTGCTACGTTTGAATTATTCAGAGTGTAGAGGCAGGAGAACGTACATTTAATAAGTAATTACATAATAGTTCTTAGTAACACTGGCACAATTGTTATTCGAAATGTCAGAAGTTAAATCAAACACACGCTAGTCTGGTTTTTGTTGTGGGATCAGATCATTCTTCTAAATGAGTGTGAAATGTGTGAATGTTGTTTTTTTTTTCTTTTCACTGTTTCTTTTGGTCTGCTGTTTGATTGATTCCTGCAGTTCTGTACATGCATCCTATCCCATGGGACACTGCATTGAAAACCATTCCGTTATACTGTAGCATCCATTTTGTGCAAAGCAATAAGATGGGAGGATAGAGGTAGAGAGAGTGTAATTGCCATGGTAAAGAAACACTTTCTGCCTCTTTAGAATGTTAAACACTAACGGCACAAGTGTGTAAGTTCGTAACAGAACACAGTGTGACTGATTTCATTAAGGGTCTGTTTCTTGAAAAGGATCAGCAGAAAAAAGTCCTTGAAATTGTAGTCTGCCAGAGACAAAGATGGGGCAGTTTTAATTCATTTCTTTTCTTAAAGCTTACCATCTTCATCTGAAGAGCTCGTCTGAGTGAAGTGACCCTCCTTTTCAATAACCGTGACTGTAAATGCGTGATTCAGAATCCCAGCCTTATCAGCTTCCAGAGACTAAAATAGGGTCCATCACTCTGCCTGCTTAATGCCCACCCCAGCACCTTCAGGGACAGTCCTGGAAGTTTGTCAGTGCTTGTCAGCTCTTTCATCAAATCCCCAGAGGGTTCTGCAGTCACAATCTAAAACTATATTTCTCTTCCTTTCTCAACCCTATTGTAAGTCTGTGATGATAAGAGACCATGACAGGTCAGGACACGTTTTTATTAGCTGTACTTTCTTGTTGAATAAAGACTTATTTTATGACTGACATTCCAGTGACCCTGTGTGTATGATTGACTGAATTACTGCAAACATTCTTTCAGAGCAGTGTCAGAAAAGAAATAGTCTGACTCAGGTATATGCTGAAAATAAGCACGACTCTGACGTGAACTGAGCTAGTTTGACTCTCTGGTGTGACCTTTGTCATATATTTTCCTTGCCACCTCTTTTGCAAGTTTGCAAAGCGGATGATGGGTGAGGACAGGAAAACAGAAAGCACACACGCTCACACTGGCTCATCATCCGCTTTGCATTTTATCCATGATTGAGGATGAAATGCAGCATGCAGAAAAAAAATCTCGGCCTTCACCGAAGTGGTTTGTTTATGTGCTGCTGCAGAAAGCAGCTTGATTCACTAATCTCACTGATGTTGCCATCTCTTTATTATTTCTCCAGTACTTTGGACTCTGCAGGGGGCAGTTAGCTCCTGTAAATAAATGACAAATATAAATGATATAAAAAATAGGGCAAAACATGTCAGTGTGCATGTTTCAAAAGTTTTCGGTTCCAGACAGCATTTTCTATACCTGTAAGGGTGTAAAAACAACCCTAACAATTGCACAATTGCCAGTTTAAGTTTGAATGCAGTATGTTTTTATGAAACCAAGTTGAAAGAGCTAGCATATGACAATAGTGCACATAAAACTATTTTTAAATGCATACATCTTTGTGACAGACAGCGAGTATAAATTTTCTTGCATTGAAAATCTAAGCAATCGCAGGTTATAGAGTAAGGCTACATAGTGGGATCTAATGCTTAAAATATATGGAGCAAATATTGTAAAAACGTTAGAAGCAGTGCAGGCAAAGGTGGGTTTATCTGTTGTGGAAGCAATTAAACACTGTAGCAGTAGCCATTGCATCTATTCATTTTTTACTGAATCCAACTCAGATTGAACTCCAGCAATGATCTGAAGTATATCGTATTTAGCAAATAAATCCACTGGGGCCAGAAAACTATTTTTGAATTGACAACATGATTGATCTACCCACCTGGTAGCTTCTCTAGATTCGGTCTGACTAGACCCTTAGGGTCTGATTAAGGTGATGACAGTAAGACTTTAATGGGCATTGAAATAAATGTTATTTGTTAACATCAGAGTAAGATTTTGATCTTGGTTAAATTTCCTTTCTTACTTCCTTTTTCCTTTATAAGTGGTACCAAATTGCATTGGCCTTTCTTGGAAACATCCTACCTAGCATATGAATAATTTCAAGGAAATTACGAGAAGGCATCTCAGATAATCAAAGCCCTCTAAAATGAAACCTTAGTCTAAAGTGTAAATAATGAATGATCAGAAAACGCTTTGGAATCGAACTGCGGCAGCTAAAAGGAAAAGTATACTCGGTCACATTTGTTTCCCTCAGTGTAGCGTTTTTTCACACTGAGACAATCCGCCTGAACATGTCTTACTGAAATCCTTTGAGCTAAAATACTCTGCACCTGTGGCTACAACTGCCCTTTGAAACTGTATCAGTCATTGCTCACATTTGCATACACAAACTAAGGTCATCTTGCATTTCGTCAGAAAGGTCATCTGTGTTTTGTCGCCCGTCTCAGATTTACATCTTCTCACGTAATCACATATGTCGCACTGGAATCCTCTGACAAGCAAAGTGCAGAACAAACTGAGGTGTCTGCACTGAATATGCATGAATGTCGCACATTGTGTTCCGGATGCACAGGTGTCAATGATTTCCTCCCAAGCCATTATCATAAACTGTGATTTATTGCAATAGTAGCGTGGCTGCAGCACTACATGATTACCCAAAGCAGTGGCACATAATATTCTAACCTGCATAATCAGAATCTCCCTCAAGAAGCAATATTACTTGAGATGTTCTGACGCTTGGTGTTGTTTCGATTCCACACTCTACCTGGAGTCTGGAGGGGGAGAAATGCCTGTCAATTTTCATATGGCTTCTTGATTTATTTTGAGCAGTTATTAAAGTTCACCTCCCACTGAGAATTTCCATAATGATCTCTCTTACATTGGTATATATGAGGCACATAGACTGCCAGGGCCTACCAGCGCGCCTCTTATTAAATCTGTTGAGCTGTGAATTTACTCAAAGGCATGTATGATTAATGAAGGTAAGGATCCAATACAATATCCCTGCCTGTTTCACAACTTCACAACCCACAGCTCGCCTCTGACGGAGAGCAATGTACATCTGAGGACGTGCAGACATTTCTCTAATGTGATCAAGAGCATTTCAAGGTACAGTGGCTGCTTTTGTTCATCATGCTGAGGTGTTGCTGGATCATTCAATACCAGAACACCTTTACTGTATCGATAATTGAGCTAGTTGTTCGGAGGTATTGAGTTCATTGACCCCTGACATACCACCATCTGGCTCTTTGGCTGCCATCGCGGTGAAGCATTTGGCTACGACAAAGACAACACAATTGCTTTTAAGTGTGCATTCAGTGCATGACATACTTGAGAGACAATGATAAACAACTTACACATCCAGACATCCTACAGTGGGCCAAACACAGAATCATTTCCCTGTCTGTTTCAGAATTGTGTTTGCAGTAGCGGGGGATTGTAACTGCACTGCATGCCACTATAAAATGCTGAAAACTGACTTTTTCCTCCTCCTTCTTGTCTGCCAGTCATCTCTCAGCAAGAGTTCAATCCCATTTGGAGACGAGAAACAAATTAAGCAACACATAAATGCTCAGACATACATATCTGCCATGGTGGGCCTTTGCTTCAAATCTGTCAGTGCACCCTGGGAGGCTGACGGAGCTCTCGCCGGGATATAAACAGATGAAAACGTCTCGACATACAGACATGCTCGCCTCTAGATCCCTGAGTTCCTCCTCCGACTCAGGCTGCAAGGCGTAGCAACTGATACTTTGTCACTCCTCGGTCAATAAAGCCAGAACCCCCGGTGGCATCCCTCTCCGTCACCTTTTAATTACAAACCCTTAATATTTAAACAGAATTGAGGGGAAAAGTTCAGTCCAGAAAGAAAGAAACACTAACTTTATAATGCACTCTCCTTATCTCTCTGAGTGTTTCTGGAATAGTCACGCTACTCCATCTCCCACTTTTTCACCACTCTTCTCAGAGAGTTCTTTTTTTTTTTTGTCTTGCCTCTTCTCACACTCGGCTATTTATTCTTGACCACTCTCTACTCTCACCTTTATTCTTATCTTTGTCATCCTCATCTATCCAGCTGGCCCAATCTCTCATCTTTTGCTGTCTCCAACTTCCAGCTATGGGTTCATAAAAGAATGACAACAGACAGATCTTCACAGAGGAGTATTTGGGGAGAAAGTCAGGGGCGCTCACCTGCATCCATCAACGTCACTGTGCACAGTTGGTGAGCCCCCGCCAGCATCCTGACATCACAGCGGGAGTTACAAATGGATGTGACACTCTTGTTCCTTTTCTCACAGCCCTCTCTCTTACTTGCGTGCTTCCCTAGCCGCGACATTCTCTGAAATACAGGGTATGTCTTTCACCAAAGCACTGTTGTGAAGATCTATTTTCAATCTTTAACCTACAGCATTTTAGAGATGGGAGCTTTTAACTTTGTCTTGAATATCTGTGCCTGTTTCTCGGTGAAGGTGGCAATGTCACATCTTTTTCTTCCCTCTACAATCTGATAAAGTTACGGTACAGGAAGGTTGGGTTTCTGACTGCAGGCGATAATGGTGTGACCTTCAGGTATAATAAGGTTTGATTCTCATAAGAGCAAATTAATGTGCAGACAAGAAGCTGAAGAGCACTGTAGGATGTTGGAGAACTGCAGGATCAACAAAAGGTCATGATTACAGTCATTTAGGAAACATATCAGACAGAGGAAATGGCTTAAATCACTACCTTTCTTTGTGAAGTGACAGCTAATGAACATGTCAGGCAACTGCTCTTGGTGCTATTAGATAAATTGCAACAGAGTATGTTCAATTTTGTGCATTTTTTGCAACTGAAAAGAAAAGCCCTAGTACTGCATGTTGTGGGACAAATTGTGCGAAATACACAACAGGAAGTGAGTGTAAAATGTAAAGATAGAGAACATAGATACGAGAATGTGTCATATACAGTATGTGTCATATACATAGGCAGCATTGTTGTTTTATGGATATGTGACTTAGACTTTTAGACAGCGGTGGGAAGAAACGAAATAAAAAAAAGCTCTGTTACTGACTTTTCAGATATCTGTACTTCATTTGAGTATTTACTTTTCTGGCAACTATTTACTTTTACTCTGTACATTTAACACAAATATCTGTCCTTTCTACTCCTTAATTTTTTTAAAACAGGCTTGTTACTTTAGTTTTAATGCATCTGAGGGGGTGTTCATTTTTATTTTATTCGCAACATTAAGACTGCTTTGAACCTAAATGCATGGGACAACAACACATGGAAAAGAGCATCCCTTGGTGTATCCATCGGCGCACATCATGCATTACAAACTTAACAAGACCAAAACTATGTAAAACACGTAACAAGATGAAACAGAGAAAAGCTGTCATAGTGTTTCACCTTCTGCTGCTGAAAACTGATTTGCGCATTGGAACAAAGATAATGTTCATTATTTTGAGTGTATTGTTTCTTAAATTCATTTGAAGTTAGTAAGGTTTAATTGTTTTTGCATCATAGTAATATGACATGAGGTTAGGAGTAAGTTTTCCACAGCTGGTGGAAATTGAAAAACATTTCACAGCCTGTACTTTTTTTCACTTTTACTGCTGTAAAGAAGCTGCATCAGTACTTCTGCTCCTGCCAGACTATCTGTACTTCTACGTTAGCAAAGAAGGTACGTACTTTTGCCACCTCTGCTTTTCAGACCTTGTAATACAGAACCTGAAAGCTCCAGAGAAAAACAACAAGTGTAAGCTATGCATGCAGAACAGCCTGAAGTGGACTTATTTTGCTGTGTCCCATTTCTTCCCGTCACCCTTATCCTTCTTCTGAGTGTGCATTCACCTGAAACATATAATGATGTGTCCCAGTTAAAAACTTCACTCTGTCAAGTGATTGTTAGCTCGTCCAGCTTTCCCCTTGCACTCATGTCACCTTGCAACAAACCCAAGGAAAACAATTACTGTAGAGGGCAGAAAATCAACATTTAACACACAATCTGCCCCAGAAAAAATACAAAAGAGGAAGAAAAAGGTGAAACTTATTTTATTAATATATGTGCTGTTGCCAAATTCAGCTTTTAAACTTTTTTGTTTTTCACTTTTAAACACTTCTGGTTGAAAGGTAGAAATTACTGGTCATGAGTGCATAATTTATTTGCTATGGTGAATGGCAGCCACTAATTTAATAGCTGTCACAGCGGATTTTAATTTCTGTCGGCCATTCTGACGAATAATTATGTCTATAGAGTAACAAATTCCTGGACAATATCTGCACTGGGTGTTATTGAAGGTATTTTTTTTTCTGAGGATACACTCTAGAAAATGTATATTTAATGTATATTACAACACCTCAATCTTTTTCCACAATCAAAAATCGAGATAAGACAGCAAGCCTTCACCCACTCGCAGCGCTCACAGCACCCACTTACATTATTTTCATACCAGGACTGATTTGTAGACACAAATTCTGTTTTCTCATCATCAGAGAGCAGTGACACTGACCTTACGTTGCCTTTTACAAGTTTAGTAGCTTATACAACTCCGGGCTTTAACAGTTTTCATCACACTTCAGCCTCTTTCTTCTCTGTAGGGGGGGGGACCCATGCTGGGGAAACCAAATGAAAAAACATTAAAACCAACACTCAGGGCTTCACTGGTGCCATGTAGGCATAGCAGTGAACAGCGATAACGTTAGAAAAAAGTTCCCAAGAGTGGATGGGTAATTGCAAAAAGACCCTTTTGTCAGTTTCTTGAATTTTATCATAACTATAAGAAGCCAGATGTTTACTGTAGTTCAGTACATATAATACACGTTTCATGCCTCCTATTGCTATGAAAACACCCATAGCTACAGCTGTTGTTTAATGTAGATTACCAGCTCCCTACAGAATTAAAAGTAATTCCCAAACAGTGCATGAACCTTTAAGATTATATGTTACATCCTAATTTGTGCATCTACTCCCCCCTGAGTTCTGCTGTTCATGATGAATGCTATGGGGGAGAGTCTGGATCCCCAATGGCGCCAGATGGCTGCCAGTTTCCTGGTTGCTGTCTAGTCAGCTGTGCACGGAGAAGCCAAATGTGCATGCAGGGAGAACAAGCTAACACCCAGGGCTTTTTAAATACTGCCAGACGCAATGGAGCACGGTCAATACAGTTAACATCCAAATATACATCTTACTGTACTTAGGTGGGACTGTTTGATTATGTTAACTCAATGAACCTCTGTTCTACACAGCAAAAACAAAATCTAATCCTAGAAGATTATTTCAAGACTAAACACCCCACAGCTGCCACAATGTCAAGTGACACTTCCCTATAATGATTCCCACGTTTCACCCCAAAGATGCATTTATCCTAATCCTGAACTGGTGAAAATGTCTTCAGCTTTAAGATTACATGAATGTTTTTTTGTTTTTTTTTTGCTATTTGAAAAGGAACAAAAATGAACATACATTTAAAAACATTTCTCAATTAAAAATACATATTCTGTTTTCTTCAGCTGCAGCTGCCCATTGAAAACTAATAGATGCTTTTCAGTGAACCAGACTATGCAATTTTGGTCCTTTGCTTTTGAATAAATATTCATTCAGTCAGCTGTGACACCACTGTTTGAACTTCAAATCTTCAAATCTGGAATCTTCAAGCATCTGTAAATGCATTATGTCTGCCACGAGAGAGAGAGATCTGACACTGGTGAGATCTAACTTCTGGGGATAAGAGAACTCACTGCTGTTTAGGTTCAGTCAGCTTGTTCAAATAGAAGAGATTATTAATATTTAAATGCAGAGTTAATGTTAGCAGACCCAAAGGCATACGTTTAAGCCTGTGCAGAGGGAGTTTGGGAAGTGACAATAGTAAATTTCCACTTCCCTCAGGGGAAGTTAGAATTTCACAGCATATCAGTTGAAATAATGTGATCTTCTCCATTACAACATGTTATTTAGGTTAATTTGACAGGTCTTAATTTGAGCGCCAAATATTCTGCCTGCAGTGCCTCAAACAAACATAAGTTTCTTCCAAAAAAAAAGTACTCAGGTTCACAATGGTAGCTGAATACGAAATGTCAGGGCCATAGAGAGCCTATGTAACTGAGCCTCAGACACAGCCAATTTATGATTTTCACCCAGAAGCCTTGCAACCACTTGCAGGGTTTACTGTCACCAACTGTCATCACAGAAAACAGCCCAGTGTTGATCCTATTCCTATTTTGGTCTGTTGTTCTGTCACTGTAGTGTTAAATGCATGCAAAATTGCGAAACAAACTCATGTTCACATACGTGCAAATTTACAGACATATACAGGAGGAGGCTCACAATCTAAAACCTTTCAGATTTGGGGCTCCTCTCAGGAGAGACAAACCAATTAAAACCGACAGCAGAGTCTTATCCGAGTTCTGTCTTTGTGTTGCTCAAAAAATCTCCCTTCCTCATTTCCTTCTCCTCAGCCCTTTCAACTTCCCGTCATTTGTGGGAGCTGGTCTACTTTTAAGGCCAGAGTAAGGCAGGGTGGGGGTAGGTAGGGGGCCATCTTTTGTGTCTTTGTTGCTCAGGATATTCGAGTGTAATTGCTGCACTTGGTGCTAATTAACAGTCTAACGGAGATAAGCTGGCAAGAGGCTCAGAGCAGTATCTGCACGGATACACTGATAAAAGGGACACTTTCAAGAGGAAGCAGAACCCCACATGACAACCTATCAGACGTGGACTAACTGAGAAGGAACACTCCTTTCATTATAATTAGGAAGGATACGTAGGTTTTAAGAGACCAACCATATTTTTTTTTGTTTATGCTGTATTTTGTTTCGAGGTACTTTTAAAGAACATCAGAAGTTGAGAGATTCAAACTTCTGTCCGGGTTTGATTGTCACATAATTTGATGAATCGTGTGTGTTTCATATCGTGACGTGCCTCGCTGATTCTTGGGTTGAAAAGGTCAAAATTCGGTAAGAAGCAATACACAGCTGCAGAACAGGAGCAGCCATTCGACATATCACCATAAGTCTTTATCACAGGCTGTACAAGCCAGTGAAGTTGAATTCCCTTGAGGCCATAAAAAGAATACACATACAGATGTACAGAAATCACCCACATATCCACACAAGCCTTGATTTAGACACACACACTCGCAAAAGAAATGCCAGTCAGACGTAGTTCAGTAGTATGTTTCAGCTGTATCATCCCCGAGAAGTTCAGAGAAGTTAATCCACCAGTGACGACAGAGCCTTAATATAGAGGCCAAGGAGGAGAGGAAATGTGTGCTGAGGGATTATGGGTAAGCAGATGAGCAAACATTAAACATTATAACAGTAAACACTGACGGATTGGGTTTTTCAGGAAAAAAAAACCATGGATGGGGGGGGGACCTG
>JAPQRN010000011.1:4357383-4370115 GCA_037367275.1 Coranthus polyacanthus
TTGATGAAGTGGATCCCCCTGCTGTTTGCTAATGTGAAAACATTGTTTTTCACAAGCGCAATTTCTGATAACATAGCTATCTGGTAGGAATCATCCCCAGCTATTTTCAGTCATTACAAAGCAAATTATAGCTGAATGTCAAGGCAATTTCCAGACATTCACTGGTATTGCAGAGACAGACACTGGTCCCTACTCCTGTCTTTTTTTCTGCTGATGGCAGTACATTTCACTCTGCAGTTGAAACCTGAAGTATAGCTCCATTCTCTCAGCCGGTGCCTATTATTCCTTGCTTCGGTCCTGCAGAGATTCAATCCCACCATCAGTCTGTTGAACTTGGCATCAACAAAGAGTGTCCTATTCCCACTGGACTGCTGCTTTCTGCATCCTATCTTCTGTCTTTCACTCATGTCTTCCACTCAACAACACCTTTTTCGCCTTTCCATGGTTGGAAACAATAATGGAGACGAGTTGTACAAAACATAATTTATTGTCTTATTTTACCTCCGCGGGGGTTCATTTCAGTGGCACACTCATTATCTAGAAATGGAAGGGTCCCTTGACAATAACAGATAAGCCTCCAGGCTCATGTGTTTGCACTGATGAAGGAATAAAATATACAGTACTGTTAATGTACATGTATTAAGCTACAAATGGGAGCTTATTTGGGGCACAGGTTATACCATCGACCCTTGAAATGATTGAGTCCCAAACCAGCGCAGGAAGTAATTACAAGGGAGCACCATGATGACAAGAAGGTGGAGGAGTGCCATGACAGCCAGGTGAATTGCCCCTGAGGCACAGGAGGTAATACTTATTCCCACAGCTAGTCGATGGGTTGGGAAACAAATGTCATCAACACGTCATGGAGATGCACAACCGGGCAGCTGCAGGTTTAAAAAAAACAAGAAAACATTAGACTGTCTATCATGGTAAGTCTGTATCAAAAAAAAAAAATTGGCCCACAAAAGAAAAAAAACAAATTGTTAGCAGGCACGTTATCTTGTGTGATTACTTTTTTGGTACATAGGCATTCTCACTGTATCACTCTTAAAAAATCGAAACGCTGAGAAAAAACTGCTCCTGCCATCTGTCTCTCATCTACCTGCAGCACCCCCACCCCTCCACCTCACCACTCGTTTCACGTCTGCTTTCCCTGCAGCGTTTGTGTTTACTCGTTCTGCGGCAACAGTTTCCCTTTCCTTCCACTCTCCTCTTTCCACTTCCATTCTTTCCAAGCCACTGGCTGGGGCCTTTAATCGTCAGTGGCACCTGTCCCCAAGAGCCGTAATGTCCCCCATCCATCAGTGAGGGATGACGGGCTGTATGCCGCCCCCCCCCCCCTCTCTGTCCTCTGGCCAACGCAGGTGGGGAGGTTTCACACTCTACCAGACCAGAGGAGGAGTGGAAGGTGTGTGTGTTGTAGAAGTTGACACTCACGGTCACTGGATCTGGACTCTTAATCATCCAGGCCTGATGTGTGCTCCTCACCCCTCCCAAGCAAACCCCTACAGCACATCCTACACATCCCCAGGGGGTGAGGACAGGATATGTAAGAGGGGGGAGGGTAGAGGGCACCCAGGACTGTTCTTCTGAAGGATGATTCATCTCTGAGCTCTGTGGTATCCACTAATGTGGTGATTGATGCTGACCGTCAACAGGAAGTCATTCAGGTTTCTGTTTGAGGGTGGTGAGCACTGCTTGCCAGACTGAGATCAATATATGGAAAATTAGTTTAAAATCTACAAAAGCATATTTTACCAGAAGTAATTTCCAATCAGTGCATTTTGGCATAATTTATTGAACATGCATCATTCATCCTCTGCTTAATCGCAAGCTGAAGCTGAAGTAATTTCCAATCAAATTTACTGCCTTTTTTTTTTTTTTTTTTTCGGGGGAAGTAGGAAGAAATGTCTTTATGGAAACAAAAATTCACACTAAGCTGCAGGTGGGACACGGTGCCTGTGTTTGATTGACGTACAACCAGCAGGCTGAGTCCAAGCATATTAAGCATATTAGCCAGAGACAAAGTAAACAAATCTGTGCTGCACAAATTATGGGCAGACAGTACTTCCTGTATTAAAGAGTAAGAACCACAGTTATATCAAAACACACCAAAGTGACATTTCTGGGTTTAAGGTGTCTGCAAACTCACATTAGCAGAGACTGAATATTGATATTTATTAGCAGTAATAAGTTAGTCATTGCTTAAAGTAACAATTTAAGTACTCCATATGTAAAGAACATTTGCAAAGAAATTTACATAATTGCTGTTTTCATTGTTTTTGTTATTTCCATCATAACATGCCTTATATAATTAGCACCATCCCTGACAGTCTCGGTTGCCCACGTCCACGATAACTGCCTGTACACTGGTTTCTCCTTCTCTTTGTAGAGGAGTTGGGTCAGTTTTTCCACCAAAAAATCCATACGCTCGCTCCGAAGAGAAGACCTCTCTTCTGCTCCTCTACAGCAGCAACGTTTTCCAGTCCTAGCTACCATTAGAAATTGAGTTTTAGTTTGGAAATTCATTCAAATCCAAAACAAACTTCATGCAAGCACATGAGCATGCACAAATAATGCTTATTGCACATATAAATAAAAATTACAAGAATTATCTGTATGTAAACTTTATACATGTAGTATATACATATATGTATATGAGTTTGTGTGTGTATTATATACTATATACTACTATATACTACTCATATACTACTACTATAAACTACTCAGTTACTTTCACAGCAAAGAGATTGCAAATCGTCAGATGGTACACATTTAGCATTTCTAAAAATGACGATTGAAATAAAAAAGACTATGTGATCAAAGGTGATTATATGAAATTATATTTTATTTCATCACAGTTAGAGGTGTCCGGGAATCCTATTCTCAGAGCTGTCCTTACTTTCATCTGCTCTCTCTGAGAAATCACATAAATAGATGATAAAAAGCTCATTAACTGCTGTCTGTGGTGAAATGAACACCAACACCCTCACCATTTGCTGCACTACATGTCACTCAGCCATAATTGGAGAAATCAGCGCACAAAAAGAGATGATCTGACAACATGCCAGCGTGAGATGTTTCTTTCTCGCTCTCATTCTCACTTGCCATGTTCTCTATCTCTATATTTAGACCCAGGAGATGAGCAGGTTTGCAGTAGAAAAAGCATTTACTAGAAAACCACTTTAAAAAAACATGTGATTCTTGGTGGAATATACTCTACAAAAAAGTATTTTATGTACTCTTTTTTTCCCTCGTTCTTGTTACCATAGGGGCCCTTTACTATCAAAGGTCTTTGTCTGCAAATTGCAAAGCATTTTAGCGTGTGCATGTACTAGAGCTGGGGTGAAAATCCAACCTGTGACTGTAGCTGATCCAACAGAGACTGTGAGAGGAGGAAAATATCACATGAATAGTACATGAGAGTGAGAGACCTGTGGGATTGTTCAGGGACATATTGTAGTTCAGAGTGAAATGTCACTGTCTTGCAGCATCAAACAGAGTTCTATCTTCCTCATGTGAAGAGGAGCCAGCCCAGGAGATTTTTAGTTAAACAACATATGGAAAAACAAATATCTAATTATGTTGTACCCAGTGACCCAAAAGTCTGAAGGCTATGCACATCCAAACAGTTTTGGTGAAGTTATGCTGGGAGTTAATGAGAATAACCACTCTTTATATGCCTAGAATAATAAAGGTTTAACTTGTTTCACTTTAAGGGATGCAACATTGCTGTAATTAGCTGACTTCACATGGCAGGCATGAACCGCCAGGTCGTCCGGTTGCAGCATCTGTTTTCTCACAGTATTTCACTTAATGAAAAGACTGTGTTAAGAATCAACTTGTTCTATGGCTATTGTTGTTTGTGATTTTGTTTTGTTTTTTTGTCTACGTCTAAACGGCAAGTCTACAAAATGAACTCATGATGCTGAAGCGGTGCCTTTACGGTCACTTTTAAGCAAATCTATATGAAAAGTCAAAGCCACCTCTGTGCTCCTTGTCAAGTGCACAGAGATATGAGCTCAACGTTGTAATAAAGGTTACAAGCCCAGAGTGTAAGATTTAGGGGTTTAAGGAGGATCTAATTACAGAAATGAAATATAATATTCATAATCAGTGAAAGCTGGGGGAAAAAAATTACTTGGAGAAGAAGTGCTATTTAAACATGACATTAAACATATTAGTGACGTTTGATGTCACCTTTTTTTGAAGTTGTTTTGAACTGTATTTACGTCATTTCCGTGTGAATTTGTACACTTCCTGGTCGCAGGGCACTGGCCAAATGAGTCTGTAGCTGTTTTCAAAGTCAAGGATCCTTCTAGTCACTTCCTTCCAAGTCGCTTCCTTCACAGGCGAGTCCTTCCTACCGATCAATGCATCCAATAAAGGAACAGTCTGGCGAGAGGGGAAAAGGTCCCGCCCCTCAAATCAGTCGTTCAGTAACGCACATGACAGTAATATTTAATAGGACACTAATAAATAAATCATTTCAAGGGTGAAGTAGCATTTATCGCTTCTGCTGAAACAAGGAACAAACTGAGCTTTACCCGAATGTAGATATTTTAAATCCAATTAAAATCATTATTCTTTTCATGTACCTATGATTGAACACTCAATTAATTCTTATTGCACTGTATGACTTACTATTATTTCATTCTGGAGTATTGTACCTTCTTTTAATCATTTCAATAATTCTTTAATTATATTGCACTCTTTTATGTATTCTTTGCTTTCTTTTCTCAATATGTCTTTATTTATCATTTTATTTTCCTCTGGATGTTCCATTTATTGATTTATTTATAAGCACAGCGAATTGCCTTTGTGTATGAAATATGCTATATAAAGTAAATAAAAACAACCTTCCTTGTGGTTTTACGTGCTCTTTTTCATTTAGCAGTGCTTTTAAAAGGCTCGCGTAGAGGATCGTGGGAGCATAAACAGAGCAGAGGATCCACAGAAGCATCCTTGAAAAATGAGTGAAGGAGTCAGTCCTTGGAAGGATCCTGGATATTGGAACAGTCCTCCGGTGAAATCTGATGACGTAGCTTTATGTAAATGAAGCCTTGAAAGATCCTTCCTTGACTTTGAGAAACACCCTGAATGTGGCTCCTGAAAGTTTTGGCGAGCAGGTGATATGAGACACCCCGGACTCTCCCACTTTTATCGTTAGCCTAACGGACTTTTTCTTTTTTTTTTTTCTCGTCCTTGTGTGATTGGATCGTTTTTGCTAGGTTGCCAAGTCGTCTTTAGTGGGACAGAGACACAGGTTTTGAGGAGCAGGGTGAACATAAAGCAGACGATTAACCTGCTCCAGATATAACAGGTAGCAACGTCTGCTCCACCTCTGTGTTTTACTCAGGGACTGTGGTTTAAGTATGGAGTAAGGAGTAGGAAGCAAATCACCACATTGTTATTCAGCTGTATGGGTAAGGCTTATATTGAATAGCTTCTTTGTGGCTGAATGGATAAGCTGCGGGGTTGTCGCTTGGGAGCCTGGGGTTTGATTCCTGTGATTAACTTGAATTTTTCCAGGGATTTTTTTCTTCTTCAAGTGGAGTTTAGTCATCAGCATTAAAATCAGAGGCTTACGACATGTCAACACACACAATATCAGCTTACTGACACAACAAAAAAATTTGGCTCTGCACACAAATTTTATATGTCACCCCGTCCCCCACATTCTTGTTTAGTACCAGCCTCCACTGTTCGTGATTATGTTTTCATAATATAATCACACAAAAAAATTATTGTGTCTTTTATATGAAAAAAATTATTTGGAATATTTAATTTTAACATTCAAATCTAAACTTTCAGGTAGGGTGTGTAAGATTTAGGGGCATTTAGCTGCAGAAACATGCATTATGTTTTTATTAGTGCATAATTACTCGAAAACAGGAATGTGTTGTTGTTACCTTAGAAGGAGCCATTTATATTAATAGAAGTAGCGGGTCCTCCATGTTTCCATGGTTCCATGTTTCTACAGCTCAGAATAGACCTCTTCCGCTTTCTGTTTTATGGCAGGTGTCATCCAGGGTGAACATGCATAACTGTCACCTACTATGTTGGAGTGTGGACTCACGTCAGTGTGCACTTCCTGCAGGAGGTCAACCTTAAGAGCTTTGTTTTCCTCTTTTAATATTTTATTTGCAGTAATAGCATTGTACAAGGCATCTCTGAGTCCCTGCACAACTGATTGTGGAGGGAGCTGGCCTGTACTGGTTTCCGTTGTATGAAAAAGGAATCAGTGGCACTTTCTGGTAAACCTGAACGACAGAAACATATATGTAGTTCAGTGGATACATACAGAAACACAACTATTACATTATTCACAGGGACACTACACATGTACTGTTGTTTAAAGACAGCACTCCGATGAGCTCCCTCACAGCAAATCAGTTCAATTTCAATTTATATCTGACACGTGTTTAACAATCATTTACACAATCATGTAATTCATTACAGGTAATAAGCAACGATATATTTATTCTAAGCCTTACAGTCTCTAAATAAGATCTTGTAACATACATATTTGTACGAATAAATGCAGACAATTACAACAATTTACAGAGTAATTATAAAAAATATATTAGTATAAATTTCGATAGAAAAACCACCAGTTTTTACCATTAATTAAACCATTGTATTTACATTTTACATTTACACAGTGAATGCCACTGACATTTCTCATTGCTAATACTTCTAGTACAACTTGCATGGTAGTAAGCATTCTTAACACTCAGTACTGCATTATGTGCCGCAGGTTTTAAATCCCCTGTGGCGTATTCATGTCCAGGATCATTTGTGTTTTAATGTGTCTAAATATACATATATATATATTATATACATTAAAAAGGTACAAACTGAAAAAGTCAAAGTTCTCATTCCGTCACTTTGAGATTGTTTTCCCAGTAAACTGTGAATCTAAGTAGCTTATTAATGCAGTTAGTGTGTGACGGTTCACCTATTACTACAGGGAGTAAAGTTTCTTTTAAACATTTCTCTGTCATGTCAAAAAAATCTTAATGCATTAATCTCAAAAGTCATTTTAAAGTACTTTGTCGGCACAATGTGGAAAATACAATATTTTCTGATAAGATTGCCCTATTTTTCAGCTGAATATTCGACATTACATGCTGCCCTTTGTCATAACAAATCTTTGAAAGCTATCTATACAACATTGACTGCAATTTATCCAGTTGATCAACTTGTCCAGTCAAATGCTGTACCATTATTATTTCTTTTTCCTTTGCTGAAGCAAAAGAAAAAATCTCTCGGCTTTCACAGTATTCTGTCATCTTTAAAAGCAGGGAACAACTTGTTCACAAAATTGCTCAGCACTTATCTCAAGGCGTAGGCTTAAAAACAAGCAGCAGTTTTAAACAACAAAAGCAGTCATCAAGCAGCCTGGCTTTTTATAAAGCTGAATAAGAAAATGCATCTGAAATGTTGTTTGTGCTCCACAGCCACATGGATTTGAATAATTCACTTTCAGCATCAATCAAGGCCACATTGTGCTGTGTCTTTTCTAGATGAAATGTGGGATGGGTAAAAGAGGGTCAGACATGTAATTTACTGCATTTATTGACTGATGTGTGTACAGAAAATAATCAGTAATTGTGGTTTGTAAAAAATGTAAACACAAAAGTAACACCAAGAAACCACCGTGTCTATACATAAATTAATGATCACCCAAAAAACAAACTGCTAAAAGGCATCACCAGTGATTTTCTGGCTACAAAGTTGCCATGCTTTACCTGCTCTGAGCGTTTATTCTAATATATACATTGCTCGAAGGGGGAACATGGATTATGTGTGCAATTTGAGAGGATTTCCCACAAATCACATGTTGTGAAACAGGATCTGTGTGGCTGTGTGTGTAGGTGTGTCATGGTTGCTGCTCCCTGGATACCAGCTAATGTGTTGTTGGTGGGGTTTTTAAAGGCAGGATCACTTTCCAGTGTCCTTCAGGAACCACTCAGACGTGTGACCTTCACCACCACAGGTGCCTCAGGTCCAGACTATCCTTTCAGATTCATTCAGTGCTAGATAGGATGACACATGTGTCTGTGTGCTCTTGAACTTGTACTATTATCACAACAGTTTGCCCTTAAAAAGATAACACAGGAGGTTTTCTTCCCTCCTCAAAGCTGTTTATTAGCTCTATAAGGGAGCAGTTTAAACTGTGAACTGAAGTTTAATACTATCAACGAATTACATTTCTGTGTAATATGTAGATGGGCGACTTCTGCTAGTTGGCTTGACCTGTCAGGTTTATCATAATCTAAAAATATTTACCGAAAAATAAATATTTGATTCAACAAGGACCATTTAGTAGCTTTTGATCATATTGCATGACAATTATCAAAAGATGAACTCTGCCCATGAAACCATAGATTTTTTGAACACTTTAAAGAATCAGAGGCCATTTTCATGAAGGTTCCTGTGAAAACATCGCTCCAAAAAGCATAAAAAGTATTAAAGTCTCAAAGTATTTCCCTTTAAAGGTAAGTAAAATGAAAGTTATTCACAAGTTATCTAAACCCTTAACCTTTGTGTTGTCTTTACTTTTCAGATACTCTGGTATACTATGGAGTTTTTTAAGCAGAAGAGAAAATGGCAGAAAGACAAAGATGCTGAGTTACTCCAGTAAAAACAAAATCAAAACAACTAAATGTAGTCAAATCCTCAAATTAAAAAAAAACATATGCACTCATCAATCTAAAACTAAACTGAAACAAACAAACTGAGACTAAACAAATGAAAACTAATGAAGAATCCAGAACTAGGCTATAATTACTCTGCAAGAAGGTTTGTGTTTTCAAACGTTTTGTAGGTTTTACTTTTAAAGCATGTCTGTTGCTTTTACTGTTGTGTTTTTTGGGGGAACCTTTCAAAAGAATAGATCATACAACTCTGCCTCCTCGCTGAGATAAAGGTTTTTGTCTCTTCCTTGCTCAGAGTTGCTCTAAAAATTTCCCGAAACCACCCCTAATCTGAGGCTACACTTTCTTGGGGGAATTCTCAGAATGCTTGTGAATGCAGCCCCAGGTGTTGAGGTGTGTAATATTAGTGGCATCTGGTGCTAAGGTTGCAGATTGTAACCAGCTGAATAACTCACACCTCACCCTCCCCTACAGTGGCCACTAAAAACACAAAAGACCCCCATTAGACCCCCATTAGAGTGTTTGATTGTCCACTCTGGGATAATGGCAGTCCATATTCAAAGATAGAAAGTGACAGTAATGCATTTAATGCTGGATGCCACCTGCCATAAAAGAGGGAGGCGACCCACTCCCTCTGTAGTTATAAATGGCTCACACTCATTATACACTAATCAAAATATAATTATGAATGTTATATTCTATTTCTGTAATGAGATCCCTCTAACCTTCTGCATGAAATGTCAGAGTGACTATAGGTAAAATGATATATGATGATGATACATGATCTTATAAATGCATCTAAGCAGATGTTTTTTAATATTTGTTTCAAGAAAGTACAAATATTAAGCAAGAACAAATTTGCACGCACCCCAACATAAGGAGGTAAAAGGAAGGTAAATTATCTTGTATCTTGAGTGACTGAGGCATTTGTAAAAAGACATCCTGCTTTTGACTTTCTCATATCTATTAATGTTTTTACCAGTAAAAATACAGCTTATTTGCGTGGAGGTAGAAATGTCAGAAACCTCAAACCCTGCGAAAATAATTATCTGCTTAGCTAGATAATATGTCTTTTTATGATTTGGGTGAACTAAGCCTTTATGACACACAGTAAATGTGTGTGTGCATGTAAAGTGCACATCTGTGCAACATCATGTATGTGTGGCTGCCTCCCCTGCTGCTTGTGGCCTCGGGGACAGAGCACAGGAATGTGTTCTGCTGGTGTTCGCCGCACAGCTCTCAAGGTCAGCTTACATCAAAGACCGAGGCCAATCAGGCCTGACACGACCCTGCCATCGCCACATGGCCGGGCGCCCGTAACACAGCCAAACCCGCTCTCTTTCTCCTCCTCCACTTCCTCCTCCTCCATACCTTCCACTCTCCTGTCCTCTTTTCCTCCCCTCCGCCCACGAAAGCGCTGCTTCTGCCAAAAACCTGCTGCCCTCAGCACTGGTGGGGGCACATCTCTCAGTCTGTCTCTCACAGTAATATACGCACTTGCTTAGTCACTTTCTGCTCATGAGCGCGTTAACACACACATCACACTTAAAGCAGTCCCACATATTTATCTTCTCTTGGGTTATGCCTTGTATCCTCCATCTAGTTTTCTCCTCTTCGTCTTTCTTCCTCTGACCTCTGCAGCCGCCTTTCCATCAGTAGCCTGAGCTGCTCACCATGCTGGTATGAGCTTATTGTTTTTGACAGCTGACTATAAACACAAAACCTTTGCTTACGTTAATCAGAGTGCATACTGTGCAAGCTCCACACAGCAGTTGAGCCTTTATTCTTAGTGCTCTGAATCCACCCCTTGTTCCAATCAGGAGAAATTTCAGCTTTTTATTTATGTTCAGGGGGTCCCAGTAATCCCCACTTCAAAAGCTCTCAAATTGCTCTTTCACTTAAGCAAATACAGCAAAATTGCTGCCGTTTTGGCTTTTGAAGCCCTTTTGGGTTTTTTTTTTTGGTCTTCTGTAAAACCTTAAAAGGAGCAGTTGACAAAAGTTACCTTACATGACTAAAGTCAAACATTACCAGTGTAAGAGCTTTAGTACAGTTGCTCAAAAGTGAATTTGGTATGATCTCAAAAGCTGTTGAACACTGTGAATGGATGTTTGCCCACCCACATCAGAGTTTGGTGTAGATGATGCAGTGAATAAATACCAGTGAAATAAATCCAAAAACAAAGCCGACATACAAGTTATAGCTACCATTATAATACAGCAGGCAGGAACTAATGCTCAGGCAATTTGAGCCGCTGTCTCTGGATGAGTTACCAGTGGAATAAAAGTTCTCTAAAGTGGGGGAGTTTCTTTTGTCAGGTAGAAAAAAGCTCGGCTTGTCACAGCACCAGCTCAATTTTTTTGGAAAAAGAAAACAAAAAAAAGAGAGAAAAATATTACAGTATATTTTTGTTCCTTGAGCCAGACAAAGATGCTGAGGAGAAAGATTTGTCTTTTTTAACTTTCAATGAAAAGTACGGACGATGAGGTGCAGTGTGTTTGATGGTCTCCCAGAATGAGTGATCCCTTTGGTTAAAACTCTTCTCCTATTCATCCATCACGATTAAAAGCAATCCATCACTTTGAAAAAGCAATAAACATTTTACAAAATTATTAACCTGCTGTCATTAATTTAATGCCTGAAAAATGGCTTTCAAATACATAATGCACTGGATGCTATGCTGTATTTATATAGGCCATGACACAGTCCAATGCATATAATAATAATAATCATTTTAATAATCAGTTTTAGATATACAGGATTGATTATAGACTCCCATCCTGAGAGTTTTGCAATTACCATATCTGTACATTTTTTTTTCAAATCTTATATCCAACAAAAAAATAATAAAATACTTTGGCACTGATGAAGCAGCCTCCCTCTATGGTCTTGATGTCCTGTCCTCAGCACTATCTGATTGGTTACAGTCATATGGCTGGTTTAGAGGCATTTCAAGGAAGTTTTGGAATTACTAAGGTTGACACACATTACATTTTTACTGCAAAATACATCAGTCCCAAATTACTAGTCTCCTCTGATTACTAATAATCTGCATCATAAAAAAATCATATTGGTTAATTCCTAATAGAAACGTAAGTAGCATAAATAGAGCACCTTGAAGATGTACTTAAAGTTAAAATACATTGTTACATTTCACTGTCATCTGAAATTTCAACAAGTACTGAGTGGAAGCCTGCACGTACTTCAGCCTAAAGTGGAGCGTTTTGGGTGACACAAACCCACCATATAGCCTACAACAATACAAAGATTTTGATTTCATTTGCAGCATACTGCCGGCTTAATGGTACTTATGACTTAGGGTTTTAAACCAATTTCTGGGCTGACTATTATTGAGAGAGAATTCCCCCATCTCTTAGAAAAGCAGACTTATCTGAGTGTTCAGTGTTAGATTCATGTGTTAAATCTTCGCCTTGATGTGGTTAGACAAGAACAGCTGCTAAGAGCTCCCTAATGAATTGAATACTGGCTTGTGATTTAGGAGATTCACTTAACCATGCTGTGTGTGTGTGTGTGTGCGTGTCTCATTTCCTTATTTCTGTGTGCGTCTTTGTCTGCCTGCATACCACCAAGTATGACTGTGTGTGTGTGTGTGTGTGCGTGCATTCATGTGTGTCGATCAGTGTCCGTGCATGTGTGTTTAACGCTTTGGTCCTTGTGTGTATGTGTGCTCACCAATGATAACTGATAAACAAAGTCGGAGAATAATAACCCCTCACTCTCTCTCTCTCCCTTTCTCTCTCCTCCTCCCATTTTGTCTCCCCCTCTGTGATGACAGCACTGTCTGCTGGAGTGTGCTGCTTCTTGTCTCTTGGCACATTGTGTACCCATTAACAAGGCCCTGTGTGCAACCCAGCCTCCCCCCTTCTACCCTCCAGCCCCCCACACCAGCCCCCTCCTCCTCATCTTCCTCGCTTCTCAGTCGTCACATCCACTGAGCGGTGACACGTCCCAGGTGAAGCTAAGTGCTCTGCTGCAGTGCGTTTACATGAGGGAGCAGCGGCCCAGCCCAGCTAAGAGACGGCTGGGGGGGTGGGAGGATGGAGGCGGT
>JAPQRN010000011.1:4370215-4381112 GCA_037367275.1 Coranthus polyacanthus
TCTTTAGTATTAAACCTTATTAAAAGCTTAAATTTGAATTTCGTCCCTCCTAGGCCAGCCAGCAAGACCATTAGAATAGGGAAACACTGCAAAGTATGCTGCTAATGTAGTTTCATTAACAAGCTAAGATAGGAAGTGATGGTTTGGCAGTGGGTGGGGTCTTAATAGATAAAGGTAGTGTCCTTCTCTTTATGATGTTAAATGATTTAATTCAGTTGCAGATATAGAGTGTGTATAGCAGGGTATAATTTGCCCGAGTGAATCATACTAAGAGATGAGTCTTTTTTAGCTAAATCTACCCAGAGAGAGTTCTCACTTTCAAACAACACCCGTGGATTTCTTACTTGTTTGAAATGCATTTTTAAACCCATAATAGTGGTGATTATTATGTAAAGAGAACAGGGAGTGCACATTTCTACAGTATGAAGTTGGATTCACCGATGGTTGAACCTGCTGCACTTTAGTTGAACCTTTTACCGCCACTCCTATATAAAGACAGTATTCAGGCCTGAGGAGCACACATTTTTGACAGTCTGCATGATCACTCAGTATGTGCACACTGTGAAAAACTAAATTGTTTCTGTAATTATGTGGCCAGAAAAGAAGTACAGGATTTTCCACAAATAAACAGTGAAACATTTGCATGTATGGAACCACATATGTCTAGTTATTTTTACAGTCAAGGACAGCAACAAGCAGCTTTCTGATTCCTTGAGTTCAGACATATGGCCAATAAAAACACATATTAACACATGTCCAGAAATAGTTTTTTACCTTGTTTTTGACAATTACAAGCATCCTTTAACGATGCACACCCAAATTAAACCTAGGAGAAAAATCTACAGAATTAATAAGATTCATAGTCATACAATCACAGAATTCCTTTCAGCAACTGAAAGCCTTGGAACCCATGTTTTTGGAAGTTTTGTAACATAAAGGATAATGACTACAGCCCTATTCGCTTATTTGGAAAAGCTACACTTAAAAAGAGAGATTTCAGTTGTTTTTTCACCCTTCTGTCCTCTCATGTCAACCTGACCTCACAAACACAGGAAAAAATGGCATGGAATCATGGTTGAGGTATATTTGTTTCTTTTTCTAAAATGACCCAACACATATTTGAACACTGTCCTCTTTGTCTCTTCTGAGAATGTTTCATTTGAGGTCAGTATGACCCAAATATGAATGCATGATACAGTATATGGATTAGTGTGCCCATATAACCACTACACACACAGGTGAATAACACAATTCCCCATGGCTGTAAATCTAACTGTAAATGTTATCTGTCTTTACATAAAATCCTCCCTAGAAATTTCAGTGTTATGATATTTATATTTCATTTAAATATTAGTGAACCGATTCAGAAAATGTGTATTTTTTAACTTTTTTCTATTAAATATATTTTCCACAGGTTCAGTGACAACAGTTTACAGTATCTTCCCTACAATAGCAGCATTATGACCGCTGTCCATGGTGCTGAATGACCCTTTCCCAGAGCGAAGTTGGCTGAGCTTAATGGTCAATACTGAGCTTTGACTGATAGACAATGACTGACTTGGTCACCTGCCAAGCTCACTATACCTTGTTCTTGTTCTCAGTTGCCTTGTCTTGAATATGTCAACATTTGAGTCAGTTCCTCCTCATTAGGTAGTTCATTCTTTTATCAGTGACCAGTTTTTCCTGGCTCATTCTAGCCAGAGATGCTCTTGTTTTGTGTTAAACTGAGCTAGGAAAAGAAAACTGAAGTAACTTGAGTGGTGTGTTTGTACACTGCAACATTATAATACTCTTACAATACAGTATCTACTCTACTGCAGGCTTGGACAATTTTTTTTTCCATTATTAGGCAGTTTAAATAAACATTGTGGTCTTGGTTAACATAGTACCTTTAAACCTTTACAAGCTATTGCTACATCACCAACTTTCCAGTGTAGAAGAAACATTACAAATTCAGCATCAAACTTCATTCCTTTACTTGCTGAGAGCTGTCTCCAGTGGGGGAAAACAACGGTAATGTTGAGTCTTGCTTTGCTTCTACTTCTAGCACTTTGTTTCTTTGACTCTGAACGTTGTTTCTTATAGTAGTGGGTGATGGTGTTTATAATGGTCGCTTTACAAAAAACTTCAGCCCTGGTTGTGTTTACTGTTTACTGTTGTGTTTACAGCTTACTACCTGTCCCACCACATGACTGAAAATAGGTTAAAATTGGCCCATTGAGCTACTTCCTATTTACCACATGTCAGCTCAGGCAGGCTTTGGGGCCAGAGGGGCAGACTCAAAGCTACAGAGGCTCACTACTCCCTCTAGTGGTACAAAGTATAGGACAGGCTTGACTAATAGTTCAGTGCATATCTCTGGAATACAATACAATATATTTGTCATAACATCAAAACTGCTCCTTACAAACACTCTAATGATCATTTTGGATTATTTTTTGAATATTTTAAAGTAGAAATATTACAAATAGCACATTTAAGCAATACCAGAAACTTTCCCCAAACCCTAAAGCATTTTTGTTTAACCTAACCACATGTGGGATATGATCCCTGGCCTCCAGTGTCATATTCCACATATGGTATTTTAATCCTTTGTCTGTCACATCACTGGAAATGCCAAAGTGCAGTCATAGAAAATGGAGATATTTATAATGACAATAGATGTTTTATTATACTATTTACTATTTCTGTGTTTGCTCCTCATATATATATATATATATATATAGTATGGCTCCTTCAGCTTTTTTTGTTTTTTTTTTTACCTGAGACTAGCAATGACATTACTATCCTTGTGTAACATACATCTCTTCAACAACACGATGACAACAACTCCCTCCAGTTGTTTGCCGATAGAAACAAAAAAGTCAGATAGCAGCCTGGATAATGCCGGTCTCTGCTGCAGATATGTATGCAGTGAGATTGGGAGATTTGCTGTTTTGGAGTACAGTCAACTTGAAAGTGGCTCAGGAGAGGCATATAATCTGCAGTGTTATCTGTGACAGGATTCAAAGGCAGCGATGAGAGGGGACCCCAGGACATTATAGGGACTAAGTAGCTCTATCTGGCCTAGGCTGGATCAGCACATGGTGGGGTAGAGACACTTTGATCACACATGTACAAACTCAGGACAGAAAAATGATGACTGCACTTCACCCCACTTGTGCAGTTCATTCCAGGTCTTGAATAACAAGTTAAAGAAATACATATAGATACACTTGTGGTTTGGTCTTGAAATGCAATTTAACAGTATTGGCATGAGAACAAAAACCTACCAGCAATGTTCAAGGAAAACTGAAGAAAAGCTGTGTTGGAAAACAAAAAAGACTTGAGCGATATCACTACACTGCATGTTGTTTAGATGCTTGCTTTTCTATTCTCTGAACATTTTCATCTCGCCAAAACAAAAAGAGTTGTTTGTGCCTTTGATCCAGTGTTTTGTGTACACCGAGAGGCGCTTTAGTGCCAACTTCCCTCTCAGCGGGAGAAACTCGATATCCGTCACATGCAAAGAGTCACAACGTTCTGTTTATACGGTTCACAGCTAATCAAGAGAGCACTCTTTTTTGATAAAGTTTTGTGCCATTTCTGGTGCTTTTCAAGTCATGTTGTGTGGAACGAAAGGAGAAGAGGAGGTGAGAAAGAAATCGGGGATGGCATTAGACAGGGGACTAGAGCTACACTCAAACTTATAATGACATGAGGACACGGTATGTGCCTTAGCCGAAGGCGCCACAAAGGGACCAATGTGTTGGATGTTTTAAAAATGTATCATGAAATGACACAACTGGGGCCTCATTTATTCTGTATGAGCCACACAGTGGGAAGGATTTTAAAGTTTACATGAAAAATAGAGTGACCTGACCAGAGTAGAAGAGAAAGAAACCACATCTGGACGCATCTCAAATGGAGTTTAATGTCCAAAAAGGAAACTTTCACTATACAGTACCATCTGCATCACACACTTACAGTAGTTTCTGAATTACTCTTTGACAAAGTATAGTTCATTAAGCCCCATGATTCTCTTTACAACAAGGACAAACACAAAATACAACACAAAAAATGTAAGGCCTCCAGGCATCACAAAAGAGGGTACTTATTTCATTACTTTGTGGAAGTGGAACATGAACAAAGTACACAGAAATGGCACACTAGGAAAGATTGGGTGAATTAACCATAGCATTGTCACAACATAATTGAAACGTTAATTTTAATACTGTTATTTCTTACATTTGTAGCATTTCGCTTGCATTAAAGGTGCTAATTCAAGAGACATGCCTCTGGATTTTATCAGAGGGTAGGGACTAGGGACTGGCCTACTGTTTATGATTGTTCAGACTGAGGAACTTTGGCACTAGATTTCATCTTCAACATTGGATTTATTTCTTTTGAAACAAAGAACAGAGACAGGCTTTACACACAGAAATGGCTTCTGTGCTGGCCTGTGTCAGTAAGACAGCTTTTAATTTGCCAGAACTGTACCATCCGTGTCAAAGCACTGTTACCAAAGAATCCTGACTCACTAAGTAAAAGACAAAAGGAGTTTTTGACTCCTCACTTGCTCCTCTTCAGACCCCTAGGCAAAAGGCTTATATTACAAGACTCATGTTATGTTATTCTTTGTTCTCTCACAAACACCAGATAGGTTTGGTGTGTTTTTGACAGCTAGATTAAAGTACAAAGAAGTGAACGTTTCAACAACTGTAAAAAACTAGTTCCTACAAAAGGAAAACCGGTATTCTGTGCTAATCAGTCAGGTTACTATAGTTTACTGTAGCATTTTTCAGTAATGTAACTGTGTTATCCTGTAAGTGAAAATGTATCACCTTTTTTCAGTACATGTCTTGTGTCAGTACTTTTCTGCCATTTTGTTCCATTTTGTGAAACTGGGCACCACACACATCACCATCTACAAAAGAAGGATTGCTATGACATACAGTGAAAAAGACCCAGCCTTATCCCCTGCTGTGCCATGATGACTGCTCCAGCTCTGCTTCTCTTCAGGCCTCTTGGAGGTGAAAGATGGTGGGTGTCTTATATAGAGCCATCTGTTATGATTATGGAGACCCTGAAGGGGTGAGCAGTGACTAAAGTGGGCTCCTAATTGAATTGGGTGTAGAGGTAATCTTGTCAAACTGCCGGGGTGGCTGGCACCACTGCCAGCTACTCCTCCACAGGCTTCTCTTTACCCTTATACTGATATAATGCACGACAGTTCAGTATGGTATGTGTAAAAGCAGCTGTGTGTGTGGTACCCTATAAAAAGAGCACTTTAAAGTGCTAAAGGGCCTAGGTTCTTTATGTCAAGCATATGGCTGAGGGTGAAAGACACACATCAGATTTAGATTTAGACCTGAAATCTATCTGTTGTAAAGAGCAACATACACTATAATCTCTCTATGCTTTACTGGATCATCTTACTGGATCAAATCTTCAACCTCAACCTGCCTTGCAGCAGTGAAAATGAGAATCAGGGTAAAACATTATCTTGTAGCACAAACTGTATGTATGTACTGTACATTTTATGTTTTGTAATATCTTATGATAAAGTCTATTTATGACAAATGTATGCCCAAATACATTTTTTCTTAAATGCTTGCTTTTATTATGTCAATTACAGTAAGATTAAGGTTAGTGAAGGGTTTTAGTTGTGGCAAATGAATGGCTGAGATTAGGAAACTGTCATGGCACACACTATCCAATTTGTATATGACTCCTAGGGTCACTGAGCATATTACATGAACACGCTCCACTGTCTTATCTGGGATGTTCTCAAGTATAATCAATCATTAGAATCATGCATTTTGTGTATAGTTATATTGATGATTTTTTAATTAAAGTCTTTAAAACTAGTCTGTGATTCAGTAGCCTCATCCAGACATTGTATTATCAAATAATCAATCATTTTAAAAAGCTGAACCATCATATTAGAGTTTATTCCCATATTCAGAGACAAACGTACATCTGCTTCCATATTGGTTGGTTATATTATAACAATGTATTATTTTAAGAGAGTGTAAAGGTATTGCAGTGAGTCTTAGACACAATGGAGATGTGTTTAGTTCTGCACTCTAGTTAGCAAGAGTGCAGTAGTAACTTGTGTGTAAAGTAGTGACATGTCTTAAGGAAAGCTCAGCATAGTTTGCTGCTTCTTACTGAAAATAATGACAGCTTTGGTCCACTTTTTATTGACCTTAATGTAAATAGTGTCCAAACACTGCCCAAGACTTTCACACATACACAGACATATTTTTACTGCAAGGCCATTTTGTGTAGGTATGAGATGTGAAGATATCTTAATATTATTCACTTGCCAATGTGGGAAGTTTCTTTTGATTAATGTGCACAGCTCTCCTGCAGTACTGTCCATGCTTGACCTTAATGTCAGCTCATTACCAGCCTAATTGAAAGCAGAAAGTTAAAGTTGATTCCCATGTCCACGCACAACTTTTATGATACTTGAACTAGGTTTTTCAGCCACGCACACGAGAACACACACTCATTTGGAAAGATATTACTTTATGTCTCACCGTCTGTAGAAGCTCCTCATTAACGACAAATGGTCATAAGCTAATAGATTGTTACTATATCTACCATGGATATAGTCTGAAAGTATACAGTACAACATTACAAGTTATTGCGGAAAAATAAATGCACATTCAATGAAATGGTAATACAGAAGATGGTGCAATCAGTTCTCAACAGCAGCTGTATTTTTAAAAAGTTTTTGGTGGTGCCCATGAAAAAAAAAAAGTGCAGATTTCTCTCTTCATGACATTTTTGTGAATAGCTTGCATGGCTGTGCAGTGCATTTACAAATGAATACACTGTAGCAAGTAATTAATTACAGAACACTCTCATTATTTGTTCAGACTTTTTGCAGCATTTGCAGCCGCTCGGTTAAAATGGAAATAGGCCCTTTCTAGGAAACAACTTCCAAACCTCAGGTATTTCATCTAGCAAATGTAAGTTCTTGTAATGAATTTAGTTATTATTATGCAATAAAAAAGAGGCTAAATAAATTCTGTTTTGTAGGCTTTTGGTAAGACTTGTTTAAAGGTTTTCGAGATATACTATTTAGGTCAAGAGCTCCACAAATAATTTAATACAGTATAATGCAGATATTTTCCTTTCATTTTGGTCAGGGAAACATAAACATTTCTATGCACACGCATTGTCATCAGTTGGATCTGACCTACCTGGAAATGTGTAGCTTTCCAGAGGCTGCCATTCAACTTAGGGTAACTTTTTGACAAAGTACCAGTGGCTTGGCTCCAGGTCTCTCCATTCATGTGGTCCAACTGGGAGCTGCAGAGGCCACGTTCCATTGTGCTAAGTGAATAGCAAAAGTCATCCACAGGAGCATAATGCAGCAGTAGCCGAATGAAACTGAGGCCCTCAGCCTGAACTTTCTGCAATGAAGCCCTTTTCATTTCTTTTCTGTGAAATGACCTTCATAACAATGGAATCTGCGGGGATGTCAAACTGGGTGTGGAGAACAATAGCCAGTGGGCTGCCTAGATAAATGCCCTGTTGATAAATCCCTCAGGTTTGCATCATGACTGGTTTTACTCTATTCATTTTAGTTATCATTTTATATTATTTTTCCCTCATTCAGAACCCATAAATGTCATTCTCACTGCCAGTCTGTATTGTCATGTTGTTTACTTGGCTTTGTCCCATGTTTTTAGCTTAATTTATATGCTGTGTATAATTGTTCCTAATTTAGGCCTATTCACTTCTTCATATTTGAAAAATCATTAATTATCCCGCTTTAATTTAAATGAATCTTCTTTAGCTAATCTTGTAATTTTGAAATTGCAGTTCCTTTTTAATACTCCCACCTGTAATTAATGAGTAGAAATACAGAATTCACAGCAGAAAGCTGTTACTCCTTTGAAAAGGGTGGGTTAATTTAAAATGTTTTAATAGCAGCCTTATATTGAAAATGTAGGTTTTTAATAGCTTTGAGGCCCATTAAATGCTGCACTGGTTTGTTTTCAGCTCTTTTTAAAACAGAATCAATGTTAGTTTGTGTAATTGGTCCCAATAAAAAACACTGCTGTGTGTGTGCTCTGAGAAGGCACACTTCTTTACCAAGCTTTCCCAGCTAGATCATCAATATGGACAAAGCACACGCAATAATACTGACCTTGCTCAGCCAAGCCTCACGTTTTCACACTCCATTGCTCATTATTCCCTTACTTTATTGGACCACTTCTACAGAATGGATTCTACGGCTGACCACACGGCGCTCTGGTCCCTCTGAGGGCAGATGTGCCTTGGACTCACCAGCATCTATAAAAGATGACAGGTTGAATCACTGAGGTGTAGTTCTGCTGCCCTAAGCAATCTTTAGCCCAGTGCTAATTAATAGGAGCATTTAAAGCTGAGAATAATACCATGATATTAATAAAGGCAGGTACCAGCAGGGGTCTGTGCTACTTAAATGAACACACAATATGGAAGAATATTCTGATGGAGGAGTCTAGAGGCACTGAAGGACCATAGAGGGGTCATTTTTTTTGTTTTTTACATTCGAAGAGAAAGCCTGGCAGTATTTCACACTGAAGGGCACCTATTTTCCTCACATGGGTAGTTTGACATGGACAAATAGGAAGAGATACAAGGAAGGGGAGCGAGAGAGGCGACTCAAAAGCAGGAGTGAAAAGCCACTGGGATGGGATTATGGTGATTTAAAACCTCTCCTACCGCCGTGTCTCCTCCCAGTCATTTTCAGAGGCAGAAGGGGAACGTAATGAAGGCAGTCCATCAGTCCATCCGACTCTTTATTTGAGCTTTTAATTTTACAATGTAGCTCCAATTAAGCTGGTGTGTCTGTGCATGTGCATGTGTGCATGTAAGAGAAAGAAAGGAATCAATTTCATTTTCTCTGCGTAGCTGTGATTTTGCAGCTAGAATCTATTGTAGGTTTTCTTTGCATGTCAACATTAATCTCTGTTCAAATTCCTTACCTTTTTTCCTTCCCCCTTCCTGCCTCATGGTCTTAACAGCTACATGCAATGGACTGAAATGCAGGGACAGGGAGAGTATCAATTTAATGAGCTCCTATCATCGCTCAGATGAGAGCGAGACATATTTCCTCCCAAAAAGAGAAAAAAAAACGGCAGCCACCTGTGTTAAATTATTTTCTCTCTTTCTTTCAATCTCTCCATCCTTTCTCCCTCCCCTTTTTGTTCTTGTAATGCATTGCTGCTCTCACCCAGTAAGTGGGCATTTATTTTGCTGGTAGAAAAAAAAAACAAAAAAAAAAAACAAAGAGAGGGGAAAATTCACAGGGAACTGTCCACTCCAGTGGTGCTGAAACACAGGAATTACCAGCGTGCTGCAGGGCGACACAGTGTTTACAGGGAGCACAAACATTACACTGGACTGATCATCATTACAAATTCAACAACCCATTTTTACCTTGAAAACAAAACACTCAGGGAAGATGCCAGAAGCAATTCAGATGGCGCTTTTGATGTTTGTCGCTCCATTCTCACATATCAAAAACAACTCTTTACTTTTACCTACCTGCTCCACACCAGCAATTACAGTTTCCACATTACTGCAGTCATAAATGAAAAGCAGCACATCAAACGAAAAAACCTCAGCTGTAAATTGCAAGCGCTGGAACTGGCTGATTATTGTTATTTGTCAATAGACTCTCATAAATACGGCACAAATACTTCGTCTTAGAATAATTCTGCCTGTGAATGTGAACAGGACAGGGCCAAGCCAATCCACATGCCGCCCTTTGTGGCAGTGTATTAAGCAGAGGGAGCCAAAAGAGATAGCCCTGTGGCGTAAATTGATTGCTGGAGACATATGTTGGCAACGCTGTATTTCACTCTGTGTGAAATCTCCCCTATGGGGCAGACATGGTAAAACAGGGAGGATGAGAGAGGAAGGATGGTGCACTGGTTGTAGGAGAAGCTAGAAATGAAGATGAGAAATGAGCTTCAGAGCAGGCAGGTGGGTGTGTTGAGGATCTGTGTGTGTGTGCATGCATCTTCCTGGAAAACATGTATTCAGAGCTAAGAAGTGTGTGCAAGTGTATGGGGCTATGCAAATGTATAGCCTTGCACAAATCCTCAGCTGTGTGTTGGTGTTTTTGTGCACATGCACACAAGTTGATGTCTACACAGAGAGCAGACCTTGATGATAAGCGAGTCATCTTACCATGCTGAGTGGGCCATTTAAAAGACAGCCATTTTTCTGGCGGCTCTGTGGAGAGAAGTATGATGGAGGGGAAAAGATGGACAGGGAGGATGCAGAAAAAATGTGTGAGTGTAGGTGGGTGGTATTGTTTGTCCCTACCAGAGTTATCATAGCTTTTAATTAGTTTTTTGTCTTTGAGTTTGGTTTTTGATTTCAGTTTTGCATAAGTACTTTTATTTTTATTTCAAGGAACTGATTAGTTTTAGTTTATTGCTTTATTTAGTTTTTGTGTTTGTTTTAACTTTTAATCTGTTATGAGGAAAGCCTTGATTTATAGGAACTGAAAAAGGTAGGATGAAAAAAATGCATAACATCAAATATGATTTGGAAAACCATTGTTTATGAAAGGTACCACATGGTGCAAAGCCATTTCATTCTTGTACACCATGAAATATAAACACTAAGGGAATTGACAAAGCTGATGTAATCTCTAACTCTGTTTTGTTTTGGTTCATGTTGCACTGTTATCGTTTTTAATTTTAGTTTTAGTTTTCAGTTCAAATTAAATTGTAATTTAATTTTCAGTTTTATTTTCAGTTCGTATACTAACCCTAAGCCTATACTACTACTATCATAACCCTACGTTGTGGGGACATATATAACACATATTTAATCAAGTTATAGTTTAGTATCTTAGTGTTATTCCTACCAGAAAGTGATGGAAACAAGGATAAGC
>JAPQRN010000011.1:4400319-4437724 GCA_037367275.1 Coranthus polyacanthus
GGGATCGGCTCCAGCCCCCCCGCGACCCTCCAGAGGATTAAGCGGTTACAGAAAATGAATGAATGAATGAATGAATGTACACAAATGAAAACATAATTGGGAATATCATATTCATTTCCGCAAGTAGATCCTTCAAAATCCCCCTTAATCTTACACACTGGATCTTCAAGTTTCTTCACTATAGTCATTGGAATCTTGGAGAAAAAAACCTCCTGTTTGCAAGGTAGTTGCAATTTGAAGTAGGAGTCATATGTATTGCTACATGTGCAAAATCAATAGCAACGCCCTAACCTCTTAGCGCGAACCTACAACATCCCTTATGTAAGTAAGACTGTGCAAGAAGTTGCTTGTCAGGAATACATTAACTTGATTTATTTAAATTGTTTGATTAAGTAAATCTGACCAGATCTGTAGTTAAAAACTGAACTCAACACTTAAGATAGTGTTAAATACATTTGTTGTGGCAGTTTAACCCAACTTTTAAGCTTTACAATTTTTGGATGAATAACACTTGTGTCTGTGTCTGTGTATGTGTACACTATACATATTAGCATGCATGCATAACAAAGACTGCAGCCCTGTACTCACTGTAATCTATTGGCTCTCTAGCGGAATCATTTTGACCTGTAGTTAACATGGATCCCAGTTCCAGCGCAGACACCATTAATCCGCATTAACCTGTGTAGAACTGCTGGTGAGCTAACAACTCAAATATAGGCTATCATGTCTGAATCAACATACTGCAAGCTTAAGGCCATATTTCAGATATTTGCATTAAATTAGCGTGGAGACATTACAGGAATGGGATTTGTCATGCGCCGCTCTCATCTAAATAAATAACTGGACAAAGAATGGAGGTCTATCAGGAATCTTGCCTCTGTTAATACATGGAGAACAATTATGTAATGTGTCAGTGGTCAATATTAATAATAATATCTGTTGGGTTTTTTTTGCACGTTTCTCTTCATTGTGCAGTGTACAAAAGAACAATTGCAAAAGGCAGGACACGTTTTAATGTGGTGTTATTTTTTGATGCCTCTAGTTGTCTGTTTCATCTTTCCTGTGCAACTTTGAGCCAGGTTCCATCTTTACGTAATTACATGGGGTTATTTGGGTGATGATGGGTTTTCATTCAAATTAAAGGAAAAAATTATAAAGAATTATGAAATTAATTTGACCTATATGTCACGGCTAATAGAAGCAACAACGGAGCTCTTAAACAGCATCCCTTCCTACAGACGAGGATGACAAAATTTTCATATTCAAGACTGCAGTTTATAAATGGTGACTGGATGCCCTTGCATTTCCTAATTTTGGATTAGGAAATGCATAGCTTTATGATTAGCGGCACTGTTCATGTATGTATGGTTTATGTTATAATTTTTATGTTCTGGTTCGGCTATATATACCAGACAGAAATATTGCCCGAAGGATGCTGATCGCTTTTCTCTCAGTCTGCTGAGAAGAGAACATGGCTCCTTGTCTGTGAGTCATCAGTATGAATAATGACACCTTGGGCTGTATGTTTGTTCACAGTTCCCCAAAAGAACACCAATTTACAGAAGGCAAAGTGAAGGACGGCCTGCTTTTCATTTCAAGTGTTTGAAGGGTGGCAGTCGGCAACAATACACACATGCTGCCGGTGGAGGACTGATGAGGAAAGTTATATGGGCTGGGGGTGGAAAATATACTTGGAGGGTGCCACTATGCTCAACTGGATTAGAAAGTTAAGAGAGAGGAAACACAAGCAAACAGGAATATATATCAGTCTAAAGCTCAGAACTGGAATTCACAACGCTGCTCCCTGCAGAGACTTGCTATTTTAACCAGGAAAGCAGATTTACACATTTATCTCCCTATTTTTGACTGTGTCTGTTTGTACTGTGTTTGTCTGTGCTGCTGTGCACTGATTCATAAACATGTTTTCAGAGTGTGTGTGTAAAAGCATGTGTGTCTGTTTGTGTTCATTTTAAGCGCCACCTGCATCCCAGTCACCTCTCTGCCGCAGATTTTCCACTTAACATGATAGAAATGCCTTTGGCCATGAATAACACATTTACTCTCTACTGTACCTCGGGCGAAGTATTACATGATCGGTTTCCTCTGCCTGAGAATATGTTAAAAATGGAAGAAATCCAGTGTTCCTTTAGGAAGCAAAAGCTAGGGATGCAGCACATTTTTTAAGGATTGAGGAAAATGCTGGAAGAGACAGAAAACCAGGGAGGATCCAAAAAAGAAAAAAAAAAAAAAAAAAAAAAACAGCCGCAGCAGTCAGTAATGATTTGCGTCCCCTCCAGAATCACAGTTGCTGGAAGGAGAGAGAGGAAAGTGTGCATTCGTGTGCACATGTGTCTGCCTGCCCTTGTGTGTGTCTGTGGAAGTCAGCGCATATGTGAGTCTGAGGACTGAGTGTGGAGGGGCTAATGGAGTGTTGATTGCCTGCCGGTAAGCAGGCATCAGTGGGTAATTGCAGCTCTACGGTGTAACAGCTCTAAAATGAAGACGCATTTCACATTCGATCACTGAGCCTCCAGTATAGATGCATGTGGTTGTAGAAGTGGATGATATAGAGTTAGAGTGTACATGTAGCTCTATATAGCCTATGGATCCAATTTGAATGAATGGAAGCGTGATAGTGAGACGAAGGCCACAAACAAAATGACTCGGATGCTTATATTCGCCGGCTAGGTGTTATTCGGTGTTTCAGAGTATACTGTAGTTGCAAGCTGCCTTCTGTTTGCTGCCAGACCACAGGTTTAAAGGAGTTGCCACATTTTAACAGGGAATGCAGGCATTGTGTAGCACTGTAAAGCCATGCAGAGAGAGCAAAAACACAAAAAGGAGAGCTGCAGCTAGTGCATCTTGTCTTTCTTTTTCCTTCTGTTTTCACTCCCTTAGTGCCTGGTTGAAGTCTCCCCTTGGTGAACCTCACTCGTGTTGCCAGGCGACAAGGTTGCCTGGGAGCAGGGCTTTGATGAACAGTCACAGTGTAATGGAGGTAGCCCTGCCAACACACCAAACATAGAGATGGACAGGCCGACAAACACATGCATTTGTGCAAACACATGCCGGTGAATGTCATGTGAGCAGCCGGTGCGGACAGGACACAAACGCACCAAACACAGCCATATCTGGGCTTCGCTTTTAACTGCAGCTTTGGCACGGGCTTAACACTCAAACACAATATTATAAGCAGCAATTTATTCTCAGGACATTTTAAACATATTTTGTACTGCAGAGATTAATGCCTATGATGAGTTGAAATGAAAAGTATTTGGCACAATCAGTAGTTACAGTATTGCTATTGATATATACAGCACATTTCCTTGACCTGCTGAGGTGATGTGCAAACCGATGTTTTTAAAAAAAAAAAAAAATGTATTAAAACATTTCAAAGAAACACTGTGCTGCCTTGACAAATGTAATCCATCATTTTATACGCAGGACAGAATTTTTTCCTAACATAACTTTTTACAACTCATCTGTCATTGGATTTAGGTAAAGGAAAATATAAAACTGCATTTGCAATAACCGCTAACGGCCACAAAATATGCAATGGTGTCTCAGCTGAACATTATATAAAATTCATAGTTGATAGATACAAGATCATTGCGCATAATGAAAGAGTACAGGCACAGTGGTCAACACTATCAAAGCTCAGTATAACAATATGCTGAACCAAAATGGCTGGCTGAAGGGCAGCCCATCACACTCAGGGATGCGGTAATTAAAGAAACATTTAATCAATTTAGTTTAATAAGGTGGCTAACCCACATGCTCTGCCTGAAGCTCAGCTGCCGACATGTGCTTTTCATATCTCTTTACATCTTTAAAGTAATGTCCTAAACTACAACTTTTCAAATAACTGGCTATTTTCTTACTCTCACTAGCAGCATTCAAAATCTGACTCTGGTCCATGAAAGCTTTTACAGTCGCTCTAGGAAAAGTTCCTCTGGCACACATAAAGATGTGTTTTACATTTCTAGTGCAGGCAGCAGCATTTCAATTATGGCTGTAGGCTTATAGCCGCAACTCGCAGCCTTTCCAGTCGGCTGCGTACACAGATGCACATACCAATGTCTATTATGTTTGGGGTTATGCTAAAGGGCTGTGAGAGGGCCGCCTGCAAACATGCAGCTGGTGGCAGAAAAAAAACTGCTCTGTTTTTGTAACTTAGTAAAACTCAGTATAAAAGTTTTTAAATTCAAATTTAAATATGTGTTCACACTATAATGGCTGTGCCCCCATGTTTCATCACAGCTTTGCGTAACCACTCACTATAGTATGTATTTTTATAGTACAGTATTTGAAAATGTATGTAATGCGACCAACGCTTTTTCATGACCATTACCACAATCTTTTTCCCTGTCACTATAACGGCGTTCATATCTCTCACATCAACACTACTCTGGAAGTACACTCTAAAGCATATCTGCCTTTTGCACAAGTTTCCAGATCACCAACGTCTCCGCACAATATGTCAGTATTATCAAACTTTGCACGTATATCTAAGTTGCAAAAATGCTCCCTATGCTTATTATGCGGTAGTTACTATTTGCTTGCAGCAAAAGGATACTGGTTTGACTGAATAAAATAACACTCTATGTTAACCTTCATTAGGATTGAAAAAAATCCTCTTGCTGATAAATTTAAACTGCTGAAAAATCTAATAATCCCACCAGGTTGAACAAATATTTGTACATTACTGAATAAATTGTCAGTCTGTTTCATGCAGATTGATATAGTGAAATGATGTGTGTACATATACTTGTGTATTCATATAACACACAGATGTGCACGGGAGAATGTCTGTATCTGTCAGTCTAATTGTCATTATGGCAGTTAATTAAGCCAGACGATTTCCACTTCTGTAGTAATCATGGGTTGTGTGTGTTTGTGTGTCAGGAGTCCTCTACAGCCATGAATGAAACTCTCAGAATGTCTAAGTGTCTGCCCTCTATCTTCTCGGTTTCTGAAACAGAAACATTCTGTTGACATTGAAATCCCCATCAGCTTATCAAATGTCATAAAATGCTCACCGTATGTCAAGCCAGGAAAACATTGGCAGCTGTAACTCAGTAAACAACAGGTTAAAATGTCATTGTCATCACTTAGAACAGCTGCATCATCCACCTTTGTGACCACATAACTTCTGTCTAAGGAATTTCAATACTAATGAAACGACAATAGAGTTGTGTGTGGGAATTGGAATAGCTTAAACGCACTCCTGGCAAACTAAATGACCTGTGAAAACTGGTATGAGACACGTGAAGCTGTGATACATGAACAGATGGATTTTTTTTTTTACAGACGTGCTGCAAACTAGCCAAGTGTGAATACAGCTAATTGGAAGAACTGCGATGTAAACTTCCCTACCACATATGTGTGTGGGTAGACTTGTGCATTTGCAGGTTTCATATGCACGAGTGGAGAATTTAACGCAGGATTTCTTGCTGTGTCTTTCAGTGACCGTGTAAGGACATTTAAAGATTCTGGCATCATTTTGTTAAACACATCAAGTGACGGTACATTTCGTGCTGAAGTTTGTGGATATTTGTTTTCAGGTGTTATCCCTCAGTGTTTGTGTGTCTCCTTTGTGAGTGTATTACGCCTCAAACCATTTTGTCAGTCAACTACAAATGAAGAGGTAATATATAAATAAACCAAAGGCAGTGAAAGAAGACTGAAACTGACATTTGGCTTTCTTGGCTGGAGGCAGAGACGGAGAGAGTCCAAACTGAGAATTAGACAGTGCAACAGTGAGGGGTGAAGGAGAAGAAGACCCAGTGCTCTCACTCAGCAGTTAGCTCGACAGTACAGTACACTCCTAACTAAATCCATTTTGTCACGTTCACAAAGGCTAGGAACTTCTGTTGATTATGTTTCTGCAAGCAGACTCACTGCGGTAAGAGGTCAGTGTGTTTAACACACAGAAATTAATTGACCCTATTTTGAAATTATGATCCACTCAAGTCAGTGCATTAGTAGCAAAATAACTCCCTTACAATACTTTATTCACAAAATATTCTAAAGTACTTTACTAGATCTTCAAATGGCATGGCACCGTTAACACAAAAGGCCTTTCAGTGAATGTATAATGTTTCTTTTAGACGACCTTCATCAGACGTGAAATGTCCGCGCTGAGCTGAGAGGACATTGGAGATTTAAGGGTGCTACTGGATGGCACAACACAGTCAAGGAGTATAACCTTAACATTTTTAATTTTTTAATTTCACTTTTAATTTAGAAAATCTGCAAAATGACAGCATGTCAACTTGCGTAAGATATTTTGCTAGTCTGTCTAACCAGCAGCACTGTCCTCCCTAACCCGACCCTCCCTTGTTTTTCTCTGTTTTTATCTGTCCTGTCGTCATCTGACAGCAGCAACAACAGAAGCAGCAGTGGCGGCGGTGGTGACAGTGCCAGAGGCCACGCTGGTCTGCCACAGAGCAATCTGGCAGTCTGTTGCCTCCTCCCCCATCTTCTTCTCCTCCTCTTTCATTTCCATCCCCTATGCCGCCTCCCGCTCTTCCCCCTCTGTCTAAACTGATAGACACCTGAGTAAGACGCGGGGGTCAACCAAGGCAACAGAGCACGTTTGCCCTCGTCCACCATTTGATCGCACCTGTATCTGTGTGGCTGGTGCGATGGATGGCTGTTTATATTTGGCAGACATTTTGTCTTTCTGTTCTCTTCCCTGTTTCTTTAGCTTTGACCGCGTTCTTCGGGTCCTCTCCTGTTCATCTACGTTACATACGTTTCCTTTACCTCTGTTTTAACATGCATAAAAAAGTGGATGTTGCACAGGTTAAAAAACTGAAACTTATTGATGTAAATGTCATTGCGTTGACGATTTTTTTATGAAGACATTTGAAATATTAGATGGAACTGTGCTAACTCACCGTTTTTATTTTTCTGTATTTAAAAAAAAATCGGCTATTAAGGAACTCAGTCACATGTTTAAACACACATGTGGGATCTACATAGTATACAACTACAATTATCTCCTACTAGCAGCTGAAAGTGCTTTTCTCCTGAGCACACTAATGCTAGTTGTGGGTCCAGAGAGGGTTTCTTTACCTTTTTTGAAATGCATAGAAAAAGTTGAAAGATTTAAGAAATGAAAATAACTCGTGGCTTATTATTTATGTAGCCTGTCATCACGTTGAAGATATTTCGTTTAAAAGTATTTGAAGTATGAGATGGAACTACGCGGAGTCGCATTTTTATTCTGCTGGGTTTACAAAAAACAAACAAAATCGATTATTAAGGAAGTCACACCTGTAAACACGCATGTGGGGTCTACAGCGTATATACGACTACAATTATCTCTTACTAGCAGCTGCACTGGAGGACTGTAAGAGAGAAAGTGCTTTGCTCATGGGCACAATGATGCTTGTTGAGGGTCCAGAGAGGGTTTTACACACTCGTTTCCCCTCAAAAAAAAAAAAAATCTCCCCAGATGGAGTCAGAATTTTATCCAGTGTATGTCTAGTCTCAAGTCTACATTTCTAATCTGCTGGAGGCCTTGCTGGTTCATCACCCTCCCTCTCCCTGCTCCACTCCACCAGTATTTATTTTCCCTCCCTGGGCCAGACAGATGGGAGTGTTCAGGAATAAAAGCATCAGTATTTACCATATTATTTACTAGCATCGTCGCTAACCCCTTTAGCCATGCCAGGCAAAGAAAAAAAATATCACCTCCCCCTCCCCTTCTCCTCCTTATTGGCTTACCTGAACCATTTAGGATTTATGTGGGACAACTATCCTGTTGGAGCCATTTAGTAGTTTGATCAAAGATGTGTCACAGCGGGATTCACTGCACTGACCCACAGGTTAAGAGTGTGTTTCACACACTGTGTAGCATATATATCATACCATGACAGACGGATGGTTTTGTATCTCCGTGGACTACCTGAAACCAAATACAGACACTAATGGATTTCTCTCTGCAGTGTGAGGGTAACAAAGTCATAATAAGTGAGTGACTGAAGTGATGCTATAAAAAAAAATGGCTGATGATATTATTCTGGAGGTTTTCTACTGCGAACACTGGTAAACAGTGATGGGAACTTCACACTTGCACACAGGTTCACCTACACAGATTATTTGATAAGATTTTGGAGTGCCTTGATGCATATATTTGCATACTAATAAGGAAGAACTGCTCTCCACTAATCCAGTGTAAAGACGTACCGCTGTAAGATCTAAAAGCCACAAACTTTTTACCTAAGAGCACACATAGTGGTGTAAAGACAATGCTAATTAGTGTATTTATTAGCTGCATGTATATTATTGTGTATGTATAGTGTAACACCAGTGTTGCTGGAATAAGAAACTGCCCACTCTACAATTGTCCATAACCATGGGGACAAAACATTATCAATAACCTTTAGATGAACTATTTTTTAAGACTGAACTAAGCTTCATGTGTGAGTGCTTCTGTGTACAAGCCTGACTTTGTATGTGTGTCTGATGCTGGGAGTGTGTAATTATGGGCAGATTATGGGAGAAGCGGACGGCATGAAGCAGTCTTTGATGGGATTAAGCACTCAATTACCCAACTAAGTCTGCCCCCCCCCCCACAACTCACAGGTTCAAACATTTCACACACATGCAAACACAGATGTGCGTAAGCACTTTTGTGTATAATATATATATATATATATATATAAAGGTCTTTTAAGATCTAAAACAGTTTTACCTTTTTCTTATGCAGTCCAACCATTCCTTTCATTGGTCAGTTCATGCATCTCCTCTCAAGAGAATCAAACACTTCCATCCCTGTGATGATGGGACTTTACCCAGAACCATCCAGCAATGAAGAATTGCACAGATTTGAATTGTAAATCTGTCTAAAAACCCTTTCACAGTGGAAATCATAGGTGTTGCAAACACAAATACTTTGAATTGGCTGTTCTGTGAGAGATAGTCTTCATACTATATACCATTGCACTGCAACTGCATACTTTGAAGTAAGTATATTTTGAAGTTTGGCCTCTTCTTAAAGTAACCTTTGGTGCAAGCAGTTAAAGGTCTACTTAACCTTGTGTTGGTGAAATGATTACTGTGCCATTTGGTAACATCCCATGTGAGGGGGTGACATAACAGGGTTATAAATGTGCATGTAATTCATATTTAAAGCTTCAGGATGCAGAATGGTCTGTCACAGACTAGATTTTCTAAAAGCTGAAAACAGAGACAAGAGGAGATGCAGAAGACTAGTATCCTCTCAGACCACTTGAATTACAATATGCTGAAAAGTTATAAGGGCTTTTTTGTCCACTGATGTCCAAAAATACCGTCAGCTTAATAAAATATATATTTTTTTAGGCTTCCCCTTAATTAAACTTCTAAAATACCCTACTCTTTTTACCTCTTTGGTAATTGTCTGCAATCTAAATCAAATCAGATTTCCATGGTCAAAGGAATAGAAAATGGCCGTGGCCGTATCTCAAAATCCTGATGCACTGATGAGCACCTCCTCCTTGTAGCAGCTGGCAGCATGTGAGATATTTATGTGTTATTATATACAGTGCTAATGTGGTATATTGGACAACTTAAAGCATTTAGTAAATTAAATGAGGGTACAGAAGCTGCAAACAGAAAAAGAAATACGACATTTCACTGCACACTTTCACTGTATTGAAAAACATGCTGAATTGAACATTTAATGTGAATGCAGATGGAAAGTTTGTGGGTTAGCCTTGATTGCATATCAATTCAGTGGCACATCATTGCATCTCCTTCACGTAATCCTATTTTCGAAAAGGAATTGCATTCCTGCAAGTCATTCATGAAATTTTGCCTATTCAGAATGAAACCAATTTCCAATATAATCATCACTTGATGGTCCCAGATCTCAGTCCACTTCAACACGAAGCCTTCCCGATCTAAGCAACAGCCTATTGATCTGTATATGTCTCTTTACAGTCTAACTTTCACCGCTCCATCCTTTACAGCTTTACTTTTAATAGCTGTTCTTCCATCCACTACCCAGGCAGATATTGCTCCTGTCAGTGCCCTTTTACCAACAAATACGCCTGACATTTGAATTCACAAGTACAGTACGCCATGTGTGTCCATGCCTGGCTATATGGACACATAGATGTAGTTACTCCTGGGGATGCCCATTATCTGCCTGCATGGGCCTATGGGCTGGCAAATTGAGGGGTAGCTACTGTGGAAAGGTCAAGCCCTCAGTCAGGATGAGGTTTGTCACAGTCTGGAGCTGTTGAAAAATAGGACTAAGCCAGCATTACATTTAACACTCCTACCACTGTAGGGGACTTGTTTTTATATAATCTATGGACTAAAATAATGCATGCACAATTGAAATGACACATTTTTAAGTTGTGATTTTTGTATCACTAAGGGACTTTCGCAGCATTTTACTCCAGTAAACCAAACATGCATTCGTGTCAGATTTGTGTTAACTGATGCAAACCAAAATTGTAATTAGAATAATTTATATTCTAATCACTTACCTCTTATATATTATGGTATAATTGGTCAAATCAAATAAATTGTTAAGAACATCCACAATACAAAAACATATCCCTTGTTATTGAGGAGGGGGGAAAAAAACTAATAATGCCTGATACACATTTATTTTAAAGTTCAATCATTTACTATATATGATTCTGTTTCTGTTTCTTTATATCTTCATGAGCTACTGTAGCTACTTCCATAACTTAAAGTTACATAAATACAGATCATAACAATCATACAGCAAAATTCACACTAACAACAGGATAAAACAAGACTCAAAACATAACACGACTAAACACAACAGGCATGACTCAACATCAACTCGAAACCTAATACATGTTATAGTTGATAATGATTTCATCTCAAATAACTGAATGAGGAAATCATTTAGCAATTCATCCACTAACTCAAATAAATGTGGGATGGAGAGCTCTCATGTTTTAACTTATCAAATATGTTATAATGCATAAACTTGGGAAAGAATACCATGCCACCATTGCTTGATGATGAAATATCATCTGTTTATGTGTAATATATAAAGAGGACAAATTGCCTCCTTGCTTACTTCTTGTTGATCTCTTCTTCTGAAAGTCACTTGTTGCTTTTTAATCATTCCTCTCAAGAAATATTAAGAGTTTCCTTTGGATTTACGCGTACCTATGGGCACAAGAATGTAGGACAGTTGTCTGAAATGATTAACTTCATGGATCATAGTGTTCAACAGAACACTTTGAAATGAATATAACAGTGTGAATTATCTCAGTAGGGAAGCCAGAGTCTGTTCTACAGCAAATGGACTCATAATGACACAGAAAACTATAAGGTTATTTTTGAAGCCATCAGTGACATTTCTAAATGTGCTAAAATTGAGCATAAGTATAGTTCAGTATGAAATATGTAGCATTAACAGCATTTACACTGGTGTACCAAAACCATACAAGCATACTCTACGTCTGGAAAGAAAGAGAAAGACTTCTTTTTTTTTTTGTATTCTTATTGGGATAGATTTGGGTTTGAATAGGTCTGAGTGCTCTAGCTGAGCTTTTTACATGGCACTGGAAATGTTTACAGTACCAGGCAATGATAATTTCTGCACATCAATGCTGAATGGTTTGTCTGCTGCCTGAATTTGGGGGGTATTATCATCTGTAAAGTCTATCCAAAAGCATGTCACATGTCTGAAGGAAAGAAAGAGAAAATGAAAGAAAGAAAGATTGCTTGCCAAGCAGGGGTTGTTTAAGGGTGGCCAATCATCCAATTATCTGGATAAAACAGGTGGCACCTCATTGGGAAAGCTCATTAAAATGGCGTTCAATCTTGGCTGTTGGCTGCCTCTGGAAATGAAAGCACATTTCCTGTTTGGCCTGTTCAAATTTTTCAAATAAAGTCAGGCTGGGAAGAGAAGAAGCATTCCCTGATGCTGAATAATTGGATGTTTGGATCTCAGCCAGTCAAGATTTACTTGCTATTTCTCTTGCAGAATCCACGGTGGACTGGTCATCATGATGGAGTCTGGTCTTTAGGCCGTGGGCTTTGTCAGCAGAGCAAAGCGTTCCATCTGCTCTGTGGTTGTCTTTTTAATGCAAGAGCTGTGTTTTCCTCAATCTCATAAGTTTACAATGTCCTCTTGACGCCTATTTACGGTGCGTGAAAGTTTAAATTTAACCCACACCTCTTACACTTTTTTTAATCTGCACACCTTTGCACACACAAGCACTTCAAAGCCTTTACTGCTTCTGAGGGCTATTGGGCTTTTCTTCAATACTCATGATAGTTAGAGGAATCACACTATGACATTTTTTGCCCCATATCGCAAATGGTCTATAAAACCAAAGGTCAGGCTTTTTTTCATAGCGATTGTTCACCACTGTGGAAAAAAGAGGCCGATTGGGGGAAAAAGTGGGAATTGGTTTGCAAGTGCCTGCTTTACAGTTACCATGTCAGGGACAATAAGTCTTAATGGCTGTGTGGGGCAAGCAGGGGAGAAAAGCACATAATAGTCACAGTCCACTTCAAAACAGGTTGTGCTACTTTTTAGATTGCTTAAAATTTCTCTTTTTCCATAAAACGTCTTACATGCTTCCAAACAATGTTCATTTGTCTATATGGTAAGATGCACTAGCTGGTTAGGAAGTCCCTTTATTACACTGTTATTTACTCTAGAGTAGCTTCAAAAACACGATTTCAACCGTCATCACATGAAAGCTCCAGTCAGCACACGAATGAGCCTGATGGTGCTACAAATATCAGCAGACAAAGTGCTTTCACTTTCAGCAAAAAGAAAAGGCCTTTTTGCTGGTGGTGCACAATAAATGTCTTTTAATGTCCATTCATTTGTGTACAATTTATAAATACTGCATTCGCGTATATGTCTTTGTTTGAATTTCAGGAAAATGTCGCATCACAGACGGACGTGAAGCAATTAAATTTGGACAAAAAGTGCAAACTGCTCGGAAATTGATTTATTTTATTGTGTGTTTTCCATTTGTTTCATTTGTGGCATATACAATACGAAATGAAGTTTCAATCTATTCCATATACAATGCTTATCAGACATACCCTTAACTACATGCGAGGCAAAAAATAAAGTTAATATACAGTACTTGTAGATACTTGTGTGTGAGGGCTTCATACCTTCTCCAATAAACAGTTGTTGACAAAGTAAAGTAAGCTTCCTTCTGGATATTAGATACTCACTGAGTCAGAAGAAAGCTATCTATTTAGCCTAAAGGTATTTGCATTGAAAAACAAGCTAAAAACAAGATAACTGGCCTGCATAATGTCTGTGCTTTCTCTGTTTGGTCTTTGATGTCATTAAGGAATCCACGGTGTGCAGTGTAATGCGCAGCGGAGGTGGGTGGAGGCTGCTAGTCCTGTTGTAACAGTGTAATTTATGTCTACATCTGATGGAATCGCACAATCATCATATTTGTACAATCATTTTTCCCCTTATGATCAATAATTTGATTAGTAGTTGTAATCAGTCCAGCCCATTTTATTCACCTGCTGTTGCAATCAGGATAGTTAAATATGGATCCTATGTCTATGTTTATGCATCTTGTCTATCCAGTGTTTTTTTGCTGTGATGATGCAGCCTGGCAAAGCCAGACCTATCTCCACACTTTGTTAGAGCTGTGCCACCGCTGGAGATAGGTATGGCAGCATCCACTGTTATTCTGGATTTTCTCTCTGGGTTAGTTTGTATTTCTTTAAGCAAATCACACTTGTCTTGTGTGGCACTCAGCATAGGATGCAGTGACAGTGCCTTTGCAAAATGGTATTGGGGAGAAGTTGCTTTTGGTTGAAAATTTGCACATTGAGAAGAGAACTGTGGTATTAAAATGACTAAAATCCACATAAAAAAGTAAATGCCACATAAAAAGACTTGTGTCTCTGTCAAAACCTGGCATTTTCAGCATGTGTTTGCAGCTTTGTTAGGGTTACATCGGAGTGGAATAGTCGCCCAGTGGCACCATTATTCCAACAAAGTACATCCTGAGAGCTAGACTAGTGATGATGAACATAACTCAAGGGCACAGCTGTCCTTAACTTAAATCTTCTTTGATGATCAGGTATTTTTATATTTTCATATTATATTGAATACAGTAACTTACTGGACAGTACTATATTTAACCAGTGCAAATCTCTTGGTTATGTCTGCCGTACAATAACTTTCCTCAAAATATGCTAATTTAAAGCCTCTGGTACAAGACTTTAGCATTTCCCCTCTGGCAACTCTGACACTAATGCTTCACAACTGTATAGAATAGGTTTTTTAGGTTAAACTACTTATGCTGTACTTCTTAGTACTGTACTTTATTCCTACTGTCCACATATTCTAGGTTTTAATAAGATGAAGACATTCTTTATAAATAATATAGATTACATGCTATGTTGACCATAGGGATCAAAACTGCTCTTTTACATGAAGACCCTATAGAAGCCAGGTATGGGGGCCAGGAGGCATCCCCAGTCATCCTGAAGAAGAAGAGCTAATCCTCCCAGACAGCGGGGAACGGCTGCTATCCTGGCCTGTCACAACCACTCTGGGCCCTCACAGCTGAAGCCGTCACACTGAAAACCGGTGCTGTGCGGAGAAGAACAGGACACGGGGAAGAGCAGGAGGGACAGGGGACTATAAAGGAGAGTATTTACATGCGTCACTGTTCTTTTTATGTTTCCCAAAGGACTCAGGTGGAGTGGGAGGATTTATGATAATCGCCTAATAATATTGCAGGCTGCAGTGAGCTTTAAGGAATTCAGTTGGTTTTTTTTTTCTGTCAGCAGGCATTCATTGATTTACAGTAAATGACACAATGATGTCATATCTGTTCCACATTCATTAAACCACTTCCCACAGTAGGTTGGAATTGCCAAAAATTTTGGCTACATGTTGGCGTACATGTCACATAATTAAACAGACCATTAGATTATTGCATATTTAACACTTTCTAATTTTTTGCCCTGGCAGTACAGACTTCAAAATTAATTTAGTTTTGGGACTAAACACTTGGCAGTCAGTTGGATTTAGTTTCTTTCTCACAGAAGGCACCAAATATAATGAAATGGCAAATTGTTTTTCTGCCACTACACTAAATGTTCCTAAATTTAACATTTCGGGTTGCTGCAGTCAACATCTGACATCTGAATGGCTCCTCAGAGACAGCTTACCCCAAATGAAGTCAGATGAATCATGTGTAAATAATGACAAAGTTTAAAAGGATGGAAGAGAATCGAATATTTGTCTCACTTCTAATTCTTATGTAAAGCTGCTCCGTGGTGAGGGATCAGTGCATCAGTGATTTTCAGCTGTGCTCTTCTGCAAACTTCCTACATAATGTCATGGAGAACAAATCAACTCAACAGCTTGTGGGAGCAAGTTAAAATGTGTAAGTATACAAAAACATGTAGCATACAATCTTCTTCATGTTCCACAATACAAACAAACCACAAATTAAGACCCTCGTGCTTTCCTCCTTTTTGGTGCCACTGGTTAGTGTAACTGACTTAGTCAACAATGATCTAACCAGGGAGTGTAACACAACGAGTGGAAGCATGTCACAGCCTTGGGACCTTCAAGCGGAGACCAAAGGCTGTTCTGTTTCAATGGAGACCTATGGGGAGGAGTGGCTCAGTGTGAAAACAGTTGGTTATATAACAATCAGACAACCGCTGTGATGAGCGGTGATCTATAGACTACAAAATTATAACGGCAGCTGATAAGATCTAAATCATGCTCGTGATGAAACAACAACAACGTCTGTCCTGTAATAGATCACATATGCACTTATTTGTATGTTTTCTTCTTTATACTCCCTAAGCACATCAGGAAGCTCTAATGCCACAGCTAAGAAATCTGCTCTGCTGTACCACAAAACTCGCTGTCATACCCTGTATATTAAGAGAACGTTGGGTGACGTCAGAGAACTGATACCAATGACACGTGTAGCCAAAGTTTAAGCTTCATCAGCCACAGGTTAGTCATTACATTTTAACATGAATAGTAAATCTCCCTTTAGTTCATCATATTTGGTATAACTCACATGGTAACAAAGGATCTGATTTGTCATTTGATGCCAGTTGGTGGTTCGTTTTTTTTTAGTCTATTTAACTGTTACCATTCCAAGTTCAAAGTTAGCCTGATGCTCTCATTATTCAAAAAAAAAGTGAAAACCAATCCTGCTGACAGACGGACGGACAAATGGGGCTGACCACATAACCTCCTTGGCGGAGACAGCGGAACATTACCAACATGTGACCTGCTTAAACTCTCTTTCATTTTGATCTTCTGGGTCCCTCATTCGCATTCAATATATAAAGCGAGAATGGCCACGTTTTTGCAAACATGCAAAGATACAGCAGCGTTCACTGCCCTGTACAGAGTGCAGTAAAAAGCTGACACTGCTCAGTCTAAACTACTAGATGAATGGACGTTTTTTTTTTGTTTTTTTTTTATGTGAAAAGCTCCCTAATACAGCTTACCCCTGACCAGTCACGTATGAAATTTCATCAGTAGTGGTCTTTTCTATATGAAAAGAAGGAGAGTAAAAAAAAAGAGGATGAGAGTTGGAACGTAGAGAGAAAAATAGATCAATATTTAATTTTCTCCCCAGGAGATATGTTCAGGCACTAATCAGCAGCGACGGGAAAAGATGACACCTGGAATAGCAAGCAGCAGAGCTGAGCTGTCCTCTTCTCCCGCCACATCTTTTGCCTCCAAAAGCAGCCGCTCAGTTCGGCCCTGCTGTCTCTGTCAGCCCTGAAGTTCTCGTTTATTCAGTCAAATCCATCTATCCATCGTTCTCTGTGCTACCTATTAACTCTCCAGTTTCTTTCTCTGACTTGTCTGCCCCCGTCTCCCTCTTCCTTCAGCCATGTCTCTCGTTCTCACTCCCTCGCTGGTCTTCGGCTTGACTTGCCCAATCGCTTCCTTCTCCCTTCTCACTTTCAATCTTATGCTCAATAACTCCTTGTCCGCCCTGACATACTAGCAGAGATTGGTCTCACAGAAGAAAGAAGAATTTCACTTAACAAAATCACTGTATGTGCAGCAGGTATCGTTCACAACAGGGATCCCGCTGTGTGTGGAATTGGTAATCCTACATTGTGTGCTCATTCTTCCTTACAAAGCTCACAGACAGAGCTCCCTGCACATGAATCTGGCCCAGTNNNTATACAGTACCATTGTTGGAGATCCATAGCCCCTTAGTGTGAGATAAATTGCCATATATGGGCGATATATTTCCTGGAAAGGAGAAATAGAACACAGACTAATTTTCAAAGCTTTCACATTTTCATTTAGCAAAATCAAACCACCCATCTGTATTTCAAAAGCATTTCAAATTCATGTTCCTTCACTCACTCAGGGTTTAACAAGACCTCAAGCATAATGAGCTTCATTTCTAACTTGAACAAATTCATACAAATTGGGTCTTATCGCTTCAAATTACTGCTCTGATTTCTGTGCCAGAGATGCCTGCCTGATAGCAAGAATAGTACTGTTTTTAATATCCCATACCAGAGGTGGCAGAAGACAGTACGCAGATCCTTCCATGTAATAAAGTAAAATACTCAGCATTAAAAACTTAGGGTATCATCAGCATAATATACTGTCAATTTTAGTGAATTATTGTGAGTTATTCAGCCCAAAGTGTATGTAGAGTTATTGGTTATAGATAATTTTATCAGTAGTATAAATAGAAGTATAAATCTATCTGTGTTATCAGCAACTGTTGCAGTAACTGCTGCTGCAAAGCTGATTCTGCTTCATGTCTTTTTAAAGATTTAAAGAGTTTTTGACCTGAAGGTAGGCACGCGCTGAATGCGACGAGGCAGCCTTATGCCGCCTACACTCCTCACGCCTGTGAGCAGATCAATCATGCTGTCCATCAAAATTCATTTTCCTTCTTCTTTCCACTGTTGTTGTCATGATAGACTCATGATACTGGTAAAATACAGAAGCTTCATTTGACTGGGGAGCCATTTCAGGAAAAATATGCTGCCATTTACATTTATTTGCAAGTCATATATCACTGACTTGATGGGTTACTGTTATTGTTGTGTCCGTAATTTCAGCTTCAACTGAAATCAACAGCTGAGCAAATATTTTCAGTTAGTTTCCCCAAATGTAACACATTAACACTGTTTTGAAAATAGTAACCTCAGAAATCCAAGCTACTCTGCAATCTCTCTCTGCTCAATTTCTTCTTTCCGAAGTAAATGAGTGAATAAGATAAGAGCTTTTGGAGGTAAGTGGACCTTATCAAGTGGATGGAAAGGTTGTTCAAGGTTGATATGTTGTGGGCAATTCTGACATCGGACAGCTAGCTAATCAAGCTGTCCTGCAGATAAACAGAAAGCACACACACACACACACACACACCCACGCACACATAACCAGAGTGAGCTCAGGAGACAAAATTACCATAGTAGACTTCCCTTTCAATATTTCACTTTACAGTGTATTTCTTCTGACACTCAGACAACTCTGGCCTGTTGGTGGGTGTAGTATTGGTCTGTGTTGAAAGAAGAGTATCTGTATGTGTGAGTGTGTATGTGTGTTCGATGGAAGTCTCTTCTGTCTACACAAAGCCTCAGGGGGGAATAGAGAGAGAGGCAAAGAGACAGAGAGAGGCAGGAAACCTTTGGCCCCAATGGGAAGTCCCAATACAGCTGCTGCCTGCCTGCCTGACTCTTTCTCTCCGACTCTCTGCATGCACTGTCAACCTGTCTGCCCACACACACACACACACACACACACACACACACACACAGAAATGATAAAATCTTCTTGCTAGCTTCTGCCTTTACACTGCTGTAAATGCAGTTACGACTCCGAAACAGTCAATTTCATACTTAAGCCGCCTGCATGGCCCACGAGACAGAAGGTGACGCGTAAACTGCACATGCATGCGCACACACAGAGCTTCTCCCCTAATGGGAGACATCGTGTTTAATTAATACTGACACCATACTCATAGCAGGAAACTGCCCATGTTGGCGTGTGCGATTTTATATCTGTGTGTGTCACAGTAAACGCCCAGAAGTTACTACATCGACATTATATGGAGCATAGTGGTGGCCATATAATATTATGCAAAGCTCATTCCCACACATGGTGAAGCCAATCTCCCTCTCAATGTCACCTACAAAGACTTAAGAATGCCTCAATTAACTTATTAGCAATTCTTTTCTGCTCAACATGAGAGCTAATGAAGGAAGTATGGAAAGGAAATGAGCACAATGCTAGGACATAGGCATCTGGAGCATTGTATTTTGCAGTGCTCTGGAAGAAAAGTAATACTGTAAGCTTCTGATGTCTCTAAAAAGTTTGCAGGCATATTTCAGGATAAACCCACAAGGCTTGGGCTTTATTGGATGTCAGCACAGATGAATTCACAATGTTGTGCCATCTCAGCATCTTGTGGGACGCGCTTAACCCCTTTGTTTTTATTCTGGTTTACTACAACTTCAGTCTTATCATGGCAGTCTTGCCCATCGACCTTATCAGAAATAAATCATTTTTACCTACTCAGTTATTTGTAGAAATTTGGGAACGTAGCAACACAGCTCAGCATACTTCAGATTGTCAAAAAGGCAAAACATCAGAGAAAAACAACCATACAATAATATTACTTATACTATAGTCGCTTATCCTTTGCAGGGTCACACTGGAGCTGATTGTAGCTGACAGTGGGCAACAGTTGGGGTACACCCTGGATAGGACCTCATAGTTTAGCTGAAACAAAGTCTTTCTGCCAGAAAGCGCTGAGGGCAAACTTCTCCCACATGGACATTCACACCCGCGGGCAATTTCGAGTCACCAATTAACCTGCATGTCTTTGGACTGTACGAGGAAACCCACACAAACATGGGGAAAGCATGCAAACTGCACACAGAAAAGCCCCAACCAGCCAGTGGGTTCATACCCAGAACCTTCTTCCTTGTGAGGGGACAATGTTAATACCTGCACCACCAATCAAAAGGATCAAATATTCCACTGAAAACATTTTCCAGACCAGTATCCTTTGAAGTTTGAATACCACACCACACTTTAAGTTGTAATCCAGCTAAATGCCAGCCATTATTGTATGTGCACCGTGTGCAACGTTATAATAAAAAAGGCATGCACATGTTTTGGTCTAGATTATTGTCAGCTAACATGTGCAAAGATCATATGAAGTAATTACCACAATATCATGAAATAATAATTGCTAAAATGGAAAAAACAAGACTGTGGTTGTGGAAAAAAGCTAATTATTCTTCCCCACCCCACCCACTTTCCTTCCCTCTGTCATCTTCTCCTGCAGCCTCTTCCTCATCTCTATAAACTTGTTGTCTCCCTCTGTTCTAATGCCTCTCCACTCTTTCCATTTATACTTTCATCTCTCTCCTCATTCTGTTCCCACTCTCCCTCTGTTCCTTCCTCATTCCCTCCCTCTCTCCCCCTGCAGGCAGTAACCGTCTTGCACAAAGTGACGCGATGGTTGTAATTGGCTGCCCTCTGCAACAAATCAGATCACAGCTGGCGATGGGAGTGCTCCGGCGATTACCCATAACCCTCCACCCCACAGATCAGGGGGCTAACTCCAGAGAGACTGGAAGATAGACAAGAGAGAGAGGGTTACAGACTAATTTTGTTCATCAACACCGCTTTTTCCTCTAGTCGCCCCCCCCCCCCTTACTGTTGCACCACAGTTATATTGGTCATTTATCGACTGAAAGCATTACAAACAACAGTTCATTGTTAAGTGGTTCCTTTTCAGATTAGCACTGAGCAGAGTGAAAGGGCGAATGATAATAAAGACCTTCTCTGTTTTTAAAGTATCAGCTGTTGGTTACTGTTTTCCTCCCTCCTCTCTCTCTCTCTCTCTCTCTCTTTCTCTTTCATTCCCTCTCACATCACCTTCTTTCTGTAAAGAGAAAGGGGGCTGATGAGATCTCTGGGCCTGTGAGCAATTGACTTGAGATTGCATGGGCTTCTCAGACACTCCATCGACCCTCCATTCTCAGCAAGGGGTCACGCTTGATGTGCTCCTTTATTAGCTCAAATTAGGCCTCTGTGTCTCTGAGAAGGGAACATCCATCTCCTTATTCATTTGTTCTTCTTGTCCCATTTATTTACTTAGTTGGCTAGGCAGTGGGCTGTTTGGACAGAGAGCATTGGTCGCCCCAGGCAGGGACACAAATAACGTCTTATGCACGTTAGTTACAAATTATGAATGCTGGGTGAAGGTCACAGGGAGGGAAATAGGTGAGGCTAAAGGAGGAATAGGAGGATGAGATGACAAATGCAGTCAGCATGATCTAACACTGCACAAGTGCATAACTTAATAACCTTGTTTACGTAGTTTGTATTACCGCTGACCTGTTTTTACAGCTGAACATGACAGCACTATTTCTTATATGGCTATTTATTTCCATAAATTTTACTGTTGTATGAGAATTTTTTATGATGTAAAAGTCTTTTTCTGTCAATTTTTAGTATCAGTATTGTATTAAAATTCAAAAGTCCTGAGTGGAGGCACTTGAGAAACTTACCTCTCTGTTCAAGGATGCTTCATTATTTGTGCAGTACAGAAAAATTTCCATATATATGCAGAGGGCTGCAAAGCTAACATAGAAGGCAAACATTACTTTATTCATTTTGTATTTTATTCATCAGAGTATTCATTAACAAGTTTAAAATAGGTGGTTTACAGTCAGTGACCTTAAACATGCAAAACCCTTGGTAATACCTTTAAATTTTAAAATATAAAGCGATAAATGATTTGTGATCCCCCTTTTTTTTTAACAGAAATTTCATACATTTTAAACTCTTCATACCTAAAGAGTGAGCGTCAAAATTTGTGATTGGAGTTTTCTAAACAAACTCAAAAGGGCGGTAATCTAAGCCCTCCATCTGCACTGTTTATTGTTTCCTTCGCTTTTGGCCAAGTGGAATGGAGTGCAGATCTTTCATCAATGGCTTGCCATTGCCCATTGCCACAGCTGACTCACAACTCAATTATTGGGTCATTAACGCACTTGATCAATTTATGGATTGACTGGCATGGGAAGCAGTGAACCCACGGGCAGTAGGGAGGAGGATAAACAGAAACACTGTTTAACAGGAGTAATTTGTTAGATATAAGAGCATTCCCTGTAAATTAAACTTTAAGGTGGTGACATGAATGAATGAAGCTGTTGCATAATTTTTACCTTTTTGTAAAATGCACCAAATACATCAGTATCAGACACACATAGAAACACGCTAACGAACCTCAGTAGTTAGTCATGGTTACACAACACCGACATGTTTAACCTCTATCCCTTTGATCATTACAATAGAAACGCTCCAACAGAAATTAAGCCTCCCACAGGCCCCAGCCTCCACTAGTAGGATGCAAAATGTCACCTTGCTGACTTGACTCTGGGTTCGTGTCTCTTTCAACACAGCAGGAGGCGCTGGGCTGAATGATGAAAGGTGAAGAACATGTGAAAAAGTGTTATTGCTGTTTTTCCATAAGCAGAGATTTCGCTTGTCAGTCAGAGTACAGTCATCTCCGGAGGCCAACTCTGTGTTTTCTCCTTCGGCTTTGGTTCTTTTAGCAGTCTGTATTTGAACGGAGAAGAAGTGAAAGAGAGGTGGAGGGAGTGCCTGCTGGGGACTGATGGGAGCAGACAGAGAGTACAGGGGTTAGTGTCAGACCGAGAGCCTCTCTCCTTTGCTTATCTGAGATTCTCTCTCAGTCTGATCACGAAACGCAGCCCCGACTCAACTCGAGCAAAGAGGAGAAAAGCTGGACCCCCACAGCCATCCTCATTGCACATACCCCCTCTTCTCTCTCTCTTTCCTGTCTCTCTCCCTCTCCTTTCCAGCCATCCGACTCGGGGCGGTGTGCTGGCCTTTAAAAAGGCAAACTTGTAATCTGATAATTAACAATCTGCTAAATTTCTCAAAAGGAAAACAGTCATGAGAAATGTCTGCCTCATGCCTGTGAGTAGGATGACCTTTTGCTGAGGCTGGAATGGCAGGCGAGGCGAGGCGACTCACTTAGAAGCATTTAATTAGCTCTGCTCACGGCTGTGTGCGCTGCCAATGGACAGAGGAGGGAGGACGAGATGGAGAAGAAGGGAGGAGGAGGGAGATAGTCAAGGAGGGTTGGAGGCACGGGGATAGAAAACACTCTAATTCCAGAGGTCTCTTATTTAATACTTGCACTCAGTCTGTATGCAACAGTATATAACTCACTTAGTGTGGAGCAAAGGTAGAAGAGGAATGCAGGGAGGGAGGTTGGAAAAAGGATGCACTAATAACTAGAACCGTTCAGCATTATTCTTTACTTTTGCTGTTGTTGATTGTTGTTGACTCTGCAGGGAATTTTCTGTCGCAACTTCAAGGTGAACCTTGGAGGTTGTGTAGTGCCCTTCAAAGTCTGACTCAAAAAAAAGAAAAGATCGGGATTTTCTCCTTTCTCTGCACTTATTGTGATTTTTTTTTCATGTTGGCTCTACGTCTCTCTCGACCCGGGCTTTCTCACATATCTCCACTCTAACCTCAGCAGCAGTACAGGAACGTATCAGCCCTGTGGCATATACAGGAGCATTCCCCTGTATGTCACTGTACATCTGCTGGAAGTTCAAGGCTTACAAAGTAGTGAGAAATGCATAGATACACTGCTGTATAGTGCTGGAGTAGGAGGTGATGAACCCCATGTCTGTTCTTTATATATACTTTTAGAATTGAACTGCAATGAGACAGTTCCCCTACTGTGATCTTTCTTTCTTGCTTCAGTGTTTATTACTTTATGGAATAGAATATGTAAAAAAAAAAAAAAAAAAAAAACATTTCCAAAATCAAACACTGAGCGCTGTCATAATATCAAATGCAAACTGAAGCTTCAAAGTGATTTATAGGCGGAGAAAAGAGATAATGTATCTCAGAAATCCATAAACAAAACAGCCTAGAGGAAACCAATGGAAGTCAATTCAACAAAGTCAATAAAGGATCATTATTCCACCTCATTTCAAGCACAGACAGACAAACGATGAGTGAGATATTAGCATTGAGGCTCCAAGAAGGAGCCGCAGCTAATGCACTTAGAGGGTTAATCACAGCATTTGTATGCAAATATGTATTTAAGTGTGTCTGCCCTTATGGGAGGGTTTAATGAAGGAATTGGGCCCAGGCAGTAGGTGACATTCAGCGCCTGTGTAACCTCAGCGGATAACTTCCCTGACGCTATTTGTGAATGTTAATTGCTTTTTGGCTGCCGTCGCCTCCCCCAGTCTCCACCTGTCCCTCAGTCCCGAGCAACATGGGACTCCTTCTGTCCTTTAAGCCAATCTGTTGTTTAAAAGAAAGAATACTCTCCAAGGAATAATGTTTGTTGTGTTGCAGCATCACGCCAAAACTGACGCCTGTATGACAGAAGTGCCTGTTTGCAGAAGAATAAAAAAACATAGAGGCAAAACTTCAATTATCTAAAGCCTGACCCCTTTTCTGTTTGGCTGTGTACCTGTTGGAAAAATAGCGTAAAACCCTCCGTGTCTGCTCTCTTGTTTGCCTTTTATTTTTCCACCACCATGTGCAAGTAGCAGTGTAAGATTTGCATATCCAATTGAAGAGAAAACTAATCCAACCAAATATAGATTAGTGTGAGGGGGCACTGCATAACACAAAAGAAACCAGCATGCCTATATTCATTTTCTCAATTCTCATCCACAAGTACAACAAAAACAAGACAGAGGAGCGGAGGTGAGATGAGGAGAGAGGAGAAGAGGGAGGGGATGAAGATAGAGATCTTTCCATTTCTGACAGGGTGCTTTGAATTGAGGTAATCCACAGAAGTGTGAAAATTAAAACCTCATCTGTTAAAAAATGCAAATAGACCTTTTGGTTCAGCTGCAGAAGGAAATTTGCCCAAATCAAAAGATTAGCACCAATATTTATGGATTATGTTTCACTTTTATGCTCTGTATTCTCACTCCCCCTTTCTTTCTTTCTTTTTCTTTTTTTTTTTTTTTTTTTTTTTTTTTACTCTTACTCCCTCTCTCACCTCATCCAGATTTCCGTCAGGGTATTAAGATCTCTCTGTTTCACAGAGATGTAGGGAAGAAAGGGATATGGATACAGACAGAGAGAGAACAAGAATTTGATACAGACAGTGAAATCTACCTGTGATCTAAATTTGGCCTACAATGCTGATATCAGGTACAATCCATAAGTACTGTTCTCAGCCTCTTAGCAGGTTTCACACCGGCAAATGAAATATTCAGTGTGGTAAATTAGACCTAAACGTCACGTCTTACAGCCATAAAGTAACACCCTGAAATAATCACACCATAAGCATCTGTATTTCTTTCAGAAAGTATGTGCTCATAAATAAACAGCATAAAGCTTGCGATTGGCTGGAAGTGACACTAAACATTTATGAATGCCATGAATCTGTGTAAAAACACAAACCATTTAGTCTGGAGTGGTGTTTAATGGGTTCGTTAAGTGGACAACATTGCAAAGTCTGTTTCACAGCTATCGCCTGCTACGGCTACCACCTCTCTGTTTTATTTTGTCTATTGCTTGCAGGTTGCCTCTCAGCTAGCGATGTTCAAGCAAAAGCCATATAAATGCTAACAACAGACCATTGATTTTCCTTTGTGTGTGTATGCGTGTGTGGTCTTCTCTGATACATCAATCTCATTAACATGTGGAGCTCGGGTGAGAGCCTCAGAGCTTGCAATGAAAGACGTAAATTTAAACTGTCTCCTGTACAAAATAATGCAGTGTAGTAACAATGGTTTCCACAGTCGGCTGTTATTTGGCAACATTAAAGCAGTAAAGCAAAGCGCGAGTAAACAGTGAAGAGGAGGGGCAGGAAGGTGGAAGATGGATGCTGATTTATCTCCACAAGCACATCAGGCTTTAGCAACTTATAGAGGAGAGGAGTGTCTGTTTGTGAAAAGGTGTTGCGAGCCATCATTTTAGCATGGTGACATTAGAAAGAAAGGGCACAGGGATCACAGGGATCAGAGTGTGTTCGTATGTGTGGATGTGTTGTAACAACAGAGTCATGACATCTACGGTACCCTTTCACACATAATAAAGTGTGTGTTGTCAGGCAAGACAACAAAGATGGTTCACACTATCTTTGTTGTGGACGATTAGCAGATGTGTGAACATGACTTAGACATGAAATAATTTGTACAAAAATTCCCAGGAACATAAAGGCAAAGCATGTAACATTTCTCGCTTGTGTTTGAAGAGAAATGGAATAGAAAAATGAAATGTTATTTCCTGACTCTGTCGCAGCGGTTATATTTTAAAGCACAAGTAAGCACACCCGTACCTTTGCAAAACTCAAATAGTCTAGAAGCAATGTACAGCAGAAAGAGGAGACCAGTGTCGGTTTTTTTTTTTTTTATATTGTTCTGACTGCACACACTGTTACAGGCTAAAGATACAAACACACTGGCAAAGGTCCACGCCCCCATGTATCTCCTGAACACAGCAAAACAAGAGCGAAATGGAAAATCCAAGCAGAGGGCAGGGTCTCTGCAGGTAAATACCCATTCATACACTGACAGAGGGTCAGAAGTGACGACTCAGAAGCGTTATTATTGTAAGAGCCTATATTGTGTAGAAGATGAAGTCCATTCTGAGCTACATGGCAGCTCAACATAGAGATATAAACGTCTCCTTCTGAGGTAAGGAAAAGACAATCATTTTCAGGTGATTATACATTAATGAAACCATAATGATGAATATTACATTTAATTTCTGCAATTTGACCCTCCTAAATCCCCCTAAATATTCAACACTGAATCTTTAACACGAAGAATGGCATTTTATATCTTAAAACCTTTTTACGGAAACATTAGATCTTGTTCGTGTTAGTGTCACTCAGGATGGAAAATAGGAGTAGACAGTGCAACACAGATAACGCGAATGTATACTGTACATGTATACTAACATGACGTAACCAAACCATTCATTTTGGCATTCGGCAGCCTGATGTTTCTGTATTTCAATTCATTATTTTAGCTTTGCTAGTCAGCGTGTAGCACTTCTTCTTTTTACATTATTAGGTAAAATGGACAGCCAGATACAGAGAGATTGTGTGTGTTCAACATACCCACCCCACGAAATCCTAACATTAAGCAAATCTAGTAGCTATACAATGTTTTTGCTGTCAGGCACACTGTCAAATCTGGGAGCTAATATGCTATTTTCCCTCACTGTTGCATCCCTAAAGTCTCAAAGGCTGGAGGGTTAAACCTGAATCTACAGTTGACTTTGAGCTTCATCACAGGCTTTCAAACATTTCCATTTCTCTCCCTCCCCCGTCATTCTCGCTGAATGTGGAAGACAAATGCGTCACAGCGATCATAAGCCTTTTTAATCAGCGTGAGAGATTGCCCACATATCTGTTAACTCTCTCACTAATGGCTATTCTTCCTCATTAGGGAATGCTATCGCTCCTCTCCCTTCACCACGTGCAGGCGTGATCAATTTCGCTATCATTTAGGACAAGATCAATCTCCCAGCCCCTCTTCCTTTTTAAACTTCAATATATCCCCCTTCCATCATGATGCATTACAGCATCTAATTAGTCGCATAGCCTCGGGAAGGGAACTGGAGCAGGGAAACAGGTCTGTACATTCCAGGTGGGATCCTGTATCATCTTCATTAAAGCAGCAAATCCCATATACGTACTTACACCACATATAAAGGCAGGGGAGTTAATAATGGTTTCCTGCACAATAGTTTTAGTTTTTTTAAAACCTGTGGTACATAAAGATACATGACAAATTAAAGGAAAAACCTAATGGGAATGATGTCTTCCAGGATGACAATGCCCTCATCCACTGCTCACTGAATGCTTTGATGAATGGAAAAATTATATTAGTAATTGAATACCTATGGGAGATTTGGACCGACATGTTAAACTGCGCTCTCCACAACTAGAAGTGATATAAGTAAGCAAATCCTTTATTTAAGTATAGGTAGAAATACTCCACAAGTCTTGAACTCAAAATGTTAATTATAAGTAAAAGGGTTGCAAGTATTATCAGCAAAGTGTACTTTCAAGTATCAACATTAAAACTACTATTATAAGAATTATAGTATCATGCATAATCATATTATTCTGACCTTAAATACACGTAAGAGCATTTTTGTGCGAGCCAATTTTAATTACTTAGTGTAGTACTGGGATAGATAAGTACTATAGTACTCTACAGCATCACTGTATATCACAATGACAACAATAACAACTATATGTGTCGAGGAAATTTAGTGGAGTAAAAAGTATAACGTTTCCCTCTGAAATGTAATGGAGTAGCAGAAAATGTTAATACTTTAAAGACTCGCTGTGTAATATTTAGTGACATCTAGTGGTGAGGTTGTAGATAACAGCGCTCTGCCCTCACGTCACCCTGACCTACGGTGGCCACTAAAAACGTGAAAGCCTCTTTGTGCACTTTATGCTTTTTTTCCTTTAATTTTGTCACCTATGTGTGAATTGTTAGTTTGCAAAAGCTTTAATTTTGCAGCAGTTTTTCAATTCTTTTACATGCTTTCACTGGACGTGCTCTTTTTAAAGTGTGGTTAGCACAACAGACTGTATATAAACAGTGTATGGCTTGCTTGCTGCCAGTGGATGCATTTGCATTGTGGATGCTTCTCTCATCCCAACATGTCTGGTTATTAAATTCTCGCCTATTAAGTAAACATCTGCTCTCCTGTATGTCCATTCTGCCTTGCATGTCTTTGCATTTACTAGTCACTAATTTTAATATCCATCAGTTAATGAAACAAAATAACAAATAGGGGGTCGGACTGAATTGTTTAAAAAGAACTGAAAAATGGGCCTAGGATCTAACAAAGTTAGAGTTTAACGGCGGATATTTCCTTCTAGAGTGAGATAAAGTCTTATCCTTTGGGTAGAACTGAATGAAAGTATGGATGGGCAGGCTTTTAGTGAGGGCATTTGGGAACCATTGTTTCCTCAGCATTTAGCTCTGTTATAAGGTCAATATAGCTATAAAAGCTTTAGAGACACATAACATACTTATAAAACCTGAGTGTAAAGTCTTGCCTTGAAGCACAACAACAAAGCAAAGACATTATATAGTCAAAAAGCCACTGTAAGTGAGAAGAGCGCAAACAAAGAACAACAAGTGTAACACTTAAGTGACACCGATTTCATTTGAAATGATAATTAGACATTTTGTTTGGATGAGGTTTTAATCATGCCATGATTTTAACTTTCTTCCTTACTGTGCAAAATCTATTATCCGGCAGCACAAGGTTAAAAAATAATACTCGACTTTATGATGTGCAATATGCAGGGCACAGTCCTTTGAAATATTACACCTGATAAGAGTGGATTTAATTATTATGTGTATTTCATGGCCAGTGCACAATGTAGTTGAATTTATCACACCAATGGGAGCTAATAACACCAGCTTTTTCCTTTGTAATAATTCCCAATATACAGCCTGAAATGAGCAGGTTAATTCAGATAGAGCTAGACTATACACAAATTATATGTATTGATTACATTTTGTTACCACAGACATCCAGTTGAATTAAAAACCTTTTTTACTCGCCAAAGTATTTTCTTATGGTTTTCGTGAAACTGTTTTTCGCTTTTATTCAATTTACTTTCTGAAATGACACTGCTTATTGGTATAATCTGTTTTGGTTTTCCCCAAACCCAACGTAGAAGCGTGGCCAAAAACTACCTTTCTGCTGCGCACCTCTACATCCAACTGTAGTGTGGAGAAGGAGGTGAAGAAAGAGGACAGGGTAGGTATTATTTATTAATAGTCAGTCTCCCCAAAGCTCTGTAAAACATCCTGTTGAGCTCCCTGAGGTGAGCGCTCAGCTTCAAAGCAATTAAAACCGAGGCTATGAGAGTGGGAAACGAGCGAGTGGATAGAGAGGGAGGCAGAGAGGCCTGGCCAGTCATAGGGCCACTGGGCTTGGCTGGCTGCACGGTCGCATACTGTACACTCAGCTTTCATACCTGGGAGGACAAGAGCCCTGAGAGGGATCACCTCCAACCCGAATCAGGGATCCCTTGTCTGGGCTTAAAGCTCCACTGAACCTGGGGACAGAGCTAAAATCTCTCGGGGGGATTATGCAACCATAATAAGTGAATGTAGTGATCCTTCGCCTCTCTGTGCCTCTGAGTCATGTTAAGAAGCTGCAGAGGAAGGACCTTTAATGCGGACCAAGAAAGACAAGATATTTCTGGTTTAACTTAACTTCAAAGACCTTCAGAAGATGTTTCAGTGAAGTAGTTCATGCTAATATGTGAATATGAAGCCCCAACATATTCTAGATAGGAATCATCGGTGAAACAAAACTAGATAATCAGAATGTTTTACATTGGCCCCAAAGCAGCCAATAGCAAAAGCCTTCTTAGTATACCGTACCTGAAATTTCTAACAACAGTAACGTGCTTTCTCACATTGTATCCACAGCCGTTCTACTCGTAAACTATAACTCTCATAAACCAGCATGAAGCAAGGTTAGGCCTGTATCCATCAGCAAGTGCTGTAAGGCATCATAAAGGCAGCTTAAGTGGTCTTTAATAAAGATTTAAGGGTTTTACATGCCTCTGAGGCATTTTCTCATAAAAACCTGAAAGGTTTTGGTGAGTCATTCCATCTTATAGACCTGTAAACCTTAGCATCCTCCTCTGGCCACAGTGACAACATGATCGCCTTTAGCGTTTTGTTTTTTTGGTGCCTCCAAGTGCCTCATAACTCTAGCATAATTGCCCTCAGATGAAATCCTGTTCTTGTAAACCCAGTTGCTCATCCATTTTCTTTTTACTTCTCTCTCCATTCCTCTCTTGTCACCATCCATGATTATATTTGTCATGAGCTTGATTTGATCAGAGGGTAAAATAGAGGGAAAGAGAGGAGATCTGTGAATAACTTATAAGTGCTCCCTCTTCAAAATTGAGGCATTATGATATATTAGTTCCACTTCTTTGCCATTCTGTGCCCACCGTCAAGGTGGGTTATGCAACCGAACAGGCTGAGACAAAGCAACTATTTTGGGCAGAAAGTCCATGTTTTCCTCTGAGGCACTGCAGAGGAGCTGCCTTGCCTCCAGGACAAAGAATACAATATAAAGTCAGAAAAAGACCTAAAGGAGCAGAGGAATTGGCAGCTACCTTTGCACTGGAGGTATTGAAGAAGACAATTATTTACAAGTAGCCTAGATACTGGAGGGCTAGCTGAAAACACATCCATCCCTCTATTTTCTTCTGCTTATTCAGGTTCAGTTCCCAGTGGCAGCGGGCTAAGTAAGGTAGCCCAGAAATCCTTATCCACATGTCCCAGCACCTCCCATGAGATTCCATGGCGTTCCTGAACCTGACAGGGTATGTAATACCTGCAGGGTGCTCGAGGTCTGCCCCACGGTCTTTTCCAAATTGACCACACTTCCACAGAATGACATTCGGGAGGCAGCCTGATCATTTTCTCATCGCCTGCTGAGAGCAGCCTGTAGAAAGCCTTGCCTCCACTTCCTATGTCATCTGACAGTTGTGGAAGAATATCGTTGTATAAAAAAAGTCTGTCTTCAAAGCCATCGAAACTCTTCCTGCAACCAACTTTTTTGCCTTATAGTACCTGTAGACTTCTCTGAGTTATATAAGGCCTTAAGGCCACATTCTTCACAGTGATGGTTTTCTTCCTCTGCTTCAGGGCATCATCGAGCTTTGGGGACTTTACAGATGACCCCTGACTGCTGCTCTGAGTGCTGTGTGTGACCACCATGTTTTAACAATACCGAGACATACTTGTCATCAAACATATTTCAGGTCAAACTGAGCTGACATATTATATTTTTCCACTCTGTGTTTGGGAAAAGATACACCATGCATTTAACATTTCAAGACTAATTACCTACCTAATTACCCATCTAATAATCTGAGATTCACTGTAGTGTGTTCCGCTGGGTTTTATTTCATTATCTACTTGAAATGGACCACATAAGTAGGAACAGCAGTAACAGCTGATATGCGATGGATTTAGATTTCACATGTTGGAGCCTAACCAGTAAAGACCTACTGTTAATCACTTAAATCTGGCACTGATTCACTCACACCACATATTTGCCTAAAGCACACCAAAGAGATGGTCACGGGACGGCCTGAACATTTGCCATTCATTTCCGAGCCAGAACAAGATGTCACAAAATTTTCTGTCATGAAAAGCAGACCGGTATCTCTTTGTACAAAGAACATGTACTGAATCTGTTAACTGCAATAATAGCAGTCCTTCCAGATATTAATTTTATACTTTATGCTGAATTCAAATACAAAGGAGCCAATATTCAAAAGGTAGCATGGATTTTAAATACTAAACTCTGATTTATATCCTATAGCCATAAATGATCACTTTAACCTCATTATATGCAAACACCACAAAAAGCAAATGAATAAATGAAGGACTTAAAACTACAAAGGGCTAAAAATCACAGGAGCTGTTCTGGACTGAAAGCATAGTGTTTTCAGTGATGAAATATACCGCAACTCATCTTTCAGAGAAATGATAGCCTGCATATACTGAAAGCTCTGTATTGCAGTTATTTATACATACATACTTTTATAGCCCATCATATCTGCGCTTTGTCTTTTTCAAAAGAAGACAAAGTAATGAAACATAAAGTGACTATAAAGCTAGCAGAGGGAAAGCTTGTTGTTTCCCTTTTTTCAGGGAACCCTTGTCAACAGCGGCGACCTGGCCGTACAGGTTGAATGTAGATAAGTCCAAGGTGCAGAGCTATCGCTGATGCCCAGGTCGTAAGATACAATCTTTGGGTCCATCAGTCAAAAAATAGTTGCCTGCTACTGAGGTTTGCTTCCTTCCCTTCTTTCCTCCTCCTAAATCCTCCTCTTTGTCCTGCATATTCAGGAATATTAAATATGCGAGCTGTCGCCACTGCAGATGTGATGCCTTCGATTTTGTGCCAATCCCCTGGCCGCAGTAACTTGATTTGGTATCAGTGATGGCTAAATGAGACTTCTCCAGGCAGGAGCCGAGTGCTCGAGGATGGAGAAAGTAAGAAGGGCTGAATGGTGTGCAGATTTCTATTCTGAATATATTTATATTTATAGGTAGTGTTATATTTATCGCAAAGCGCGTGGCTGAAGATGCCAACATAATTCCCACCTTTATCTACGGTGCTTTTACTTGTGTCGTTACCTCATTGTTAAGAGGACAGTGACTGACTTAACAAGGTATCTTAAAACATAGCACATAACCTTGGTTATTGTCTTTTGCTCTCGCTAATTCATAAAGCCATGAAAAAGCCTTTGAGTATTGAAGCTGCAGGATTCAGCATGATGACAAAGTGCTTCTCAATTTTTTAATGTTACACAGTCAAGCTAACAGGTCTGAGACGCATCCCACTGGGTTTCTTTGGCATAAGTTAAATTTTCTTAAAGCAATATTCATCATAACTGATTCTACTCTAATGAGGATTCCAACCCCCTACAGTGCTGAGCGCTTCACTAGAGTCAGCAATGAGCTTAATGCAATTAAGGCTACAGCCGTCTCATGGAGCTCCTTTGACTCTGTGAAACACTGTTTGCCCAGCTGCTTCTTAAATGTGGACAAAGCCAGATAAGCAGAGCTCAAGAGCTAGAAGCATTTTCAGAGGAGCCTGTTTGACTTGCTGTTACTAACATCAACTTCCTTTATGCTGTCTGACTGTAAAGATAAAATTGGATTTCATTTCATATTTAGCGTATAATTATTAACTCCTTTATGGTCTCAGTGTGTAATATTTAATGGCATCTATTGGTAAAGTTGCAGATTGCAACAAACTGACACCACTCGCCTCCACCTGCCCTACGGTGGCCGCAAAAAATGTGAAAGGCCAGTGTTTGCTTTGTCCATTCTAGGCTATTTAGTTAAGTGGATATTAACCAAGGTACACACTGTGACTTGCCGCTGGATGCCACCAGCTTCAAAACAGAAAAAGGGGAGAAGAGGAAGTCCGTTCTGAGCTAATGTAGAAACAACAAGGCTCAACAAGGCAGAAGGGGACCTGATCCCTCTGTAGATATAAACAGCTCTGTCTAAGGTAACAAACACACAACGATTCTTATTTTCAGGTGATTATACACTGATGAAAATATAATTATGAATATTGTAGTCCATTTGAAGTTGATCATCCTCAATCCCCTTAAAATCTTACACACCTTTAAAAACAGGACACACGTGTTCTCTTTCTCTCCGTAAAATCAAGATACCTGCTGCTTAAAAATCTTCAAACAGAATCCGAACAAAACTGAGAAAGTGGCTGCAATAATATTGGTCTTTTCTTCAGCTTGTCAGTACGTATGTGTATGTGCGCGTGTGGGCAAAACAGAAACTGTCAGCTTATGAAAAACAAGCATGAGGTAACATTTCATTTGATTTACAGTGGTATGTGGTTGTGCATATGCATAGTTTGATTTTATGGGAGGTAACATCTAAACGTCAGAGAAATGTTGTGCTGTTATCTGCATTGTAATGCTGCATTGTGATTCACCATAAAGCCTGACAGTGAGTCTGTTTTTTGCCACATCACTGGCAATGTTCCCACCTTCCTGGTGGGAGTCCGTTCTCGTCACACACACAGTCCATTTAGCAGCTCAACATTGCCACCAAGTGGCTAGTGCTGGCCATGACCTCACTTTGTCATAAGGTTAACAGCTCCAGATGCTTGCAGTCAGTGCACCACAAGGGGACAGCATTGCAGATGCAGGAGTCATGGTGGGTTCAAAAGCAGGAGCAGTAGTGAGATCATAGCAGGGGCTGGCTGTGGTCCCAGTTTTTTGATGAGTGAGACTTCAAATCAATATCTGTTCATTAGATGAACAAGAGGAGATCTAAGAGAGATATGCTGCACAGACAAATCCATACTTGCATGTAGTTACTGCTGGTGCCAAACGCTTTCCTCCAATCATGATAACCTTTTGTGTGTCTATAGCAGCTAAAACGCCTACCTGCCAATACATGTGGCACAAATAGCCTTCTCAACAACCCATCAGGGTGATGTGCATTGCCGTCTCTCACTAATTGCACATGACTATAGACTCGTACCATCTGTGGGGGGGGGCAAATGACATCTTAGCTTGAATGCATTTCAGCTATCAGGCCCCAAATCTTCCTTTTACTTTCAATCAAGGTCACAGTGTGAGAGAGCTAACAATGTGTGAGGTTATTTCCCTCCTGCCTTCATTACTATGTAATTAGCTGCGGTGCTATTCAATTTCCCTCATTTCAGACTTTTCAGATCAATATCACTCCGGCTGCAGGCTAAATGGCTGTGCAGCTAGGAGGGCTTTTCTATAGCTGATTGGGAGGTATCAATCACTGAGCTAAAATAGACATTCAGTGCTGGAGCAGGCAATGACCACACACACTTTAAGGTGCAATTCTACAGGCTTTGGAGAGGAAGTGGCAGTCGAGTGGCATAGGGAGTGCGATATTTCACAGGCAATGTCAGGTTTACGACGGGGCTCCTGCTTTTTGTTTTTGTCTACCCTGTATAGACCAGCATCAGGGAAAAGACACACATGTAGACGTTTTGAAATTTATGTCATTGCATGTAGGGGCATTGCCTAGCATGTCAACTCACTGCAAGAAAGTCCTTTGTTTGCTTCCAGGCTTCCATCCTTCCTACGTGAACTCTCCATACCCTCCCTTTGTGCTTCCTTCTGCTTGTAGATTTCAAACATGGCAATATGATACGATGCAGTAATATGGACCTTACATTTATCTGCATTATACCCCCATGACAAGGAATGACACTCACTTACATAATTATGTGGTTAAAACTGAATGCTGCTATATGTGTGTTGAGGTCGATAGGACAAGTTATGAACATATCACCTCCGCAGTTCATCTGCTCATTGTTAGCCGACACAGTCCCACATGAGAGCATTTAGCAGTATCATTGCACTGGATGAGATATGAGCCGGCTAAAAGGCTGGATATGGTCGGATCAATGTCCTTCTCATTGAACAGACCATAAAGAGCGGAAGACGGGCAATCAGACGCCCAGACTGACTTCATCTCTAGGACTAATTAGATGTGGCATCGACTGTGAGGATCATTCGGGGCTGGTTATTAATGTCTGTAATAGACAACCAGTGGACACTGGATCATGGTCACATGTATGGAAGGAGGGTATGGCAGCAGTTGTAAAATTGATTTCAACATTTGGAGTGAGTCTGTTTTGGGAATGGCTGCAGTTACAGATATTTTGTGTTTCGGTCCTGGGCTGAAATCATTGTGAAACTATTTTCCTTTGAACTGGATGGGGTTGGATGGATGACAGATGAAAAAGTAGTGGCATCACAAAGTGACAATGGGCTGTGGGCTATTTTAGTACTGTATTATTTTTGATGAGCTGCTCTGCATTCGATTTGGAAACAAAAGGTAAATCACATTTTTCTATTAAAGCTATTTTGCAATATTGCGTGAACCACATTGTCTCCCACCTGTCTCAGTTTTAGCTTATGCTTAAAACCATTTTAAATGACGGTACATAGGTTATTACTGTTGTTGGTGAGCCTTTCATGTCTCCTCAAACAACAGCTGTGAGTTTACAACATTGTGTAAGTGGTTTTGAAAAACTTTCTGATTCAAAGACAGAAAATTCTTGACCTACGGGTGTAATTGTCAAAACTGGAAAATCACCAAAATTGTCAGGTTTTTTTTTTTTCTGACACTACCAGTGTTAAATGGTAATAGATATAAAATGGAAGTAAAAGATGAAAGAAACTGTGTTGGAGTTTAAATGAAACTAGAGAAACATCTGTGTGAATGTTGATTAATAAGGTCACTGAACTTTGACTCTCACTTGGACTCCCACTACAAAAAGACAAGACAAAGCCCCTTTTTTTTTCTCTTCCTTTCTTATTATTCACAGAAATTCTTAACCAGAGCACATATTAAAGTGATGTTTGCGTCTTTTAATACTGAGGAAATCATCTAGGGACCACAAGTAGTAGTAGCATGACATCAGTCTGAAAGATTTGTTCACAGAATAACAACAAACATCCTTCATCAAGCTGGGAGTAACACACAGAAGGACTGGCAGCTATTTATACAGAAAAATAAATACACGCCATGTGAGGAGTCTCATTCAATGACAAGCCAGCAGTTAACAATATGGCACTCAAGGTTTGAATTCATCTCTCCACAGGCACAAAGCAACAGAAACTGTCTTCCTCTGTCTGGAACTGCAGACTTCATGTTTCCTAAATAAAAGATATCGGGCCGTGCTACATTAAAAAATCAAAAATCCTCAGTGCCAGAGATATCTGGTCAGAAAATAGAGCCATGAGGGGAGAAGCATGCAGGATAAGAACAGCTAAACACAACTTGCATTAAAATGGATTTTCAGGGATTT
>JAPQRN010000011.1:4437796-4470372 GCA_037367275.1 Coranthus polyacanthus
CTCCAGTTTATTGATATATTATTCTTTTGATTTTTTTTTTTTTTTTTTTTAGTTTTACTGACACTCTCAGAAGTCTAAGTAATACGATTAAAACTAGCAGAGGAATCAGAGGGAAGTTAGAGAGTTTCCATCTCTGCTGTCAACATATTTACTGTGAAATGACTTCTTCTTCTGACAGCAGCATTTCAGCCTTCGTGCTACATTCACAGTACTGCAGGAGGTTCGACGATCTATCAGTGCACTGGCACAAGACAGTACTCTTTACTCAAAACAACACCACAGTACTAACTATAGGACAGTTACTGATATTAAGGTAAGCATGACAAAAATATAACATACATACAAATCCATCCAAATTGTAACTGTCCGCATTTCGGTCATTTCAGACCTTTCTTTTGTCGGTAAAATTTCTGCTTTTGTTATCACGTTTCAGACGGGCACCACAAGATCAACAATATTTTATTTGACAGCAAAATTGGTGCTATTATTGGTCCACTGAAATGTATTTCAAAACAAAATGATTAACTAGAAAGCGGAGCTTCTCAGATAAAGAAGACAGTAGCTTAGTCAGGGTGGCAGGTTTTACATTCTTGGCAATAATAGCACCTCTTTTATGTTTTAAAGAAAATATACACAGCCATTGTTATCTATAGCAAAGTGTACTCAAATATAATCCACTGATTTCAACATTCCACCAAGAAAATACAATTTTGTGGATTTCTTTTAATATATAATAACATGTTACAGTAAAACACTTGGCTGACAATAATCAAAATGCAGAAATTTGACATAGAAATCATACAGTCATTCCATTCACATTGGTCATCACATTCATGTGAGTTAGGTGGAGTAGACTTGCAGTAGCAGTATGTGTCCACTGTGTGACAGCATGTAGGTATCCTGGCTTGTTCAGTGCAATTTTTCCTCAGTGTTGAGGGCTGTAAAACTGACAAACTGTAGCACATTCTGTGTCTGGATCCCAACAGGCGCTGATTTGGCTTCTTGCACACCAACCGTAGGTGGGTTTCTAAAATAGAGAGCTGGAGACTGTCACTGGCCTGTTCATCAAAAACACACTTTAGTTCAAGGCTCCTAGAGGGATCGTAATAAAGTGAATGAGGCATCCAGTGGTACATGTTTACATGCGCAGAGAAAAATCTATTAAAAAAACACATTAGAATTGTAAGCAGAGTGTGTAATGGCAGTGTCATTCCCGAGCCTGTTTATTGCAAACTTGTGGCTGGGACGCCCAAGGATATCATAAATCTGAGAAAAAAAGATTATGTTAATGCAGAATTTGCTTTATATCTCCCTTTATACAAATCTTTGCTTTCGTGTTATAAAATACTGACTAATTTTTACCTCTAGTCTTGTAAAATGATTGAAATGAAACAATTTGAGTAGAGAAAATCACTCAATGATTGATCACTCACATGAAGCCTGTGCAGTAAATGAACAAAAATGGATACAGGCCAAAAAACGTCTGCTGTATGACACGATGGCAGATCAAAACAAACAAAATTGACTTTAAATTCAGTAGCGCAATTTTAAAGGCCACCCATCTATCAAATGCTTTTCACACTACACTTGAAAAATATAAGAGTGGGGTGATTTAACTCTTTCAAACTTTAAATCTACTCAATAATATTACAGATCACTTTGTTGCCATCATTTTTTCAGTGTAATGCACAAATGTACAGAGTACTACGATATTTTGTACACCGATGTGTTTTTATTGACTTCAGCAAAGAAGAATGCATCAAAGCCAGTCAAGCAAAGTGATTTGAAGTGTTTTATAAGCTGTAGCTGTGATCATAAATATACAAGCAGATGAACTTTGCTTTAAAGTTTCAAGTACAAGCTTCCTTTCTCAGAATGACTCATGGAGGTAATCACTAGTTACTCTGAGAAAAATCTACATGCACAGAAGATGCTTGAAATACATTAAACAGCACGTATGTAAAGGCCAGATTTCTATGTGTGCATTAAGGGGGTTATAGTTCAGCAATGGAAACGATACATTACTCCACCGTAGCAGCAACATAGCTGGAAAGGACAACAGAAAAAAACGGAACAATATGTCACTATGCAGATGGAAGGTGGTGACAGCAATAAATTGGCTACTATTGGGACATCTCTCTCCAGTTCTGTAGCATCAATGAGTCAAACTTTCTTAACAGCTAGAGTAAAGATTTTTCTCACCTGGTTATAGGTGGACATCAAATACTCCTTCCTCCACCGTCTCTATATCCTCTTCTGCAATTACTGATGAAAACAAAGAAGGTGATGAGGAATTGATTGGTCGCTGAAATGGGGAGACAACAGCGCTAAAAGCTAATGAAATGTGTGGCCTTCGTCCGCTTACAATGTTTGATTCATTTCGCTCGCAGCATTGTCTCGCCAATCGATCAAGCAGGGTTCACACGGATTTTAAACAGAGCGACGCAGGGCACCACTTTTGCTAATGTTTGATGAAAACACCACATCTGTGAGTCACTGGCCTCGCTGTGGCGGGCCAATCACATTACCATTGCAAATTATACGCCATTGTTTGAGAATTTCTACCAAATGTCAGTGCTCCGCATTCTTGGGGAAAGACAAAAGCACCCTTCAAAAAAATGGAGGTGTTGCCGCGATGACATGAAGTGGGGAAACAAAAATACCTCTAAGCTATACTTTTCTGTCACTTGGACTACACTTTGGAAAAGTAAATTATATTTCCTGTCAGTGATTTGGCACATTTGAAGTTTGGAAGGGTGTTTTTCAAGTGCATATTGTATTATTGTTTTTACACCTGATGCAAAACATGTCACAGGAAACTGAACTGTAAAATGTGCCTTAAAAGTATTCCATAAGTATGACAAGGATTTTTAAAAAATGACCCCAAAGACCAACGTGATTAACTTCAATAAAGACACATTCAAATAGGCTTAAATGCAAACATTAAAGTTTGTGCTTGTAAAATGAGTATTATGCTAACATGTAATCAGTTGTCAACTATTTCATTAATTAACAACTATTTTGATAATCGATTTGAGTGATTTTTAAAAAAAAAAACAATCAAATTCTCTGATTCCAGCTTCTTAAATTGGAATATTTTCTGGTTTCTTTATTCCTCTATGACAGTAAAGTGAATGTCTTTCAGTTATGGACCAAACAACACATTTCAGGATGTCATCTTGGGCTTTGGGAAACACCGATCTACATTTTTCACCATTAATCAAGACAGATTAATTGAGAATTAAGAATAATCTTTAGCTGCAACCCTACTTGAATGAAGCACACATCTCTGCTAGGTCAATGAAAACTGTAGTGATTATTATTTTTTTTAAATGATCACTGCTCTACTTTGATTTAGACTTAAACTTCTCCTCACCTGTGCCCTGCAGGCTTGGCGGGGTGTTGGCTGGTGGGGGGAAGCTGTAGGATCTGGCCTGGAGTGCCGGTGGCGTCTCATGGCTGATGCTCTTGGTCCGCTTCCGGCACTCGACTGCCAGGCGGCTTCGGCAAGCTTTGTGGCAGTTCACTCCACAGGCTGCCGCCGGGGCGTTCGCGTGGAGGGAGGAGGACGGCGGCAGGGAGAGGTTCCGGGAGCGGCGGAGAGGACGAGAGGGTCGGGGGAGAGGGAGGGACAGGCGCCGAGAGAGGAGGCGAGATGGGATAAAAGAAGGGGAAGGTCGGTGACAGAGAGAGAGAGGCAGAGGGTCAGACAGAGGGACGGGGGCGAACAGAAACATGGGGGCAAACGGCAGTGCTGACGGTGACGGGATGGAACTGCTGCATGACATGCACACACATGAACAGCGGCACATACACATAGTAAGACCAAGTGTGCCTGACAACAACTCTGTCAACCAGGGAGAGTCTAAAGAGGAGAGGAGCAAATGGGTCATCCGGCAATGCAGCAAGAAAACATGTGAGCGTCAGAAAAACCTGAACACGCACACTCACACAGCCTTAACAGTGTTGTCACAATAACCCCAATTTTATTTCTCCTGGACACCGCAAAGGTTTCCGCAAAGGTTTTTCAGATATTCAATGTTACAACTTGAAGACTAAATTCAGCCCAGAAGTGTGTTATTAGCGTTCAACTACACAGCTTCAATTTGAGTCATTCAGTTTGACTTCTGATTTCAGTTTAGTTTTAGTAACTTTTACAAGTGCAAAAATAGTTTTAGCTTTTCAGATATTATGAGCAAAGTCTTAATTTATAGAGGCTGAAAGAGGTTGGATAAGAATGCATCATCAAATATGATTTACAAAACCATTATTTATCAAAGGTCCCATATTGTGAAAAGACATTTTTGTGAAACATGAACACTGCAGATTTTACCTGGAGTTCTTCAGTTTTTGACATCTTCCTTTTTATTGCAGTTATTTATTTTTCACTGCTATTTTGTTTTTGTCTGAGTTTACATTATATACAATAACCCTGCATGAGGATTTCACAGATAGGGTTAAAATACAGGTGCAGGTTGAGCTTGGTGAGATGCTCTGAATTTCCTATATGAATCTGTACTAATATAAAAGTTGAAATGATAGCACTGTGTTAACACTGCATCTAAACAACCATGCAAGGATACGCGTAAGTCTAAATATTTAAAGTACTGCCTAAAAAAACGCACATCCAGCAGCACACACTCGTTCTCACTACTCTCCGTTCCTGCGCTGCAGTGGGTGATTCATTTCAATTATGTTCCTGCCGCTCTCTCCTTCTCTGAGTACAGACCAACAATGGGTAATAGGGATGAATGACTGTGGGGCTCTCATTGACTTCCTCTGGTCTCATTAATGCACTGGTACAAGCCAGAACACTTGCACAGTCCCAGTGAGACTTGAAGAGAGACACTCCACAGCTGAAAGGAGATGGGAAGGTTTAAGGAGTACGTGTGAGTGAGGGTTGTGTGCAAGAGAAATCGCAAATCTGTTCATGCGTTTGTTTGTGTTTGTCCTTTTTTCACCTGCCATTTCCTCCTGTTCTCTCAACAGCAACATTTATGTGGGTATGTATGTCTTTTAATAACCGAGATAACACAAAAGTAGTATGTGCTTGAGCTGAAATTAAAATGAAACCTGAACGGATTTTATTAGTAAAAAGTAATTATAAAAATTAGCCAAGAATCACATAGCTGTCTATTTTCTCCCCCTAAACACAAGGTTCAGGGCTCTGTGAACGCTGCTGGGAACAGACCGCAAGACCTCAAAGGCCCCAAGGAGCATTAATTACTCTAGTTGCTATGCAACTCAGCTGTCTGATGATAACTTGCGTGCTATTTAATAAGCGTTAGTTAGCCTTCCTCAAATTAACCTGAATGAAAGAGGGGGTAGGTAATGCTAAGAATGAAAATCAGCAAGAAAGTTGATAATTAACCTGAGTGGTTTCAAAGAAGAAAATGAAGAAGATGGAGAGAATGTGATATAATTATGTCCTCTAATGAACAAGAACGCTGCATACGTACTGTTCATGTACATCCCATTTCTCGTGCTATTCTCTCACATTTGCGTTCTGCTTATTTGGACAGAAGACACTTAAAAACAGGAGGAATGCATATGCCTATGGAGCCAAATCATTAAAAAAAAAAAAAGAAGATGCCCTGGGGTGTAAGCAGCAATCAAAACTAATGTTAAACAACAGCCAATAAAAATCTGTCTGTAAAATATCTGTCCGCCCGACTTCTCCAATTCATATCTCATTCATGATTTAATTAATCACTTCTTGAAAGACTACAACAGATGGAAACACACAATTTGCATTTTAAATTTGGCATCCTTTTCAAAGTTTTTTGCTTGACATCTGGTTGGAAACATATGTAGAGTAAGTTATTTAGAGTGCTGAACGTCTGCAGATTATCACCACTTAATTTTAGCATCAGCACAGACCAAAAGCAGTAAGTCCACAGAGGGAAAAGGAGGCAGATGAGTGTGTGTTTTCCAAGCTAATGACCACGAGGATCACAGCAGGAGATGTTGGATGTTGCTCACCTGTGTTTATGTACATTTGTGAAATGAACCTGCTTCCTTAAACAATGATCTATTGGAAGCACTGAAAGGGCAAATAATTCTGCATTGTGTGCAGTGTGGTCTCAGCTCATAGGGCTTTTCCATCTGTTAGTGAACAGAGCTCTGCGTGTGGACATAGAGTAAAAGTGTGTTATATTTGCAACGGTTTGTATGTTGATGACATTTACTCAGCACTTCAACTGTGTGTGGATTTTTATCTACAGAGGGTATGGTGTCTGGGAATCACTGGTCTCAAAACGAATCACTAATTCTTTGAAGCTGTACCCTCCATGCACCTCTCTGCAACAGCAAAGAACAAAATAGAAAATGAACTGCTCTCTTACCTTTACACTTGTAGCCTTGCTTGTAAAAGCCCCATATCTACAAAAACACAGAGAGAAGAAAAAGGACAGGAAGGTTGAGTGTTAATTAGGATGTGTTTTCACTTCCATGAAGGCCAGAGGGATCTTAAAATCATCAGAGTGGAGCATAGTTACAAAAAAGGGTTGAATAATAGGCTAATTATTGTGGGAATTCTATTACATTTAAACTGTGTGGACAACTGCAATCGACGAACAACTGTAGAACTGCACTAACTTCTAATATTTGTATGTTTAATCAGGTGGTTTGGAAGTTCAATTACATAATGAAATACAAACCCCCACTGGTTTTTAACCGCAGCTTTTGGTCTCCCTAAATAAATTTCATACCTGCCCTTTAATATAATTGTTGCCTGTTGATGTGCCATTTAACTTATGCCATGATAATTACACAAGCACCAATTTGTAATATTCTAACTTAGACACGTTACCTGTGAAAGATGTACATTACCTCATATTTTAATATGTTATTTTCCCAATAAGTAAATCAATCAGTAAGTAATAAGTAAAGAAAACTCTACAGAAAATGTATGAGACATTATCTATGTTACCGAAGCCCAAGCGTTTTGAAAACTACCGATGTGCTCTGGCAAGTTTTTTCATGTTGGCTGCTAAACAGCAATCTTTAAATAACCAAACTTTATTCAAATGTCTATATTTGCTAATTGTTTTGTCATCTGGGATTGATTTTATTGGATGTGCATGCACCACTCCTACTGAAAAGTTACATTACTGGAGACACTTCTAATAATGTTTCATATTGGCCAGCCTAAGCAGGTTTTAAGACTCTCCGGGCTGTAGTGAACTGTGAAATGGAAAGCAATAACTGCCTAAAATGTAGGAAAAAAATCATCTAAAAACTTATGCTTTGGAAAATGGTTGGCAGTGAAGAAAAGTATACACAATTAGCAACTAATGGGCTTCATACTGTAAAGTTGAAACACCTCTTCAGTCCACATCTTGATATCCTCCACTGATACTGACGTACCAAGTAATACCTGAGAAAACCTGATAAAGAAAAGGGGCACAATGAGACAGAAAGAGAGCCAGGCTGACCGAAAGACAGAGGATAGGAAAAGGGGACAGAGAGGAGGTTGGCGGGACAGAGGGGGTGGAGGGCGACGGAGATCAAGCGGGACGCAGGGAGCGCACAGCCAGTGGGGGAACAATGACATGAAAGAGCTGAGCTGGAGATCACACACTGCACTGGCACATCTGAAGAGGCACAAAATATCCTGACCTCTCTCCACACACACACACGCTTGCAAACACACACACGCCTAAACCTACATACGCATAAACGTGCATAGATGCACGTCGCATACACACGCATACAAAGAGACGCTCGAACGCAATGGGAGACCGCAAACGCAGCCAGAGGCTCTACAACAAAGAGAAGTCAGTTACGAGAACATCTAAACACAGCTATCATCACAGCTCTGCCTACACTGACTGACCTTTACTGACTCTGTAGACTGTAAAACACAATGCACTGCAAACAAGGAAAAGGAAACACACAAATACCCTGTTTCTTTAACAGAACAAGCTGTTAGGAAGCTGTGCAATTACACTCATCTAAAAAAAGAGTCTAAGTGTAGACTCTTCTGTAAATTCAGCATTTTTCAGTCATGGAAATGTGCTGCTGATTAGAGCCCAGAGATTCACATTTAATATTAAAAAATGCCCTCTTTGATATATTTACATAATACGCAAACAGAGCCCGTCTAATACTCTTGGAATCATTTACAGACGTTTCTTTTGTATGCTTATTATGTTCTAACCAGAAAGTTGTGTGTGACAGAGCATGAATGTTGAAACTTAGGATGACATATTAGATCTCATTGAATTGAAAATGAAATCTTTGAAGCACTACATTACCAGTACATAATCTTCAGTAAATATTCACAATGTGTTTTTCTTCAAGTAAATAGCATGCAAAAGTGCCGCTGTTACCGCTGCAAAAACTGTTTCCAAAAAAACATTTTATCTTTCCTGTCCAGACTCTGAGAGCAAGAATTGCAAGTCATTTTGTTCCTGAACTGAACTGTTGATATATAAGCAACTGCAGACAGATAAAATGACTTTTTTATACTTCAAACTTCCACGTTCCATCTGCTCAGTTCACATTAAGTATTGCCATTCAGCTGCAACTCTTTTGAAAAGTTATTTAAAATAAAGTAGGTTTTGGTAGATTTGCTAGGACACATTGACATTACCAGTAATGAAGCCCAGTAGCCAGGAGAGTCACAGAACCCTGTATGCATTTAAATTGTGTGATTTGAAACCTGCAAACTGTTGTAGGGTCATACTATTTTAACTAAACAACGAATGACCTCATTCTTGCATGATTTCCAAAAACATCTTTCTTTTAGCGATATTGGGGTACTTCCTGTAATTTTACAGTTAAGCCTAGGTTTGTTTTCAGTACAGAGAAATCCCCGCTTCAACATCGTGATCGTACAGATGTTGATTAAGTCTTGAATGTGTCATTAAATGATTTTGAGGACATCAGAGGAGGAAACTTGTTGTGAATTGGAAAGAAAATCCATCCATCCGATCCAATCCATCGTGTTTAGCTGAGGTTACAGGGACTGGAAACAGATTTGTTTTGGCACATGCCCCTTCGCTGGCAAACTCTGCAACAGGGCAGAATGAGGCCACCCAAACATGTCCATGGGAAGTTTGTTTACAAGCCCTCGTTTGCTGTGTGGACATAACTGCAGCAAAGAATAAAGTGCTATGAACACTATGAACCTTAGAAAGAATTCAACTAAATCCAAAATCAAAACATGGGACTCCAGCAGAGCTGAGCTTGCAGCTAAAAACAAGCTACAAACCTTGCATTCTGTTTTGAGTCTTGTAGCTTCATGTATTTAATAAAACTCATCTGTATGCCATTAATTAAGCCATAAGGCCAAAGGTTGCTCTGGGCAAAACAGCAGAACATTATGAAGATGCATGTGAGACACTGGAGGTGACTGAACTCTGCAGTGTTTACAGGAGGCTCGGCTTGGTTTGTGTTTGAGACAAGTGCTGAAAAATGGGCTGCAGGAAAATATTGTTTTTGCACAGCAGCCAAGAGGAAAGCACAAAGCTGAAAAAAAAGAGGAAGTGGCTGGTGTATCTACCTCTGCCACACACAAACTTTCAAAGGAAGACGCATGCTGTCACAGCCCTTATCTTTCCCTGCTCACTATTTAAGTTTCCCCTCATGATGATGGTTTGAAAATGCCACTGCTTCCCCCACAAAATATATGTTTCTGTGCATCTTAATGTGTCCTGTAAGTGTTAATGAAAGCAGCACCTAAATCTATGGCATGCTTTCTTTTGAGGATTACAATCTGGTGTCTGGGAGTATACAGAAATGAATGGGATGTCATCTTAGTTTAATATGAGGGCCACGCTCCTGTTCTCATTACATCTGAGTGCTGACTCACTGTCTGTGTCTAAATAACAGAGGGCCTCTCTAGGGACTTCGGGGAATGCTAAGGGCCAAAGGATGCACACACACAGCAACACAGATATAAAACTGCCACAGAAGAGGGTTATCATTTCGCCCAATTACCTTCCTCCCATATTTCCCAGAATGCAACTTCAGCAGCGCGTGACTGTAGCTCAAAGTAATTGGCATTGCCCTGACTTGACACAACCTGAACCTCTGAGAGGTGAGGCCATCGCGCACCGCTGGTGATTTTCGAGACAAATAATGAAGCGCGGATAGTCTGACTTTTGACCTTTTTACACAGGCCATCTATGACACGTGCCATTGACTGGGTTGCTCATGAAATCAATGCATTTGAAAACAAACACAACAAAGATCAATATTAGTTTATGAAAATCATGAAAGCCAGAGGGGTGTAAATCACACAGCTGATTCAGTATTTAAAAAATACTGCACAAACAATATTTTTTAGGATAAGCTGTGGTTACATTGGCGTGGTAGGTGTTTACTCACAAAGCCAGCGCAGTGCTCGCAGAACGTGGGCTTGACGTAGGTGGCCTCAGTAAAAGTGTGGATGAAGCCCATCTTGCAGTTAAGCAGAGAGCTGGCTTTCATAAAGTAGTCTATCATCTCTTCTCTACTGATCTTCCCGTCTCTGTGATGGGAAGGAAAATGACAGGAGACAAGTGAGCTGACAGTTTAGATTATGAACAGCAAGGATCTGGCAGTGTGATTCAGCAACAGGGAATAAATCTACAAATCTCACTGATTCTTGTCCAGTTCTCCAAATTTGCTGAGGTAAGGGAAGTTGTTCCTGATTGCTTCAAATTCCTCCCTGGAGATGTGGCCGTCACCGTCTGTGTCGAAGTTCTTGAAGACTGACTGTTTGAGCATGAGGGTCGCAAAGGTTACTCACAGCATTTACATGTTTTGAAAGGTTGAAATAACAATGTAAATCCTCACTTTTAAGGAAAAAAAAACAAAGAGAGAGCTTCAAATGACCTTTTCAGCCCTGGTATTTACAAGAAAAGGAATTTGGCAAAAGTAGCTGTGTAGAGGATGACGACAACACGCACTGGCCGAAAACCTACATTTCCAGACCCTTGAAATGTAGGATTTCACCCAGTGATGGGGCCATACATCCTTGCGAGAGGAGAATGTAGGGGCTGAAAAACTCACCTCCACCATTTTCTCTATGTGTTTCTTGATGATTGTCGGGTCAGCGTTGGGCTTCACTGACACAGCCCATTCATCAATCATATTGGGCTTGGGATCAGGCGCGGGGGCAGGGCTGGAGTTCTGCTATAGATTATCAAATAAATAAACAAACAAATAAATGAATAAATAAAAAACCATGAGATCAATGTCAACCCAGGGAGGCAGAAGCTGTCATCTTACAAAGAAACAGAAAAGAAAACTGCCGGACAGAGCTGTAGTCAAGGGACACTGCAGTCGATCGAAATGTCACAAGAGGATGAAGACCTGATGAAGATTTTCAATGTGGATTTGTGAGTATTTTTTTTTTACAGATACGGTAGGCGTGAATTATATGACATAAATCTACAATGTACAAGATGATTTTTTTTATTCATTGTGATTCAGGTGACGATGAATATATTGATTTATCGGTCGGCATTAATATACTGTGATAGCATCATCTAAACCTGCCTTTCCCAAAGTTTTCATTGGGCCACCAATCAGCAGAGGAAAATACACAACAATGCTATATATGCAACTCAAAATTATTTTCCTTCAAAATTAAACCTGCACCTGAAATGTGAAGATGTCAAAATGAAAATACAAGGAAATGTTTCTTAAGTTTATGTGTTTATATGTGTGCGCGTGGGGTGCTCCGTATGAAAGCTTAATAATTAACATTTTAACAAAAATCTCCAAACAAAGCATTCCCTGTGCAAAGAGTAGAGTCTGAAGACGCAGTGTTTTGTAAATAAAGTCATGCGTACATTCTGCATCGCTTTGACGGCAGAAGAGTCTGAACTCTTGAGTTAATTCGTAATGTACTTTTATACGTTTAAGTGACTCCAGATTTCGTTTTTCGGTTCACAAGCTGAAAAATGTTTGGGAGTCCTCGATCTAAACTACAAAATGTGCAGCTAAAATCCAGGAGAGAAGTAATTAACATCACTGCCAAGTCTGGGATACATTAGAAAAGACCAGCGCGGTATCGGACTGACAGTGTACATCATCGTCCTTCTCACCACAGGCTTGCGAGGCTCTCTCTGTAAAGACATCTGGTAGATCTCCTCCTCTGTGTGATACTGGTCCAGAGAGACCTGCAGAGAACAGAGCTGGTGTGAGAGTACATAAACCTGCAGTCACGGTTCCTCAGAATCACTGTGACACATCATATTAGATCTCAACAGAGGGCTCAGTGTCATCATTTTGTCCTCTTAGGTCTCTTAAGGTTTCTCTCTGAGACAAGAGTTGTAGTAACAGTGTCAGCCTTCTCTCAAATACAAAACAACCTGCAGAGTTATATGCATGTTAATACTTCAGAATTCGTATTTAGTCGTGCACCTTGGCTACCTTTTGTTGTACTGTTTCCAAAGGGTCAACCTTTATGGGCAACTTAATACATACTTACAACTTCACAGACTAATTCATTCTAAGAATCATTAAGTAGAGCCACTATGGCAACAGGTGACAGAGTACCATCTATTTTTGCTCCGGTTAACACATTGGAGCCGAATGCCACATGCAATCATCCGCTGCATCCACTGTTGGCCTAAATTATTTTCCTCAGAGCCATTCTCTTAACGTAATTGTGTTTCCTGGCTTTTATTGAGTTTAAGTGGTAAGTGCGGAAGGAAAAGGGGTTTTTCTTCTTGTTTGGCTGTCTGATTTAGTGACGCTTTTAGTATGTCTGGGCAAAGGTTAGCTGTAAATGATTCACCACATTCAGAACGATAGAAGAGAATGTCTTTCATTTTAAAGGTAGATTAATATGAGTGCAAGAGGAGAAAAAATATTGTTTTAACATGTGTGCTTTGCTTATTTTAGCTCTCGACACAAGCCTTCTCCTTTTCATTATAATGAGTGATTTATTGACCTTCTTTCCTTCTTCTAGCTGTGAACTAAGCAAGACTCAAACTAGATCAACTCCAATAAGCACTGGCATAAGATAATTGGGTATCGACTCTGTCCAGCAAGTTTCCCCAGTGCCCCTTGGCTTCAAAACCTGTCAAGTTCTTTTATTTCATTTTCACAGAAAAAGGAACGCCAGCTCCAATCTCACTTGAACGCCTGCAGCAGGATTGAGTAATTGATCTCTCGGGATTGTTTAAAGACAGAAAGCTCACATACTCAAATTCAGAAAAACTTTGATCTACATCTGCTAGCGTGACATGCTAAAACACCACCTCAGCTGTCATGCTGAAACACAGGCAGCAAAAAAAAAAAGCTGAGATCAGTCTCGCTCCGAATTGCCAGATTGATCCAAACCTCTGTAAATATACTGTAAGATGAAGAATAATCCTCTGATTCTGTTGCAGAATGCTGATCTATTGGACTTGGCTGCACTAACCTTTTTTGCTTAAAGATGAGTGGTTCTCACTAAAAATGTGAAAAGTAACTTCCTTCATACTAGTGGTTTGATGTTCCTCCAGAGACCAATAATATGTCAGAAAATAACAAAAATACTGTGTTTTCTACTTACTAGTTTGAAAAATATTTACACTTCTATAATTTCATAGCGAAGAAATTGATAATTGGATGGAGAAATAAAAACAACGCAAGAAATTAGTAAAACTGAGTAATGCGTTCTCAGATAAAAGGTTTTTATTTCACTAGTGGTTTAAAGACCCTGCTCGTTCACTGATCTGATCTTCTTACGTAGGTCATTCCGAAGTCAATGCACCTGCAGCCAAAGCCCCTTTCCTCTTTAATCAGGAGACAGGAACAGACAGGAGGTTACAGTGTAGGTTAACACTTTAAAGTTCAGAGGTTCAGTGAGGACATGGTGAAGCAGAGGCTGTATGGTTCTGAATCTGAGAGTCTCACAAATTAAAGTTTTCTATCTCTTATTGACCAGTTAACGTAAGTATCACAGTATCAGAAACAGATCCTCAATCCATTTGTGATGCAGTTCATAACACTTTGTTTTCAGCTGCCGCATAGCTAGAAATAAGCCAGTAAATAGCTTCTTCTGCTGCTGTTTTAGCTTATTTGTCATTTTTAACACAATGAATATTGTAGAAATGCACACGGTCACCATCTTCATCAGTCACACTAGGCCTACACAAATTGAAGAAAATAAGAGATCTGCAATAATATTGTGCAATACTGTGTTGACAATTATTCTTGAAATAAATAAATAAACCTCCTAACCTAGGCTACCTAACGGCTTCATCTGTTTGGCCAAACGGTGTGAATGCATGGCCCATGTGTCCAGGGCTGAGTGTGAATGTTTATCATCCATGTTCATATCCCGATGATGATGAAAAAATGACTTTTATCAGTTACCACAAGTCACCCCTCACTTATTTTTCACATGTAACTAGTATGTAGACAGATGAGGGGTACTTCTTTAAATACTTGAATGCTTTGGTTTTGAATCCCCTTTGTCTGTTCACAGATTTCTCCCATCTGGTTCCTGTACAGTCTGCCTGTCCACAAGCCAATCAAATCAGAGCAGAACAAAGTCTGTGGATCAAACATGCTGCCTTTACACTGCCAGGACACAAAGTTTTCATCTTCCGCCGAGTTGTTCCTCCTACTTCACTGCTGTCTTAGACGTTAATGAATGGTTTCCATCTCTGTTGCACCTCATGATGAATAACAAACTCGATCCAGGAAGCTTCAAATAAGCACCGAGCAATTCCGAACCTGCCTTGTCCTACTAAAAAAACTATTCAAAACAAACTCTTTGTTTTTTTGGATGCAGCACATATACCTTCTGTCCAATCTTTGCACTAACCGTAAGCAGGTTCAGCAGGTCTGTGTTGGCATCGGTGTTTGGAGGTGTGTTCTGGATCAGCGCCAGTTCCTGAAGGATGGCGTAAAGCTGTTGAGTCTTAGCGAGGTTGACCCGTGTCTTCTCTTTGTCTACCCAGTCTGGCAGCGCCACATGCACAGCTATCAGGTCTTTCAGGTGCACGCCGAGAATGGGGAAACGGAAGCCCGAGCACTCTGAGAAGCGCTTGCGGTATTGACTATAGTTTCCACATGATGTCACCAGTTCAATGAGACTGTTGAAAACCTGCAGGTTGAGAGGAGAAAGGAATATTAAAGGCAGGTACGGAGACAATGGAAGGAGATGAGATGAGAGTTGGCAGGAGACAAAGCCTGTAGCAAAAGAGATTTGTTTAGAAGATTCAAAAACATTCTGAAAGCTTTGCTCCAGATGGACTTATATAACTGACAAGACACAGTGACTTCCCCAACTGTTGCACACAACTTTCCAGTTATATGGCTGAAATTCATAGCTCTAAAAAGCCTCTGCGTAGGAGTAACGAGCACAGATAAAGAATTTGGCAGTTTACACAGTGAATTTGTGCGTTACAAAGTAAGAGTCAATACAAAGTGCATCAACATGCAGTCAACATAGATCTAGTCTGGTTGTGTTTGGCAGTGGATGCTAGAAACTAATCAGCAATGGGCACCTTGTTGGTCTCTGTACTGATGTGGGCCTGAGTGTCTTTAAGACGAGAGATGGAGCTGTTGCTGAGACCACCCACCACCGCCATCAGCGTGTTGAAGTTCTGCAACTGCAGCAGCTTCTGTGGACAGAATAAGAGGAAATATTTGGTGAGAGGGTGAGAGAGGAGGCCGTGCATAAATATGTAAGCCACTGCCAAAAAACATTTTAGGCAGAGTGAAAGATGGATGAGGTCGTGTAGGTTAAAAAAGATTTATAAGGCAAGAAAATCAAAAGCTTTGGAGCCAAAGCTTATGGGGAATGTCTGCAAAGTGAGCAGCCCACATACACATCCACACATGGACCTAATAAGTTTATCTGAGCATACCAAGATATTACTGAATGTACTAACCGGTCTATGTCAAAGTTAAGATAACATTTTGTGAATGGTATGCTGCAGGGCACCACACTACCCTCCAGCCTGCATGGCATCTTGCTAAAAAATCAATGGGGGTCACAGCTGTGTGGGAGGGCTGCCAGAGGAGATCATTTGATTCGGCTCAAACACCCTTTGGAATCAATTCAGGCAAAGCAGTGTGGAAGGCAGCCCAGCAAAGTGGAGAGTCAGTATGGCTACACTGCATGTGCATGTGTCCAACAGTGAGCCCTGGAAAAGGTATCGCTGTCAACACGCCAGGTCTTTCCACTGGGTGTAGGATAAATGCTTTGTGTATGATAGGGCTAAGAGGTCAAGTTCACCCTCTTGTCACCAAAATGTTATCACACAGCTGATTGGTGATGTAGTGCATTTGTTAATGCTAAAAGGGCACATACACATTCACATAGCACATGTGGCGAAATGACAGTGAATTAGGCAGGAAATGTTCATTTTTCTATTTTTCATAACAAACGTCCTTGCAGTCAAGAAAAAAAAAAGAAAAAAAGTCTGAATGTGAGATGGTTGTAATGTGCTCCCAGTAGGAGGCTGAAATGGGACACATCCAGCTCACCCTGAGGGAAGATCTGGGAAATGTCAAGTATGTCGTGGCTACCTTCTGTGCTGCTTCTGAATACATTTGAAATCAGCTTGAACATAATTTTGTCCCTGCGTGTGTTCACACTGGGTTACATTTCTGAATACCAAAGTGTAAATCATTTCAAATTAGTGAAGAACTGACAAGGACATTTCCAGCAGGAGTGGAGTCAGTTGCTTCCTTCTATATTTATCCAAATGTGCATGTATACTGCATTAAAAACACAGTCCAAAATTACCTCAGGACAATCCATTCAGAGCGTGAAACACAATTATTATACTTGTGTTTTTTCTTTTTTTTATAACACACTTAACCTAAATTAAGTTAAAGATACAGAAGTGTAGACTATGATGGACAATGGATGCAGCAAATAGAAAATTTGACTTTATTTGTTTATTTATTTTGACTTATTACATACTGCTTTAAATATTTCAAGCAGTATCTCACATTCATTAACTTTATTACAATTAGTTTGTTATTGGACCATACCAAATTAAAAAGGGCTGTGAGTCATAAAAAGCTCTGTAATGATTCATTGTTAACTTCAAAATAAACTTCAAATAATGTGGAACGAAGTTGTACTACTTTGCCCTACAGGTATAAACACAGTGTATCTATAAAAATATTCTGAAACATGCACTAAGGAGCAAAAGATGATGGGAGGGAGGAGGTTATTCTCAGATTTGTTTGTATAACACCTGAAAATGCATCTGTCTCCACAATTAAACTGTCATGACTTCACAAAACAATGGAAAATATCCAAGTGTTCAGTATCAAGGAGGGTGAAACACTTGAAGGCGCTCTGCTGGGCTCCCCCGGCAAGACACCTGCTGAAGTGGTGGAGCGCTGGTGTGCTCTGACAGAAGGTGGGGAAACCTGCTGAAACCCTTATAAATAAATTATGAGCAACTGAAGTTTCTTCTGCAGATGAATAGAAGGATTAAAATGGAAATATGGGAGTAAAAGAGGCATCTCAGAAGACTAAAACAATCCAGAAGTAGACTTGATTGAAGTAATGAGGCTGCTTTCACATCTCATTCCAGGCTATTAGGATGAAAATTCTTCTTCTGTACTTTTTATGGTCAACTGAACCTCCCTCACTTCATAGAGATAAATGTCATATAGAGAAGGAGAAGCCAGCCAATCTGCCTGCAAATGATATCATCGAGATGAAATGACAATGATTACAATGAAAGCCAGGACGCAGTTTAAACAAATGTTTTCTGTAATAAAGGGATGACAGTCTTCACACATAGGGGTCGGAGACCCATATTAGGCAGCCATCTGGCAGTTTTTTTGGGAATGGTGGGAAAGGACTAGATTAAGTTAGATTAGGATTACAGCCATTTTGACCTGTAAATGCCCCCAGATGATTTGTAGCCTACAAATGAAAGGATACAATAACAGTTAGACAGATAATTGATGGTCTAATCTTCATTATTGCTTACTTTGTGCTGTATATGGAATTATTTGCAGGTGGAAAAGTTTAGGACGCCAAAGTGCAAAATACTTTCTGCAGAAATATGCAGCTTTCTCTAGTTGCCAACATCTTCAGTTTCCTAGAATAACCCTGAATAGTCTCTCCAACAGACAACTTCCTTCTCATGTTATGTTCTGTGGTTGAGATTTCTTATTCACATGAGAGTTTGCATTAGTAGGAGTAATGCATACTGTGAAATCAAAGTAAAGCGTATATTCTGCAGCAAACACCTGATTTTTTTCATGATTAAGATTTACATGAGTTCTATTAACCCTTGGGCCCATAAAAGCCTCTGCACAATGTGAATAATGCATCCTCACACAGCATGCTAACCAGGCCGGTTGTTTTAATTCCTAAAATGTTAACATTGTGGACATAAAGTTTTCCCCTGACAGCAGTGTTAAAGGGGTCCTACTAGGCATCTATATATGCTAATACCTCCACAACCTTTTCAAATCAAACTTGTTTTAAGATGGGTGCTACCTAATGGGAAATGATTGCTGCCCTGATGAACAACAGTGACCTTTTTCCCTCTCTCCATATCTCCCTGTTTAATGAATTTAATTAATTTCTTTTCACATTTTTATGTTTCCTCCTCTTTCTTTCCCGTGTACTGTGAACCTTACAAACCCGCCTCAGAACCTCTTCAAACCGCTTTTGTGCTAAAACCTTTGTGGTGAACTGTCTTAATGGCCTAATTGGACAGACCTGTGCCACTCTGATGAAGTGGGAGATGACAACGGCTCTCTGCTGGGCGGTGGGCTTGCTGAGCACCATAAGCTGGATCCACTGGGAGACGCTGTTGAAGAGCGTGATGAAACGCTCGAGGATGGGGTTATCCACCGTGCAGCCATGCATCACAAAGCTGTGGTAGTCCTGAAACTAAAAGGAGGAAGGGGTAATTATATTTCATTTATCTAGAATTAAATTACAACGTGTTTACATCCTGGTATTTTTCAGAAAATGCTCCATTCATTATGACATGTCATTTGGCCACTTTGAACGTGAGGGACATAAGAGAAGCTCTGAAGCAGCAATATGGAGGACTGGCTCATTCACTCAGGAATAAAAAAGATTTATTTTCAGTTAAAAGGTCAACCAGTGTGCTAGATTATGGGTTTTTCTGTCCTATGTTTTATCCTCTTTTAGAAGAAAAACAAAGACAATGCTCACTGCCGCTGCTCCGCTTTGCCCCCACCATGACGCCTGAATAAAGCATAAATTATCTAAAAAAAAATCTAGCGATTAAAAAACAGCACAAACCTAGTCATTGCATTTGCTTCCCAAAATAAAGCTAAAAGCAAAACAGTTCCAGACAACAAATATAATTACTGCCAGTAAAAGCAGATTTTAGCCACCATTGCTTAGCAACTATAATGAGCTTCTGGCATCTTAACATGAAATTACTTGAGCATTTTGAGAACTTAAAAGCTGTAAACATCAGATATAGTTTTAATGCTGGTTGTTAAACTGACCAGAATCTTGCAGAAGGATTTGTACTCTAGGTAGGTGAGGTGTTCGGCCAGCTCACAGGAGTCAAGGTGGTCAAACAGCAGGGACATTTTCCTCTTCTTGGACACAGATGGGACACGCTGAGTTACCTGTCGCTTCCACTTATATGATGGCCTGAGAGTAATAATAAAGACATAAAATTGTCAAGCAGAGCCATAACAAATTATAGCATTACAGATTCTTTTCAGGTTGGAGCTGCACAGATAGTAGTACTGGATATATAAGAACGGTAATCATGGGATTAGATAATGTCCACATAAATAAAATAATGTAATCCCTATAAAACATGAGATATATTAAAACTACTAGAATTCCATCTCTGGAATGGCCACAAATCTACTTCACAAAGGCTTCTCCTTATGGAGCACTGAAGGGAAGTTGAGGTCAAATTCACAAAAATGGCTTTTATGGAAAAAGAAGAAGTCACTGACCCTACATAGCACAGCTCAGCAATGTCTGAGAACAGGCAATAAAATAGCATAAACACCCACGGACAGACATTCAGTCACACTGTCAATAACACACACAATAAAATACATTCAGCAGTCATTCACTCACACACTGTCGATGTCAATGAGCTGACTCTGGCTTTCATTGCCCTCAGTGGTCAAGAGGTCTTTAAAGTCTTTGATCTGGTCCGCCAGCTCTGGGTTCAGATTGAACTCTGCTGGAAACTCAGAGATCCAGTACCTGGAAGGAAGAACAAAGGGATGAAAAGGGAGAAAGGTGATGAAAAACACCGACAAAACTAAAGAAAGACAGGGAAGGCGGTAGCAGCAGAGTTGTTTACATCTATACAAAAATGCCACAGATACTATATGACATGTAATTAGTGTCAAATATTCACAATGGAACACAGAAAACTAAAGGACAGCACAGAGACAAGAATAAAAAAAATATATGAGGAGGTTGACAAAGAGGAGAGGGATGACAGTTGCAATGATCAAAGTTCAGAAAACAGAAGTACTCAGCGTGGTAAAAGAATGAATGACAGTTTATTACTTGACAAGATGGCATATCCTTGTTCGGCGCTCGGCAGTGCAGCTCTCCTCTTGAGATCTGATCCACAAGTCAAGGAAAAACCTTGCTGCAACTGTCGGCGCACTTTAACTGTTTTCTCTGCAACAAGCCTCTGCGCAGTCTAATTACAATTTAACATATTTAAGAGAACAAAGACACAGATCAGTGGTGGAAAGTACTTTTACCCAAGCACCGTACTTACAGAATATGCACATTTTAGGGACTATTTCCATTTCATGCAGCTTTGCATTTCCACTCCACATCTCAGAGGCTAATATTGTACTGTAGTTCATTTTCAGGTTACAATTTTTCATCCCCTTCTTGTCCACGTATGCAGACATGTCTGAATGTTTGTTATAAACAGAATTAAATGTTACTATATGGGTTTAAAAACTCTTCTTCTTAAGCTAAATAAACTCTTTAAAACCCTCTTGGATTCACTGGGAAGATGCATCGTCACAAAGCTGAAAACGGGACTGTTTTTCTGAGCTCATGAAAAGTTGACTTTTTAGAGATACGTGGTTCTCACAGGTCAGTGATGTCAAATATTGAACAAAGAATATGATACAATGCTCTATTAAACTAGCAAACAGTGTAGAAAGAAGTTCGAATGAGCTTAATTTTAAACATCTACAGCAGTAAAATGCAACATACACAATGCAGCAGTAAAATGAATGAATATATAATAGTAAAATACTGAGAGGGACCATTTTACTGCATAAACAGCATTTAGTCTTCATACTTTACATACATTTTTGCTGATAATACTTTATTTTGCTTTTACTTTTGAATTTAGAACTTTGCATACTTTTCACAGTACAGTATAAGTACTTTTAATGAAGTAAAGACCTGAATATTTCTTCCACCACCGACACAGACTAAAAGCTATTGTCCCAAAGCCTAACATTCATATCCCAGGTGGCAGAAAACATGGGTGAAGGATACTTTAACACTAGCTTCTGAGCCATGTCAGTGGCAGGGATGTACCAAGGATGCATCATGAGGAACATGCGGACCAACGAAGCATCCTTCAAAGTGCCCTTCTCATCTGCAACAGGAGTAGGACATCAGTCATTACAAAGGAGTCTATTTTGGTCGTCAGTGTGCGTTATTAGCCGTTTGTAACACCAAATTGCGCGGTAGACGTCTTTCTAAATTGCGATTCTAAATTTCCCGATTACACATAAATGGATCAAATCACACACAAATAAAAAGTAATTACAAAATCAATTATTTTATTTACTTCACATAAGAAAAGAACCGACTAACCAAAGGCTTGGATGCAGGACTCCACCAGCTCATCCACAGTGGCCGACTGCTCGGACAATGTAGACTCCATCGCTCCTTTCTTCTTCGTCGTTTTCCTGGTTCAGCTTTCTCTGTTTTGAGTCACGTGCCTCTTACTGAAACACAAAAATAAAAAAAAGATGAAAGGAGAGCATAAAGTTGAGCAAAAGAGAGTTATGAAGCAGAGAGAGAGAAAATAAAATTCTCAGAATATGCTGCTGCATGCTTAGAATAGCTGTGTGGTCAGTTATTTTATATCCTGACTTTGGAGAGTGTTTTAATCAGGGGCTCTTTACCCTGTGTTTATGACTGGCATGATGGCACGTTGCTTTCTGCTAATTTAATTGGAATACCTGCCTATCACTGTCATCCCTTCATCATGTTGATGGCTTGATTTGACCTCACGCATTCAAGTTGTCAATCTGCAAAGGCTAAAAATGGAATTGGCAAAACACTCAGGGGAAAGTTTTCAAATTTCATGAAGGTCTAAAAAGTGTACTTCTCAACTTTGCACCGATACTAAAACCTTTTAGCTACCTTACGTTAACACAACAGTCATTAACATGTTAGCAATAGTATAGAAAAAAATAGGCTTTTAAGATTTCTGATCAAAGATCTGAAAGTCAGAGACTCTTTAAACACTTTTTTGGACATAATACTACACTTGCAACTACTCAGTTCATTTGTTTGAGTCATTTTTAAAGCAAAAAAGTAGAACATTCATTCATTCATTTTCTGTAACCGCTTAATCCTCTGGAGGGTGATTTTTCACTCTTTCCTAACATTTTACTGACCAAACAATGATTCCATTAATCGAGAAAATAACTGATATTGTCTGCTCAAAGTTAGCTGCAGCGCCGACAGAGAGTCGGCACATGTAGACAAATAAAGTACCTCCCATTCAAATACTGTCTTTATTTGTATTTGTCTTGAGACTTCCATAATGTCCGAACTCTAATTAACATTTACACCATCATCACTGTTTGTGTCTTTTAACCCTGAGACATATTGTGCACTGATGCAAATTTAAAGGACAAATAAGGTCATTTTGAAGGTAGGATTTAACAGCTGTGAACAATTCAACTGCTTTACCGTAATGCTTGACATCAATGTGGCTTATCAGAAAAAATAATAGAGAGCCGTAAGTACAATCAACAGGAAACCACACGTTAAAATCTCTCCGTGTCAGTGGTAAGCAATGCAGTGCAAGAATATTTAGTATTTAAGGCACATCAACAATATTGTGACCAGGAATATACTATTGGTTTTAACACTCAACAATATGTTAAAAAATAAACATGTTGTGGTAGTTTGTTTTCTGTGATTGGGTTAGTCTGAAAGCAGGAAACCATGGCAACCACAGCTTAATCTCTAGTCACTTTCATGCCATATGCACACACCTCTGTACACAAAGCGCATGCGCTAAAAACATGTTTTCTCCAAGAGAAATGTGATTGAAGATCAAGAAAAGCCTCAAGGAAAGCATTTTTGCTATAATCCTACATGCATTTATTATATGTGACGAGGTAAAAAGTGCTTATCTCCCCTATAGATTTAGGCTCAAGGTGGTGGAGCTAAAAGTAGATTAAAAAAAAGCCAAAGGATGTTTTCGTTCACTGCTGATAAGTGTAAAGGTAACGTTGAGGGTTTTCTCCACCGACAAAGCCCGGCCACTCAATCCACAACTACACAGCAGGCTACTTATCTACTAATGGCTCTCAAATATTGTGGTTCAGTGGCAAAGTGTAAGAATGGTGTGATGAGTATGTGTATGTATCTATTGTGCCTGGCACAATGAAGCCTTCCACTGCACTGTCTCCGCTGCAACACAGTGGGCGGACACACTCAATTACAGGCTTCACGAGCTGTCTAAGCCACACACACACATTTTGCAGAAAAGATAGAGGGGGAAACAGTACACCAAAGCATCAATCATCAGTAATACAACACATAGTAAAAGTGAATGAAAGTCACTATAATGATGGGTTGGGGAAAGTAGGAAAATAGTGCAAACCTGTGCTTTTATGAAGATTTTTTTTTACCAGATTAGACATCATTACGGGGAAATTATATGACAAACTGCTTGACCATATTCAGTGCAATCTGTTGCTATATATAGACATCAGTGTTTCTGTGAGGTATGCTAAGGCCACCACAGGAAGTAAATCTGAGCTACAGACCAGCATTGTAAATATGAAACCTCAAAGAAAGAGAACATCAAATCTGAAATCTGACAGTGCTTTATAAAGGGTAACATTTCTAAATGAGATACAGGCCAGAATGCACCCTATTCCTCACATGTCGTCTCCAAGTGGCCTTGAAGCCTATTATAGCCACACAACAAGAGTCATTATGAGAGTCATCTCGATCAGCCATGAATGGATTTCTCTGTGACAAAAAGGGCATCTATTTCACTTCTGCATTTTTGCACTTGGGCTTCTTGCTGCGGCCAGAACAGTCTGTCCTCAAAAGCCAAAAGAGGATATAAAGTATACTTTCTACGGCAATTGAAGGACCTACTGTCCACCCCTTCCTGATGAGTCACACATCTTCTAACCTCAGAGGTAATGTACAGGGACTAAAAAAAGAAAGGAAGATGTTTTTGTTTTCCAATGTCACCAAAGGTGTGCAAAGGCTGAGCCTGCTTTTAACGGAATCTCATGGCACTGCAGCACAGCCTGTGCCCATCCTGGTGATGATACCATCTCGCTATGTTTTTGAATACAACATTCATCATCTCACTGACAGAAGCCCTTTCTCATGAACCAGAGAGCAATTATCTCTCCGCTCTTATGAGTTTATCCTTAACAAACTCCTCTTCTGTCTTACTTTTCGTATTTTCCCTGCAGTTTAAACTCTGAGAACGGTTTCCATAGCTGTTAATCGGAAGATTGATTGTTAGGTAGCACACCCTGTGAGAGCTTTAGTGTCATTCTTGGTTGCCTGGTGACGGCGATCCAGGGCTATCGATCAGGTAGATTAGGGGGTGGAATAGGGCTGCACAGCAGGGATTAAGGGAAGCTGACAGGTGCCTGGTCAATCCTGGTCATGCAGAATCTGCAATGCGCTCCTGGTTTAGTGAAATGAAAATGTCACATCCTCCAGCTTAAACAAGGACAGCCACCTTCTCACTGCGGTCCTTCCTCATTTTTGTTTTTTAGCCAAAAACAACCTGAAAATGGCTTTGTAACACTTCGCATTGCTTAGTGTTACATGCTATAAATCAATAAAAGCAAATGTTGTCAAAATCACCATCTAAAGAATTTTCCGTTGATCAACTAATTATTGAATGAATATTGTTGCATCTTTGCAGGGCAAGCAACTCATTCCAATTCACTTTGCATCTAAAACTTGAGCCATAACTGTTGTTTAAAACCTGTCTAAAACAAGTATTTATTTTTGTTCCATCTTTGTTCCATTATTTTTGCTGTTTTCCGAAACAAAGCCTGCACATTAACAGCAAACTAGCTTAATTTATAAAGCTCCCATGCCTTTTCATGTCTTAGCACTGATCGATGATGAGACACGGATAAACACACAGATAATGATATCCATCCTGCTATTGACATTCTCGTAATGGGCTCATTCCCATGCTAGTAAATACCCCAAGCTAATTCGCTGTCTGGATCCAGTGATTTAGCTTTATACCCTTTTATACCCAATGGCATTTGCGCGAAATGGGCTTGATTGATGTTTTCATGGATAGCGGTCATGAGCCATGAAAGATTCATTCTGATAAGCAATCAGATAAAGAGTAGAGCGCACACTTCTTTCTCTTTCGGCCTCTGTGAATGTGGCATTTGTGGCCACACTAGTGGCAAGGTTGAAGGACAAATACTAGATAAAACAACATATAATTTTGCTTGGATGCCTGCTTCAGACATTCATGTTCTCCTGATAATGAACTCTAATATCTTAGAGGTCCATTTTCATCAGGTCAAAATTTGTCCAAATTTGTTTCAAGCTAATTAGCAAACATTTCCAAGTCTACACACTTCAATAAGATTTTAGCTCCAGTTTTTCAACAACTAATATTAACTATATATAGAAAATGTAGTGTAATGTCTAACAGATGTATGGTATGGATGTTGGAATTTTATCTGTCTATCTTCCTCCCCTCTTGTGAGGAGAGACATATGGGTAGAATTACAACAATGCAAACTTATGCATAAGACATACATGCCACCGTTATCTCTTTCCCAACACAAACTGGTTTGCTTCAGGAAGTTGTAGCAAGGGTGTTGCATGATGGGACAGATATAGTTCACCAGAGGGGCCTACGGCGTGGCTGGTGGCAGGCTCTATTTACAGACTGCAGGGTAGCGAGAGCAGGAAGGGAAACATTTCCTTTTCCCTGGACACACAGAATGCCACATCGGTGGGGGGGCACCGGCTGCAAACTGAGATTAGCAGCTACAGTTGCTCCTTTGGGAGGGAAGGGAGAGAGAAGGCATGGGAGAAGAAGAGATAAAGAGAAAGACTGGGAAGCAGGAAGAGAATGTAAACTACCTCACTTTAGCCTAGTCAAACATGGAAAGAAACTGTTGGGTGAAGAGGGAGGCAGAAAATAATGATGGAAATAATAATAAAAGGCTAAAACTACAGTACAGTAAGAAGTACTATTAGTACAGTATAAATAAAGTAAGCAGGCAGTAATTTTTGAAAAAATTGACCTACGCAGAGGGAAGTGAGGGGGAGAAATATGTAGATTTCACAATGTCTCGCAGGGACATAGCAGCTGCCAGAGTGTAATGTTTCATTACGACCTCCAAAACTAAAGAAGTCACGCATCCTGTTCCACATCTGGCACACTCTTCACATCTCAACTTTCTGACTTCAAACGAAGGGCCTTTAACGTATGAGGCAGAATGGGCACTGCTGTAGAACCCATGTGCTGTTATAACATCTACCTCCTGCTCCCAAAACACAACAATGTATCATTGTGTCAGGCTGTTTTTGCTGCTTTGTTTTGCTGCTTCCTGCTCGAACTTGTCCTTTTACCAGATGTGAAAGTTCGCTTCATAACAAATACCGGAAGGGTGTGTTGGTGTGCGTGTGTGAAATGTGGTAAGCGTATGAGCATGTCCACACTTTTTTTTTTACTTGTTACAAACAGCCACATACTGAGCAGGTTTTGAGTTCTTGAAGTAGACTCACTACTATTTTTTTTTCTTCTCTCACAATGACAGTTTCTCCTTGATACACATCTTTTTTTTTTTTTCTTTAATGCTCACTGTGTGTGTGTGAAAGGTGAAGCCACAATCCAAAGTGTGTTGTGTAAAGGAGCAATTTTGGTACTTCATCGTTTTTGCAACAGCACATTGGGGTTCATCTGTCGGTGAGCAGTGAACACCCAGGCCGTATCGCCAACTGTCTGTTAATTCCTGAGCAGGTCTACATGTCATTTAGAAAATCCCAGAGCAGGTTTGCATCGCCCAGAGCACCATGCAGAAAGGAGGTTGTGTAGCTGCAAGAAAACATCCACCCAAAAACAACTTCTGGGTATGATTTAATACCAAGAGATTGCTTGTCTTGCCTGATGCTCCAATTTATATAAATTCAAGTTTTCTAAGAAATGTCTGTGGTTTGCAGAGCATAAATACTACATGTCTGGAGCCTAATTTGTTCTTTGCACTGTGTTTATCCACTTCATTTCCTCCTGCCTGCCTAAGTTCTGCTCACTGAACTATATAGTGGTTTTATACAACAGTCATTCTGAGCAGTTTTCATGCTTTGCGTGAATGCTGGGAGTTTCACATTCACCCAACCAGCCTGTTCATTACCCCGCAGGCTTTTAAGACTGTTAGCTCTGGCTAGTTCCTGTTTATGTATTCCTCCCTAAAACAGCTTGCATCCCTGAGCAGCCCACAAACCCCAGAATTTCCTGTATTCATAATAAACCATTTAACCGTGAGATTACAGAGTGCAAGCGGGCTGAGAATGAAAACAAAGTGATAAAAATGAGCGCTCTTTTTTGATTGCAGGTGGAGGAGAACACAGGCGTTCCGTCACAGTTCCCGTTCTGAAATTGAAACCCGCCCAAAATCTGTAACACAAGATGTTGCTACCCAACTACAACCTTAACTCATCACAAACATGCAATCACCATCACTGCTAATTCACCGCCTTCAGTAATCACTAGCTATGGCACAGCAGCCAAGTCTGTGCAGTGATTTTCGATCCACCCTCCCACCAGGCTCATCCACTAGTGTTTCACTATGACTGATTTAATCCCAGCCGCAGCATGATTTATAGCACTTCAGGTCCAATGCTCTCCCATTCCAGCCACTGTCCCCTCTGAAGTCTCCCTCTTCTCTGCTGCTTGCTCCCTCCTCTGTGCTCCAACCATGCCTTTAAAGGTGACGAGAGCAGAGTGCAATGACAGACTGAGATTTTACAGAGTCTGTGCCCTTTTCATGGGAGGGAGTTGAAGAGGTGATGCAGGAAAAAAAAGACACCAGTGGACAGAGAAATATAAATAAGGTGGAGCAATGTCATGGACTCATGGAAATGACATTTTTTTGAACGGCTGTTGAGTGGTCGCATGCAGTATGACAAAAAATATTATATACATAGATAACTATCACAACGTATGTCAAATATTATTCCTTTTAAAGGTTTGTGTGCTTGTGTGTGAGTCTGTTTTGTGTTAACTCCATTAGTAAGCTAACAATGGTCTCGGTTGCCAACATCATGATAACAGCCACAATGTACTGATTTCGATGAAGCGGTTAGGGTTGGACTTTCCACGAAAATCCTTATGCTCTCTCATGATCTTCAATGCCTTTCTTCTGCTCTTCTAATGCTGCAACAGAGTCTATACTGTTGGCTTAGAAATGCAGCCAGCTAATGTCAACATACGACTCCCAGCACAACACACTCCAACACAAATTTAACGTAAGCACACAAAAAATGCACAAATCTTACATGGAGAACCTTCAAGTGTAAAGGCCGAGTTGTCGTTAAACTCACCACACTGTTACCTGTGGTTTTAAAGTATTCTTTATTGTCAGGACATGACAAACACAAAGAACATTTCAGTATGCCTGTAAACAATACAACATGCTGGCCTTCTTCTTCTTTGTGGACAATATGGCCAAAGTGCTCTATCATGGTATATATATCACAGCAACTGTATCTATGATGATATAGTAATTGCTCTGTAAATTCACAAATACATTGCTCAGCCCCGGTAGAAGCTCCTTGTTTTGTCTTGCCTGGTCAGAATCGTTATACCCTGTACATACCCTGTTCTATTTCACGTTCACTCTCCTCTCTTGTCTTCATGCAAATGTTCTGCCTGCCTCTGTGGCGTGTGGAAAAAAAAAACGCAACGCACCATCAAAATTATGAAAAATATTGCTGTGAAGAGTGTGATTTGCAACACATTATAAACAATAGAGCATAATCGGAAACGGCAGACATTTTTCTATCATCACACAATATATCAGACAGCCGTAGTTATGCAGACTAGATGTTACACTGGCGTATCCCTGCCCTGCACTGGCCTCTGGCAATGTGCATACATGGGTGCTTTCCTAAACACTGAAATGATATTGAAGCACAACATATAGGTGTGATTATTGTAATATAGTCATGGTTGTTCATTAGCCAAAACAAAGGAGTAAACAGAGAGAGTAACAAAAGACAACGCAGTCGCACAGGGAATTAATGATATTAGATAGACAGGGGGGCACGGGGCACAAGCAGAAAGTGCATTGGACCGTGCACTCCAGCGATGTTGGCCCGGTGGGGTGCAGGATGCCCAGCTGAACTGCTGTGCATGTCGGCTCTCCTGTAATTATTTTCTCTTTGCTTGATTTTCCTCTTCTGTATATTGATTGCACCCCTATTCCCCACCATGTCCCTCTGTTCTGCTTTAGTTTATCCCCTCCCCTCCTTCTGCAGATTTGTTGCTGTTGGTTCTGTGGAATAAAGCGGTAGGCCTGTGGACCCCCTTATGGCTGGCTTTCCTGATAAGTACAAGCCCGAGGGTGAAGGTGCTAGAAGTGATGCAAAATATCAAGGATGGCTGCTCCAGAGGCCCAAAATAATTGCACTGCAGCAACAGGGGAGAGAAAAGATGAAGATATATGCAGAGGCTTTTCTTTCCTTGGTTATTCCATGATTCTAGAGTTGCTTTAAATCCTTGAATCTTATCTTTTGAAAGGCCTATATCTGTTAAGTCAAGCACCACTTCACCTGTTGGCATCAGAAGATCACAGAGACCATCAGTTGCTTTGAGGTTACTAATGATCAAGTGAGCCAATGTCTGATAAAAATGGATTTTGGATTGAATGTTTTCTGAATGTCTTTGCTTTTATGAGAGGGAACTGCACGATGTACAACTGACGTCGGTGGCTGTCTCATTTGCATGATCTTCTCTCGATCAAGCGCTGATGTGGATGAATAAGTCCACACAAAGCAAGCTTGCACAATATTCAAAATAGGAAGAGTTAAACAGTAACACGCTGCTCTAGCCAAATCAGCCACACTGAAAAACACCGAAGAGACTTTTCTCCTACTAGGACATGGCGGGCCGTTCAACTACAGCTGCTAAGACATTCCAATATCCAGGACGGCAGCCAGTCGCAGCTTACAAGTCAAATCCCACTGCTCTGTCACCAAAACAAGGGCACATAAGCCTGGGGAGAAATCAGCAAAGATGCCGCAGTGCAAGTAATCATGGCCACAGTCACACAGCTGAAGCTGAGGGTGATTGAATGAAAAATAAAGTGAGAAAGGCAACCCTGACCTCTTACTGGTTTAACTCAATAGCCAAGGCTGTATCACAATAATCTCTGATGTGGCCCAGACACTCATGGAAAATTCTTACCAGCATGCAGGTGGGCACCGGTTATTAGCTGTCATGATTTTTGAGTCACTGTGAGTGTAACCACAGCAAGCTATCAGCGAAGACTGATGTTTCATGGTTGAAGGCACACTCTAATGAAGCTTGATCTCTGGCATCTTCCCCCTTCTCTCCTCTTTGCAAAGTCATAACTTTGTGTGTCAACAGACTTTTGTTTACCATCATTCTTTCAACAGTCAAAGAAAGATTAAGACTGAATGCCCAGACACTCCCTGAATCTAATTTTAGGAACAGGCATGCTTCTATCCTCCTCTAATTTGCTTTGCGATGCTCCTTCATTAAAATCACTGTGTGAAGCCCCATTAATTCTGTTTATGGTGGATTCTGACCAAAATGCTGCAGGTATTTAGTGTTGCTGCAGCTCCACAAAACACTTATATTTGCAATAATGATCATGTATTCCTGCATTTATACCTCTATAGCCGCCAACTCATTTTGAGTGTTTAAGAGCTGTGTAGATAAACTCAGTAGAAAAATCTAAAAAAAACAACAACAATGAGCTGCTGCTGTCAACCGTGTTTTCTTTAAATGGCATCAACAGTGGTCAACTAGAAGATATATTGGACAGCTGTAAGATGCAACACTGCTCTTCTGCAAGTCTAAACAGCCGGGTGTACTTTTTTTTTTTTTTAAATACAAACCAGCACATTTGTGACTGTGTAATGAGTCAACATTAAAACATTCAGCCTCTCATCATTGTGGTTGATGGTGCAAGCAGACATGTCCACGCGTGATCTTACAACGCAGTCATAATACTGGTGCAAGAACATTTAGACAGATGATATCAATAGTTCAGACAAATTTCTCAAGAACGTAAAACGGGAACGTGATATTTTGCTGTGGCAGTTTTTCCTAGAGATAAATAAATACATTTTTTTTTTTTTTTTTTTTTTGAAGTGTATGACTTCCAAGACCGCCACGCGTAAAAAAAAAAATTATCCAAATGAGCTCAAGTCGCGTCTGTTCTACAGTAATACGTGAGTTATGACAAATTGCTTACCTTTAAAATGTGAAGGGTCCCATGCTCTGGGATGAGATGCTACAGTGGTAACAGTTTTGGAGTGAGCTCTGAGACGAAAAAAAAAAAAAAAAAAAAAAAAGCGTTACATCACCAGCACCAACGAACGCCTGTTTGGCTACGGAGCGGGAGCACCGGGTCCTGCGGTGAGGCGCGCCAGTGACCGAAACCCACGAGAATTCATTAGTGGAGACAAGACTCGGGTGCTTCCTAAGTTAACGGTCTTCTGGAGGGACTACCGCGGGGTACGTTATGGCACGTTTAACCTCAACACGCGCGGAGGTCCTTTAACCGCGCGCACTCGGAAGCAAGTTGCGGGTGTAACGTGTGCTGATGTAGCAGAAGCGGCTGAGCTCAAATTGATCTGGTCACAGCTGGACCGCGTGCCAGCCTTCTGCTCGTGTTCCAGCTGTGCAGTTCACAATCACACCGCAGAGCCACGGTTCCGCCTATTGGTCGGATCACCGCAACACCGCCGCGCGCGAGAGCCGCCGCGCGCCATTAAAAAGACGCTATTTATCGGTTTTTGGTTTTTTTTTCCTTCATTTTCCGTTGCGAAATAAATGCGTCCAGCCACTTCACGGTCAGTTCCCGACAGCGAACTACTACTCAGGGACGTCTACGAGTTTTGCGCTGCCTTCATTTACTCCACGGTAACTTCCTACATTGTAAAGCGTGGGCTACATCTAGACATATAACCCACAATACAACCCGCGTCAATCTGTTTTAAATTCAGGAGAAAAAAGAAAAAAAAAAAAAAAAGCTGACGGCTGCCGCACGTATTCAAGATTTATTTATTGATTAATGGGCGAGGTTTCCTTTTAGGCACAACTTACGGAAAATGACTTTCAGAGAAATTACTGTGCACTCGACGATAATCAAAAGTGCTTCAGTGTAAACAGGGGCCATCGGTGACTGGGGTAGCCTTACATTTT
>JAPQRN010000011.1:4492875-4507274 GCA_037367275.1 Coranthus polyacanthus
TAATGCATTTAATCAAGGAGTATAGAAACTTCGGACCTCCAGTGTGCAGACTTTTCATCCCTCCGTACCCTAAAATGGTTGACTGCTTTATATGCACGTGAATCTGTCTCCAACACCACCTCTACCAAGATTAGCAATGGTAGTTATCGATGCATATGCATATTAAAGAAGGAATAAGGAATAGCCAGAGTGAGCTGACAGGCTCCATACCTCCAACATCTCAACAAGGTACCCCAGCCCCTTTAATGTGCTGCCACGCGTGGAAAAACACAAAATCAGATCACTCTTGTCAATGGAATAAGTGGGGAAAAGCCCAGTTTTATATTATTATATTATTTATTTTAGATTATATGGCTGCTCTGTCAACAGATAAAGCAGTTGTTCTTCTTTTATTCATGCCAAACAAGCAGCTTAAGAGGTGTGTGCTGCAGCCAGACTTCTGGGACAAATGTTAAACACTACTTGTTGTTAGCACTAGTCATAACAGCGAGGCCAAACCAACTAAGTGGAATCTCAAAGCTTCAAAGTTCAATATGTAACAATCACACATGCGAGTGTTCTTATGTGAAGTTTGAGAGTCTGTTTTGTGTGGGAAGCCAGTCATTTGTTGGTGTTAGCAGACTCCATTTCTGAGTCAATGGTAGCTCATGTTCCTGTAGAGTAGCTAAATATAGCACAAACTTTGACAGAATTTACAGAAAACTGGGAAAAGAATATGCAAATTTATTTGCATATCCACCCACTACTTTATGCAAATATTAAGAGGTAGTTCTTCATCATCACAGTTTAACAGTTTGCCAGTTAGATGTAGTATTTCATGCTACCTGAGCTGCTGACTGAGGAGCCCCCAGACCTGAACATCATACAGTGTAGTTTCAAACTGGGTGGGTTTGTCAAAGCCTTTGTCTAACTTTGTTTCTGCTGCTCTTCATACATGGTGGCGTTTCATTGCAGTTTGTTTGTTGCAGTCCACACTCGAAGACATGCAATTATTCACTAAATGTGTTTGTGTTGCACTGATTCTCATTTACCTTTTATCAATACGCCAACTTTTCCATATCTTGCAACTGTAAAACTGTTAAAACTGCGATACTTCAAGGTTTTTTTTTTTAATTTTTGGTATTTCCACTAAATTTGCTTTTTAAAGAGCAAATTGAAAAGAAGAATAAAAACAATTGGATGGAAACACGGTGATTGAGGTACTCAGGAGCAAGGATAAGGATTGTCACAGGAAACACAACCTCAGTCTGCTGCATAGAAATCAGTATTCAGGCTGTTATTATGGATGGAGCCTTAAAAATGGTTTTAAGACTTGTTATGATTCATTCACACATTGAAAATAAAGAAGCGACTAACACATGTACATTTCTCGCCAACTTACACATTGAACCTTTAACAACTAGTAATAATTAGAAGCTACTGTGAAAGGTGTTATGACATTCTGAGCTAATATTGGAATATAAATATACTCCCCTACAGCTTGTCTAATTCAATTACACTTTCCAAGTAATGACAATCTATTCTAATAAAAAGGCTTCCCTGCACACTGCCCTAAAAGGAAATCAGAAAAGAGACCCAGATTTGTTACACAGAAGCTGTTTGAAGTTGATCAAAGTAAAACATTTAAAAACCCACCTGCTGACAGAACTCCTTAACGGAGCGTCCTCCTTCTATGAAGTGCTGAAAGAAGCCATGCTCTCGCTGCAGGTAGCCTGAGGTGAGCAGCCGCAAATACACGACCACGTAGTCTGACACATTCTGATCATTGAAGGAGCTCAACAGCTCCTGCAGGCTTGGCTGTTTCTCACACAATTCAATCAGGTCCATGAACTGTTAGAAAGACAGTATTTGCATCATTAAATTTAGAAAAGTCGAGCTTGCCAAACAACATCAAGCAGTTGATCATTTATAGCCGGCAAAACAAAAACGCCTTACAGTGTTGTGGAAGTCTTCAATGGTAAACTCAGTGAAGCCCTCATTAACCAGGTCCAGTTTGCTTTTAGCAGCAACTGCTTTGAACCTGAAAACACAAAAAATATCTTAAATAACCACAGAACGATTTCAGCCACCATCAAGCTTTTAACCATTATCAGGTTTGAAAATTTACTAGAACAACTTTCAAAGTGGTGACAGCAAGTTTTTATACACATTTATTCATTTAAAAAAATCGAAGTGGCAACTTAACACCAAACATCAAAAAACCTTTAGTCCATGTGAAGAAGACTAAACTTGACTTTACAGACCAACAGCTAATACAGCCTCAAACGTGCTCAGCATGACACTCACTTCTGTAGCTCTTTGCTGTCATCTAGTAGAGACTCGAGATGTGCGAAGCCAAAGGCTCTGTAGAAACAGTTCCCATCTGGCCGCGTCTTACGAATGTATGAGTATTTTTTGTATAGGTCCTTCAAAACAAACAAACAAAAGACTATTAAAACATGCTGCATATCATATGTAAACATGCATATGAGTAGATAAAGTAGAAGAAAGAGTTTGGTTTGTGGCTTTGGCTGAAATGTCACTGTAGAGGAAATGCGTCCTGATGTGGGTGCAGTAATCTGAGCAGGTGGTGCAGTTTGACTGACCTTGATCTTGAGCTGATAAACTGTGTCATCCTCAGCGTACTCTCTCTGCAGCACTGACAGATCCTGTCTGTCCGACACTAAAGGGTTACTGTTGGCTATCTACATACACATGGAAAATTAAAAAGAGTGTTGTTATATGTGCTGTAAACAAAAAAAAGAGCATGAAAGCAAAGACATGCTGTGTGTCCACACATCAGATGAGTTTTCAGAATCAGAAGAGTATAAAAAATTAAGGGAATCTGAAAAACTTGTTAATCCTGTTGTTCGGGGACAATAACATGGCAAGTCATCTTTGTTTATATCACCAGTAAACATGAACGATTTCTTACCTCCTGCTGAATTCTGTCCTGTTGAGCAATTATAGCCTCGTCATATGCAAGGCAGTTCACTCCTGTAAGAGAAGATTTTATTAGGTTTCAGGATTAGATACCCAAAAGGGACACGTGCAGACCACCAACATCAGTCTAATATGTGCTAAGAGAGTGATGGTTGAATCCATATGAACCGCTGACTAGAATCTGAGGAATCTGTGGAATGTAGATTTGAAGCAGCTGCATCAGATCAGGATGTCAAAAGCATGTTCAAATAGGAAATTGGTTAAGTTAAAAGTTACATCCTGGTGCAATGTTAAAAAAACATTAACACTCGTCAGTGTTGTAAAGAAACAGAAAACTGGAAAAAGAAACCTATTTAGTAAGGATTAGAGGTCGACAGATAGTGGATTATTAAAGGCCGATATAATAACTTCCAAAATGAAAAAAATAAGTGTCTATTGACACTGTTGAAAATGTACATTTTTTTGGCTTTATTAGAAACTAGATAACAGTTGTATTCAACATGTAAGTCAAGTAATAAATACCTACATTAATAATTCAATCAACAAATCACTGAATCTGGATCACAGAACATCTGGAACTGAACATCAAACTACACATCAACAACCTAGGTAAATCTAGGCACAGTTTTTATTTTTGCCAGGACTTATTTTCCTTTAAAGACAGTATTTCCAGTTGAGAAGTTTAATATTATCTATCGCAACAAAGTCGTGCTGATACGAACAGTTTCTAAAACATTCTATCGGCGCCAATGAATCAGCCAAACCGATGAATGAGTTTATGTCTAGTAAGGATACCCTTATTTAAGCTGAACTATTACATTATTATGTGAATACTAAAGGGGTGTAAGGATAAACAAATCAAGTATGCTTTGCTACTGTGAAATTAAAGGTTGTAGGAGCTGACTATTTTCTATAAGGGGTGAGTATGCATGCAGTATGACCACATAGTTTGCACAGTATAAAGTAACACATTGTATTTTGTGACCCCCTTCTATTCAAAACGCAACGTATAACTTCGCAAACAATATAACTACGGTCATTAAAAAAAAAAAAAAAGACACATTTCAAACCAGATGTGATATAGTCTGCTTGACTACATTTAGAGGTTTGGAAGCAAAGCACCAAAACGTGTGCACTTGACATGCGCTGGTACACTTAAATACATTGATAAGCCTTTCTAAACACGGCAGCCAAACGACCGAAAACAGAGAAAATGCGCTGCTTTCACATGGGCCAGGGTAGTGCTCTAAAATAATATGTTATGGTATACGTCTATTGATCCGTTTTTGTTTCCTGTACATTAAAAGGAAGCAAATGGGAGTGTGGATGTTGACCCGCCACCGTTTAATTTGACAGAGAAGACAGATTGAGAGAGGTGTGTGTTAAGGCACTTTGCAAACCCGCTGTCTTTCACACCTGCCGTTACCACAAGCAACCACGGACACAACTAGCTAACGGTCTGCAGTTTACGTGAACAACAAGTTACTCCACTACACCGGCTAACGACAGTCAGCTAGCTACACTTGGCTAGCTCGAGCTGTGCGAAAACAAAACAAATTCTAGTCTCAGCAAAACAACGTCGTTTTAGCAACTGAGCATAGAATGTCCCGTTTGGCTATTGACCCTATACTTTCAACATGTCCTTAGGTCATAAAGTGCGCGACTGTCACTAAGTCTTGCCTTGTCAATAACTAAACAGGCGTTTTTTTTCTTTGTGTAGCACTGGTAGCTAGCTAACGTTAGCCAATAAGCTATGGCCTCTGTCTGCTCCTCGTCGCTGCATGTCAGCCGCCTTAATCACAGAGAAAGCAACGTCTGAAACGCCCGAATGACCCGCATGTGGGCATGGGCGTCATTTGCAAGAAAACGACCGCTCTGTTTGATGAATATTTTGCGTTATAACCGTTTCTCTCACCCTCCATCTCCCCCTGTGATGATTCTTGCTGCTCCTCCGCCATCTTAGCTGTCGAGATCTGTTTCCTCCTCCTGCATGACCTCATTCATTACACACTTCCGGGCGGAGTCAAAAAATGTGTTTATTTATTTATTTGTTCGTTTGTTTGTTTATTTGTTTATTTATTTAACTCCACATTTGGCCCAAGGTTGTTCACAGATATTTTCAGGTAAGGTACCCCGCCTAAAAAAAAAAAACTAAAAAAAAAACAATGTTTGCCACACTATGTAGGCTTTATAATCTCTATAATCTAAATTCTATGGATTCTGTTGTATATAATTCACTACGATGGCAACTCAGGATTACTAACCAGACAAAGAAAGGCGGCAACCCCGAGGTGATCAGGGTCAGGGTGGTTCAGAGCCCTCAGACCTTGTGAACCGAGGCATTGGGACACCAGGTAAATTGAGACAGCATAAGAAAACACCATTGTACTTGTACACTGACAAATGTAAGTCAAAGCAATTGGTGCTGAGCCCTTGCTGTGGAAGTAGCCTACATAAACAAGTCACAGGACACAATTCTTGTGAGATACAGTCAGATACAGATCAAATACACGGCGTATTTGATGCATTTTTAAAAATAGGGCCTTTTCTCAGCGTCCCAAACGTCCAACCATGGTTTGTAATGTTTCTGGACAGAACGTTTCGGAGTAAATTGTGACAATGTTCATATAACTTGTTAAGAAGAGAGACTTTACATTTATTGTCGGTCAACATAGAATCACAGAGATGGAGCCCACAGCCAGTTTTAAAATAAAGTAAGACTTTGTAGTAATTTATGAACAGACTTCAAATTAATACTAATCCAACAAATTGTATGTGATAGAATGCCTTATCATTTATCAAAGCGGCCTATCCCAATACTTTTCTCTGACGCTAACGATAAACAAACAATGAAGCTCAATCCAAATGTTGAATTACAAAAGTGTTGTGGTATATTGATTGCAAATCACTTGGCTACTCTTATCGGTAATGGTAAAGTACTAAAGAAGAAGAATATGAGTCGTCTTCTGCAGTATGAGCCCAACCATAATATTTCAATGGTGGGATGTACTGTGCTTAATTTGAGCTACTTTTACTTTACTTGAGTATTTCCATTTTAGGGATCTTTATACTGTTTCTTTATGTCTCAGAGACAAATATAGTACTTTTTATTCCACTACATTTTTTATTCTTACAGTTTTTTTCTCCCCTTCCTGTCCAGTGATAAACCCCGTGTCTCCAACGGTGCCGATTCTGAATGTTTGTGATACAGTGAAGGATGAATCGCTCCTTTATGACTTGAGAAAAATCTCAAGTCATAAAGGAGCGATTCATCCATCCATCATTTGCGCTGAATAACCTCTTAAAAAAAAAAACCCTCGGATGACATGGTGTACAAACGTAATCGTTAAATCAAAATACCACATGCAGACAAATCACACATCAGGGGAAGGTGTTATTCTAGTTAGTAGGTACTAGTAACTACACACATTTGCTTACTTTTGCACCTATAGTGGGAACGCATGACTAAATTAGGCTGATATTTACAACAACAAAAAAATCCCAAGAAAAACGTCAGAAAGAGCAATGCAGCATACATTTTTATGTACCTTTTGGGGGAGAAACTTTTTATTTCAATCCACCGATATAAAATGATATCCAAACAAAGCCCCTAATATATCAAAACGCAGGAACTTGACTAAGAAGATTGTGTAATTCTCCAAAATCACAGTGGAATGCGGAGTCTTTCATAGCTCAGTATAGTTCTGCAGTTTTCCGCTGTACACACCTGGGGGCACTGTCTGCAACAAATACTGCCTACGTTCAAAGGTAACTTGCTGGGTGCAATGAAATGGCACTTGCGCCACAGTCGGTCCCATAGAGAGGCAGGCCTCGAGAGAAAAACACTATTTACAGAAGTTACACAAAAAAACAAAAAAAACAATGTGTGTTGATTAATACTTCATATTTGCCTAGAAAGCAAAACTGATTTTTTTTTCTTTTTTTTGGTGTGTGTTTGGCACATTGTTGCCCATATCAGGGCTGTAACAGAACCCGACAGTATTCAGAAAAAAATAATATAATAACAATAAAATGCAAATAAACAGAATGTAGTTGCTGGCTTTGCTACAATATTAAACATTTACATAACAGTTCATGTACAATTCTTCCTGGAGTGGCATTCCCCTGTCTTAGATGTAGATTGCAACCGCCGTTCTGGCAGCTACAGATGTTTTCTCTCCAAGTATCCATGCGGCTATACAGTGATAGGAAATCCGCAAGTAAAACAAAATATTTATGTACATGATTACGTGCATGATCAGTGAAACATCAGTTAAGGAATGGGACCTGTGGGAACAAGTGCATACTGTATATTGAATTTCATGTTATGTTAATGTATTTTGTTCTTGAAAAAAAAAAAAAAAAAAAGGCACAGCATTTAAACATTAACGTTTAAGGAAATTAGAATTTTTTTTTTGCATTGGTGGAGACTGAGAGACACATTAGTCATGCTCTGGCTATCTGATCAAAAGTGTCTCAGTGCTCGAGGCACAGGCATGGGGACAGTAAGACAATATGGAGGTATGCATGTTGCAGGTGTGGCAGCCCCATGGTTTGGATCAGATCCCAAACCATGTTGTGTAAGGAACTTTACTCAGGCACAGTTACTGGTACGCTGAACAACACGTAGCAAAAAAAAAAAAAAAAAAAAAAAAAAAAAACCCTCACTACAGAGGTGTTGCAATCCACTTTTCTGATGAACCAACTCTCCACAGCCTTGTCTCTTTTCCAGCATGTGGTGACTTCCTACTCTACCTGTCCCGGAGAGCTTTCGACATCCCCCCACAGATGGTATGTGAACTGCATTCACCAGTTTGTTACAGCTTATTAGAGCAATAGATACAGTATTGCAAGAGATGAGCAAGCGATATGTCCTGCTATAAAAACAGAAGCTGCTCTGGAAATATTGTAACGTCAACTGACATTGTCTTGGTTTCTGCCAAATATCTTAGGGTGTATGAACCCGACTGTAGATCAGCATACATGTGGCAGACATCAGAAATCCAAAAATGTCCAGCGTTAGGGTAGAATTTTCATTTAAAGCTTCTGTTCTATTGCACCGTGTTCCCACACAATATAGAAGACGCAGCAGCATAGTCAGGGTGCGTTTTGCATAGCTGATCACAAAGTGGTTGCATTGCTGATTTTCTGGACTGAAAACAAATCTTGCTTTTTGTATCCACGTTTGAACAACCTCCAAGAGCAGAGCTGCCCAGTTCTGTTTGTTTCCCACTTTATCATCCAGCTGCTCGCTAGACTATCTGCGCCTTGTGGATAATGGAGGCATGGGGACTGACCAGAGGAGGTAATGGCCTGAGTTTGGGTCTCAGTGAGCCGTTACTGTGTTGATAGCGAGTACTGTGAGCCTCGGACATTTGGGAGCTGTTGGTCTCACTGTCTTGGTCATCGGGATGCTCTTGACTGGCAGGACCCCCCAGGCCTTCGTCGACTTCATCCTCATCATCTGTTACGGGCGGGTAGGTGCTGCTCATAGTAGAGTGCTGGCGATTCTTGGTGACACTTGCGGGTCGGGAACCCTCATCTGTTGGGATAATGATGCTGCCGTTTACCTGCCTAATAACCTCAGTGGACTGTACAGGGTAGGACGGGGGCAGGAGAGGAGGCTGATAACGAGTTTCTTGCTGTAAAACATCAAACACATTTCTTAATCAGGAACGCATAATAATCTGGGTGAGATACATTCCACAATTTAGGGAAATCAAGCTTTGACTTGCCCTGAAAGACATACGCAAAGAGACACTTACTAAAGACATAGTGCTGTTTCTCACATATGTCTCCACTCTGAGCCGGTTCTCCTCGTCTATGTCTAGAGGCCTCTCTCTCCCTCTCCGAGAGTTGTTGTGCAGGACTGGTCTGCCAAGGTAGTCGAATGCTCCCCCTCCTCCCCGCCCACCAGAGATAGTAGATCGGCTATCACGGCAGTGAGCCTGTTCCTGTCACCGCATGAAAAGACGCAGATTAGATGCAACATGTCCTCCCTTTGCACCGTCAAACGAATCTTAAATAAAGCAACGGAGCACTGTTTACGTAAAGCCGGCTGAGTCGCGTTGAAATGTTACGTTTAACATCTGGTTTAACTAATGCAGTATGTGTTTCAGTTCTTCTGTCGAATTGGTTATTGATTTCAGTGAAGAATTCACTGACGAAATTTCATTTTAAAAATGACCCCAAGTCCTGTAGCTAGTGAGATAAACGGCGGTGAGAACTCAGTGAGGTGAAAATGATCAAATTCCGACCGACGTATTTTTAACGGCGCCGCTTTAAAAGTATAATTGGAATTATTGCTGAACATATATTAAACTGGACACAGTGACATGCCAGCATTAAGGTATCGCACTGTAGAGTTGAATTGAATCTTCTATTCTGATTTGATGTACTCTGCACTTGCCTTTAATTATATTTTTAATATGTTGATGTTTTATTGTTTAAGCACTTTGTTTTTTTTATTTCCTTCTGGATGCTCCTTTCATTTATGTAAAGTAAACTGAATTGCCTTTGTGTATGAAATGCTCTATATAAATAAACTAAAGAAGCACTATGTATTCTTGGTGTTAACTCGTCTGTGAAAAAGACAAAATTGAGAAGTAGCATGTTGAATACATGTTGAATACTGTGCATCTTTCAATCCTGCGTGTTTGGCTTGAAGATATCAGTGTGGTTTGACAGATTGTTATCAGTTTTTCCATATCAGAGTTTATCTTATGTGCTGCAAGAAACCTTACGTGAGTTTGTAGAAGAGTGGTTCCCCCTCGGTGTGTATTTTGACTGTGCCTGTTTGTTCATTTCTCCCCCTTGTGTTTGTTTGTTTCAATTGTTCGGCTGGTCTCTTTTTTTAATATTATTTTGATTTGTATATGCGTGCTGCCTGACGCGCTGTTTTTCTTTGTTTCAAAGTACAAAAAGAAAGTGGAAAGAGAAACAAAAAAAAAAGGAGAATAAGCACCATTAGCATCTATAGAAAAGACCAATCATGCAGTAGGAAGCAGAGGATCTCCAGAAAAAGAGTAAAACCGGGATATAATATTAATAAAATCTGAGATGCACTACATTCAGATTTGAAATGCTGAAGCTCAGAACTTAGCCGTCTGGCATCTGGACAGTAAAGCCTCAGTCCCCGGCCCTGGCCTTGCATGCAGAGTTAGATAGATACGTAGACTGACCCCGAGGGAAGACAGGCTGGTCCTTAGGGTTCCCTCCACCCTCAGAGGGATGTTTTCCTCTGTCTGCAATACAAAGAGGTCAGGGGTCAAGACGAGAACTCACACAAACTTTGCAGACATCCTGAAAAAAATGTCATGTTCCATCTAAACTTCCAGAGCTTCTCTTTTCCTTTGAAAAGACAAATGATGTTGATGAAGGATCAACTGTTGGGCAACAAAGACTTATCACTCAGTTACAGAGAATACGATTACGAATGGATCACTGTAAGATTTCCAAATAATGAAATGATGATCTCCGCCACGGAGCGTGAACACACTGGGACCAGCGTTTCACATTTTGATCAATCCCACACAAGATGCTGTGACAGTACGGACGGTATGTCAGTGTGAAAGGAATAATTCAGTTGCAGTACCGCTCCTCTGGCGTCTGTGCTGATCGAGTTCATTCTCCGGAAAGAAGCATGCCTGGAGAGAGTGCTTATTTCCTCCCTGTGAGAAACGAGAGACGGCAAAAAAAAAAAAAAGGAGAAAGAAATTTAACGATTAAAGCAATAAGTGATATGTATTTTATCACTATGTTGAAGTTTTATGTGCATCCACTTTCAGTTTTTCATTTAGTTTTCATGCATTTAATTTGTTTTCTTGCATTTATGCGCAGTTTTTCCACTCTAATCATCCTGTAACTGTACTTAACATGCTCTACTGTTGAAACTGTCAGTTGTAATATGGTTAATAACCCTGCATTCTATTTATCCTTAAACTTCAGTCGGCCCTGCGGAGATCATTAAAACGCAATCTCATCTTATCTTAATTAAACATGTTATTGTAGCATACTTCTTTTCAGTCAGCTCCTTCTCCAGTTTCTTGTTCTTGCGCTTGTGGTGGCAAGTGACAATGATGACAATGATAAGCATTAAGATCAGCAAACCGCCAGCCACCGCTCCCACGATGATCATCAGCATGTTTTCAAGAGGTGGCTTTATTCCAGCGGACTCTGTAAAATACATGGCGGGATTAAAACAGATCAAGTACACGTATGCATGTACATTTACACAGTGTGCAGCGTTCGGACAAGTCTGATCCGTGAACGTGAAAGTGCCGTCATCTACCTGTCACGGTCACCTCCACCTCCGCGCTTCCTGCTCCCACTTCATTCTTCGCCACACACTGGTAGGTGCCTCCATCGGACACGCTCAGGGGTCTCCCAAAGACTAGCGTTCCATTAGGGTGGGGGATCACACCTTCTGGCAGCTGTCCACCACGTCTGCAAACAGAGCAAAATGAAAATGTGTAGTTCGCCGCACTATTACAGTAACACAGGTCGTTAACGTTCAACAGCATGTCGTAGAATATGAACAATACTGGTGTTATGTTGTTCATATTTCCAGGGAAAAAATCACAATGAACTTCTGCCGGTAATCAGTGATGCTAACCACCCATTTAGGAATTTCATGATTTTTTTTTTTTCCACTAAAAGAAGCTGTAAAAATGATCCCTTTCACAATTGCAGGTTGCAGGTATAGCATGGTATAAACGTTGACAGTGTTCCAACGCGTCACATACATGTTGAGTGCGTTTAATTCATAGTGATGTCATTTAATTTTGTATGTACCTTAATCAATATTTGATTGTTACAGCCCAGTCCAATACTCAACGTTCATATCGTTGCGAGTGTGTTACTACATTTATGGTATGTTGTGTTTTTTATTGCTAGAGACTGGTGGTGAGGGAGAGTTTACTGCATCTGTTTTGCTCCTATAGAAGTGATAAGAATGAGCTCAAGTGTCTGTATGTTTCTTCTGAGGAACCGCACATACCGCTTATCTACGGTATTGAACAGAAACAACTGGACAGACAAGAGCAAACAGGCAAAAACACAACCGCTTCCGTTTTCAGTGCTTTAATGATCATATTAATTGATAATAATTATGTAATACCGTGACGCTTTGAAACTGTGATAATCGAGACATTTATCATTCTGTGAAAATCTTCTGCTATTGCAACCCTAATGTCTCGGTGGGAAATCACTATCATACTACTTATGATAGCGTGGTAGCGTTTCAGAAAGCGTGGTAAAATGAGCATTTACTCAAATTGGAATATCTTTCTTTTTGTCTTCTTCCTGGCAGTATGAGTCACTGAATCATGTTTTGGAAACTTCAGTTATAGCGATGCTGTCCAAGATGTTGCCTCATTGTTTCTGTTTTCAGCACATTCGATTCGACCGTTTCACCCAGTAACACTGAAACACAGGCCAGCCTCAGGAACAGCGACGTCCATAGTGCGCTTCCCCCCCCCCCCCACAACCGATCCCCTATCACCAGCAGGAAAATAGAACCGTGTGTTTTTGCATATACAGCAGGCACGCTTCCGCGATAACATCTCACACAAATCCACGCACATTTGACTTCCTCTTCCTCGGCTGGCTCACCCCAACCCCTCACCTGCTCCTACTACTTCATCCTTTTCCCTTTTTAATTCTCACCCCACCACCCCCTCCTTCGTGTGAAACTATCTCATCTGTCTGCTCTCGGCACAAGCCGCAACACGACACTGTGACACCAGCTTATTACTTCACCGGAGCCGCCTTTTATTGACAGAGCCAACAGGTTTGCCCACTGCCGCTGTAGCCGCCTGTATGTGCATGTGTATGTGAGTTCATCTACTTGTGAACAAGTAAGAAGAGGTTGACTAGAACTAGAGGTTTTCAGTTTTGATTTGGTTCTGTGTGTGTGTGTGTGTGTGTGTGTGTATGCTTGTTTGCATGCTGTGTGTCTGATAAGCCTTACTCACCAAAACTCCTTTCCCAAGGTGTGTTCTTCTGACTAAGAGCAACTAATACGTGCATCATCATGAGACAAAAACAACTCCAATGAGAAGATGCATTTGACTTATTTTGTAGTGCGTTTCACAGACACATACGACGTCTTTTTCTCCCCGGGGGCCTAACTGTCACTTCTCCTAAATCGACGGGGAGCCATTTTTCTTCAAGTCATTTTCGTGGCTCGCATTTTTCTTAACAAATTCGACGCCACACCCTCGCCAAAATATATGAATGCACTAAAGGGAATGGCTTAAAGATGACACCAGATGAGTAAAGCAGAACAGTTCAGGCATCTGAGTCAAACCCTCATTGGGTTTTAAGATGGGCAGCGATGTGCCGAAATTCAAGAAACAAACGCAACATTTAAACGTGTCAGTTTCCACTGATTGCAGCAGATTCAGTGGGCGACAATGCCAAGAACTGCGTTGCCAAGTCATGTGGAATGGGTGGAGCTCTCGAAAAGCACCACAGTTTCACCTTTTGCATCTAATTTGTCGGTTTATATATGCAAAGGAGTTTGAGGGTTTCTGTATCACCAGAAATTCTATAATCAAGGCAATTTTCAGAACTGTATCAAAATGAACAAATCAATCCTTCAGTGTATTCTAAATAATATGATACATATGCTGGAGCATGTGGTGAGCAAAAAAAAAAAACGGAGAAAAAAAAGACAGGTTATACAAGAGATTGAATATAATGCATGCAGGGGAGTGTGCTGGTAGGGTAACGATGCCAGTCACTTAGAAGAACACGCCTGGTGATATTCTGTATTTTTGTTTTTGTCAACAATGAACTGATCCTACTAACAGGTAATGTGTATGTATGGAAGGCCACATACTGCACTGTCTTCTTCCTCTTTGGACGGTATTGGAGGTCTTAACCAGAGAATTTTTACCAACAAGAAGTGAAAGCTCCATTGCAGCAGAATCGTGCAGCAACAGAGCTACTTTTCTGCCACTTTGGACATAAAGTGGTTCTCGGAAAGCACCACAGTTTCATCTTTTTCCTTTAATCTCTTCGCTTACGCCTCTGTCACGCTGAATTTAATTTAAAGCTGCTGTCAACTCTTAAAAACACGGTAAAGAAACATTAAATCATATAGCGGGTACTACTGCCATAAATATTCAATAGTGCATCATATCTGTGGCTAAACATTAACAAAACTAATGTTATAAGTGCCCTGTGGGTTTGAACTTTTTTAGTTAAAGAAAGCATTTTTACAAGCGTCCAAATGTGTGTGTTCTGAACGTGACGATGAATGTTCACACTTGTTTGTAGCAACATGAAACAAGTGCAAATGTGAAGCGCACAGTCGCAGACGGGCGGAGAAATAACCCAAACATTATGCAGGGATTTGTAGGGCTGAAAATTACAAGCGTAACTGCACGTGTAATCGTGACGTTTAACTTTGACCCTGACCGGCGCGCAACCTCGCATTTAAACTCTTCACTGGGGGGGGGGGGGGGGGGGGG
>JAPQRN010000011.1:4507374-4532831 GCA_037367275.1 Coranthus polyacanthus
ACACACACACACACACACACACACACACACACACACACACACACACACACACACACACACACACACACACACACGCAGACATCTAATGCGCCAAAAGTCACCTTTCCGGTTTTGGTTAAGGCAACATGACAGTTATTTTTCGCGTCTTTACTTGCTCTACCTCGCAGGAGAGGCAGGTGAAAAGTAACTGAGAACCAGTTTAAACTGCGAGCAGATGACACACAGACCGACTGAGAACAACACAGAAAAGGCGCCTCCCTCCCGTTGGGAAAAACACATTAATCCTTTAATTCAGAGTGATCGCAAAATAACCCTCCACTGTTGTGTTATTACAACTCCACAACCGTAACTGTAATGAGCAATTAACGACCTAATCTTCACATTTTTGGTTTCATTTAATCCCTCAGGCATGTCTTTTTCTTCTTTTTTTTTTTGCCTTCTTCGTGAAAACATGTTTGTTGTTTGCAAGCAGCGCGTTAAAACGGTTGAGAACGGGTTTGTAAGTCTTTCCAGACTGAAAAACATCTTGAAGAGAGTATGCAGGTGTTAGTGTCGATCACTCAACACTTTACAACTGAAAGACAGATAGGATCATTTACATTTAACATGCGGCAGGTGTGTGTGTGTGTGTGGACTTGTTTTTGTGTGCGTCAGGGACAGGTAAATCAGCGACACCATCACTGCCATCCTGTGGCGCACAGGAAACACTGCTCACTATCTACAGGGCATCTGCAGAGCTTTAACTGCACCCATCCAAATGTTGTCATTTAACCCAGAATGACGAGACTTTTGAGTGTTATTTGGAAGCGCAATCCCCTGCTTCCTGTTTCGCAAAGCGACTGAAGAGAAACGAAATCAAACGGTACAGTAAAGCAATGTATATTTACGCAAAAAAAAAAAATAAAAAAAAAATGAACAGGTACATCGACGAGCTACTCGAGGAGGACAAGCAACCTCTTCTGTTTATTCATTCTTGTTAAAAACCTCTGAAGCATTACACATACAAAAACAATTATAAGAAAAATGTTTGCATAAAAATTAAATATGTGAGACAGAGACACCAAGGGCAGAGCGTCTTGGGCTCAACTTCTCTATTCCGTTTTTTTTTTTTTTTTTTTTTTTTTTTTTTTACATTCTTAAGAAGACAAAATACTCATTTTCAAAAGCAGGTTACAATATGCAATATTTAAATACAAAAAACAAAATCAAATCTCCGCCTTGCGTTCACTTCTTCATGCCGATTGTTTCGTACGTGTCCGTGGCGTGAGGAGTCAGGCCCTGAAGAGGACGAGAGAGAGGATGGAGATGGATTTAGAAATTGCAACTTGCGTCCTTTTCTCTCTCTCTTTTTTTTTTTTTTTCCTTTTGCCTTCACAGCATCGTTCTAAACACGAGAAACTCACCGTATAAATCCCCTCGTCGGTTGCCTGCAAGACCGGAAAAACAACAGCGCATTAACAGAGAGCGGGACTCATGGCAGCCTAACGCGTTTTTGTACATGTCATGTGATGAATTAGAAATAGAAAGACCCTCTTCGTGTTTCCTGCAGCTGCTGAGGTTTGACCTGACCAGTGACATTATTTATTTTTTTATTTTTCTGGCCTGTAGAGGAGCGCTGCCTCTGGTTTGCTGACTGAAACTTTGGTTTGAACTGTGGTATTTTGCATGCGTCCCTGCTGTCAAATTAGTCTCCTCTCGGCGTGCATGACATGTTCTCTTGAGTCTATTTTAGTGATGGTTGTGTATAGTGTGTCAGCTTACCCTTTTTCCTTTCCCAGCCTCAGCTTCCTCTCTCGCGTTGAGAATCTGTCGAAGACAAGTTTTTTTTTTTTTTTTTTTTACATCAGGGACAATTCGCTTCATTTGCAGCAGTTTCTAATGCGTTAGGGCTTTACGTTCTTTAAAAAAAATCTTCCCTGCGGTCACTTTAACTAGCCTCAAACATGCCTGACGTGTCTTTTTTCCTCTTATTTGAAGATATAGGCAATTCCTTCACGTTAAGCCTATATATTTCTGTTTACCATGCTTTGTTTTGCCGATGACATCCTACTTACGCACATCAGTAATAATCTACCTTTATTATAACGCATCGGGATTCCTTAAGCGCTCTTTCTTACAACGTCGTCCTACATTTCAAAAACCTCTGGAAATATACCTGAGATTGAAAAAAAAAAACCCCACTCATGAGTACTTCTTGTTGGTCAACATGCAAACCTTGATTCTGCAGTAGAGAGCCGTCAGGATGATCCCGTACAAAAACAGAATACCATCCAGCACGTAACAGATGTGCGGCTCCGTGAGGGCAGCTGAGGAAACAAGAAAAGATTTTAAGACGCACAACGTGAGGAAAAACGTCCGGATGCGTTTTGGTCGCGTTACGCACCTGCTCGGTTCCTTCCCGTCACTTACAGGGAGCGCATTATCGAGTAGATCGCGAAACAAATCGCAGTGAAAACGTTCAATCCAACACCAACTTGCGCAGGACGAGTGAAAAGCTGCTACAGAACACGCGTAAACGCACGTTCATTTGTGTCTCACGCCGCAGAAATCACGTGCAAACTACTCACGTCGGGTCACCCGGGCTCAAAGCAACGACCGATACGAAACACAACAAGTCAATTAAAAGTTGTTCGAATATAGTGACGAAGCGGCAGCAAGTTCAAGTTTGGGTTGCGTTTCTTGACGCGCTGAAATGTGGATGAAGCCCGACGCGCACGCACGCACACACACGCACACGAACCGGCTTAAAGGAGAGGCTGCGGGTCACAAACCTGGCCAATCACAACTCCTGTTTCTGCGGGTTACACTTCCTTAAATGTCCCTTTACTTAGATTAAACACGTGGCATCATGGACACGTCAGAGAACTAATCCCGTGATGGAATAAAGTCACACCTTTTGTCAATACTTTAACATCTAAATGTAAAGAACCTTTTCATTTTTTGTGTGTGTGTGACAATTACTATTAAACTATCTTTGAAGCACAGAGTTTAAAATGTACTTTTTTGATTTCTCGATTCAACAGCAGTCCCTCCTTCCCGTTTTGCTCTTCCCTCTTTCTTTCTCCTACATCACAAGTGCACAGGAATGAGTCACCTCACTGCGATCGGATGATTGCCAAACCCCGTCTCCTTTTTTTTTTTTTTTTTTTTTTTTCTTTAGAGAAACTCTTTCTGTTGCAGTTCGGACGCGGGGTTCGGGGACGGATCGACGCGTTCAGGAGAGGTTTTTTTGGTTTTTTTACGCGGACTCTCCGGAACCTCTCTCTTCCAGTCGTACATGTTAACGCCGTGAGAGCTGCTGCGGCCTATCTCCATCAGCATCACCTCTCTCTGGTTTCCGTAACGCGGCCTTAACCCCGGTTCAGAAGAAACACTGTGGAACTAACAAGCGATATTAATACGCGATGATATCTGAACGTTTCTCAGTGCGTTAACCAATACGCGCTTGCAGTTCATGTCCAGTTCAAGCTGACATTAATGCTTAATAAGTCAAGATTAATTCACTTTTCTTTTTTTTTTTCTTTTTTTCCCCTCTGCAGGCTGATGTGCATATACATTATGGGGGTCTAACAGGAATACCCCATGTGAGCCTGGAGTGAGAATGAAAAAAAAAAAAAATGTAGCATCGAAATGTCTGATTTTCTAAACGTCCAAAGAAAATATTAGTTGTAATTGTGTTAGTCTTTATTGAATGGTTTCTTTGCCTACATTCTCAATAGGAACTGACATTTTATTAAGACCAGATAGAAATGTAACATTATAGAGTTGATTTGTCTCACGGTCATGTGAGTAATCCTAATATAAATACTATTAAAAACTTCACATTTAAAACTTTCACAAGCATACATTTGCGTCAGCGCCGTTCGCCACACGAAACAAGAACCAACAGGGTCACTTGGTTTTTTTTTTTCTCTTCTTCTCTCACTTAACAGGAACTGTGATGTGGTGACATTTCCACAAACAAGTGTGTAATATTTGCACCCAAATGTTAAAAAAAAAAACAAAAAAAAAACCAAAACACACATCACAGTTCCGCGTAAAGCAGGTGAAAACGAAGCGGTAGAAACATTTCTTTTCTGTTTATTTCCAGACACGGCAGTTTAATCTAGTTCATGGTTCAAATGTTACCGAGGCTCCGTCGAAGCCAATATCGCAGGTTCCGTTCAAACACCTCACCTCACTTTGATTAGGTTTTCTCCTAAGTGAAACTGAGACTTTTTTAACCCGTACCCAGGCCATTCAGACGCCCCCCCCAAAAAAAGGTATCCGGACTAGTATTAAAAAGGCGCATCTTAATGTAATGTCACTACTCACCGGCTCTCCCGAAACACATCCACAGAGGAATCGCCACAAGTAAGGGGCTCCTGCCCTGCACAGCCATGGTAACTGGGGAGGGGGGGTTCAACTTTCAGCGAACAAACAAAACGACTTGTGGGTGGGTTTTTTTTTTTTCCTCCTCTGCGTTCTGGTGAAGACTCGAGTGTTGCATACCTCTCAGCGTTGAAGGGGAAGTTGTGGTCTGAGCTCTAAGTCCATTTGTCTCAGATCTCATCAGACCACTCCCCCTTTCTAACACCAAACCAGAGGAAGGACATGCCGAGCTTTGGTCTCTGCTCTCACATTTAATACTTGAATTTTCATGCAACTTTTTTTATGCAACCGAAGGAAATAGGAGCATTTGAAGAAAAAAAACAAACAAACAAACAAAAAAAAAAGCAGAAAGCGTTTAAGAATTCAAAAAAAAAAAAAAAGACCAACTTACTACTTTGCAGTTCGGTCATAAAATATTTATTAGGTTTATTTGGACATTGTACATTGATTCTAAGCAGTGTCAAAACGCATCGCTACACTCAACAGTGAACAGGAAGAGAACCTGACTGACACATGTTGTCTTCTCTTTGGAGGAAAAAAAACAAAAAACAAAACACATCAGCAGCGTCGCATTAACGGTCAACCTCACCAAACACTATGTCCTGTGTACCTGTCGGAAGAAAAAGACACAAGTTTCAGTGCGTCGTCATACAAAACAAACAAACAAACAAACATGTAGCCTTTTAGAAAATGTGCACTCGTGAGCTTTTTGTTCTCCTGTGGCTGGAGGTTTGAAGGGTTTTCCGAGGACTTGTGAAATAATTATTTTCTTACCAATAATGGCCACCACATCGGCCAGCATGTGTCCTTTGGCCATTTTATCCAGACCGGCCTGCGAAGAAGAAAAAAAAAAGAAAACACTTATTAACATTCAGAATGACTGAAGAGCAGCTACTGCATTTCAGGGCACATGAGCTCGTATAAAAGTTCAAATTCATAATTCATGAAATTGTAGCCTGGAGTTAATGCACTTACTCCTCTAATAGTTTGTTTATGCAACTTTAAAGACATTTTAGCCTTGAAGACCAAAATTCAAATGACTACGTTAAACCGCAATTCATGAGCCAGCGTGAGCAGGAAGGAGGAAGAAGCGGGGCTTGTGTGTGCTTTTAAAAACGGTTCTATAGTACTTTAGAAAATGTACTTAATGAACTAAAAGCAGCCTTAAGGACGAGCCGTTAAACGTGCTGAATAATTGATACCCGGTGTATTTAATATTTCACGGTGTCTTGTGAAGTTTAAAGTGCGCACCAAGTGAGCGAATCCAGGAGCTTTGATCTTGCAGCGATAGGGTCTGCTGGAGCCGTCTGATACCAAGTAAACACCAAACTCCCCCTGTAAGCGACACGCACACACACACACACACACACACACACACACACAGACACACACTCTCTAGTAAGCATAATTACATCACAACAGCTCCCTCAAGTATAACCGTGGCTCCTCAATTAATGAATGTGACTCGAAACGATCCAAGACTCAAAACAACTTTATATGAAGCTTCAGCCAAAGCTTCCATGAGGAGATTACTACGCAGTCGACAGATAAAAAAAAATAAAAATATATAGAAATGTGGCCACAAATCACGGCAACGAAGTGACAAATAATATTACTGAGTAACTTTAAATCTAGTTGCAAAAAAGATAAAAGGAAAAGAAGAAAATCCAACGTACTTAATGCAGTCTAAATATTTATTATAACAAATTAATTTCACAAGAAAAGAATATACGTAATGCATTCAAACCACATCTTAGACATTTCTTACAGCAACAACAACAACCTAAACTTCATTTAATTATCAAACATAACAAAATCTGACGAAATGACTGAAATCGGTGACTTTAAAATGAGTACGGAAATAGTTTAAAATCTAATCAATAAACGGCGTAAATATGTTTAATTCAACTTAATCTTTTTTTTTTAACTAATCATAGTCCATTTTATTGATGAAACGTATTTATTGATTAAGTATAAATTCTCCTTAATCTCAATTTTTACCACGTAAGACAGAAATATTTGCTGCTGCTGTTGTTGTTGTGTTGTTGTTGTTGTGTGTCCTCACCTTGGGCGCCTCCACCGCTGTGTAAGTGGCCCCTGGAGGGACCTGGTAGCCCTCCGTGTACAGTTTAAAGTGGTGGATCAGAGACTCCATGGACATCTAGCACAAAACACACACAAAGTCTTGAAGCCAGCTCAATCTGTACTGAAAATGACAAACTTAAAAGAATAAGAAAGTTGACCAAATTAAAAAAAGACAGAGGTCACCTAGAGGTGAGCTTGTCCCTTTAGTACAGACAAATTAAGGTGTGTTTTAAGGAACAGGCCTATTTCTGTAAGGAGGTTAATGTGAGGACAAAATAGTTAGAGCTCTGAAATTTAATCAAGGGGGTGGCAAGTCATTTATTCTGGGTAGCTTGTAGGATTTATGACTCTATTGTACAGAACCAAAGCGAAAAAAGAGAAAAGTTCTAAAGACGGAGGCGCGAGCGTCTCCACTCAGCTCACCTTCATCTCAGACCTCTTGGGTGGGGCCACCTTGGCGTCATCCACCTTAATCTCTCCTTCTGGCATCTTGTTGAGCGCCTGGTGCATGAGCCTAAGAGACTGCCTCATCTCCTCCACTCTGCAAAGATACCTGGAGATACAAGGGGTAAGCAACAGATCGTAACACTGCACATCAGCAAATCACTACACCTGCAACAATTACTAATGGCTGTCACGTGAGCCGCATTTATTTTGCGTAACTTCGATAAACATTCTGTCATGATACTTATTACAGTCCTTCTAACTGAAACTTCTGAAATGTTCTGCTTTTTGCTGTCAGTGCCATATTTTATGCCGTTTTTGTCTTGCGGCGTCTTTTACATCTTTGTCTTGTTGCGTCTGGAAATTACAATCAGCTTTTACTCTTAGATGTCACTGGTGAGAAAAAACAGGTGAGTCTAATTGTCTCACTCTAGATGTTATTTTGTACTGGCAATTTGCAAAAACTGTAGCGGGTGATCATTTGTCTTCTTCAAACAAACACCACAGAAATCTTCTCACCTGTCATAACAGTCTCCTTTGCTTCCAATAGGGACGTCAAAGTCCACCTCATCGTACTTGTCGTACGGCTGGGATTTCCTCAGGTCCCACTTGATGCCTGACCCTCTCAGCATCACTCCACTGGTGGAGCAGAAAGGACACAGGTGGTGAATACAATTAATACACAAGAGTTCTTAAAGATCCCCTCCGGCCATGTTTAAGATGAAAGAATGTGTGTTTAAGATGAAAGAATGTGTGTTTAAGATGAAAGAATGTGTCCAATATGGGATTTCCACAAAAACGTTGTCACTAAAATTTGTTATGGCGTGAAATGACATCTCCAGCATTGAAAAAGCCCAAATCTCTGAAGATGTAGAAATTGTTCAACATGTGTTTTCTGCTCTCCTAAAAGTCCATTTTCAGTGTATCAGCAGCGATGGCTTCAAGTTTCCACACTGCGCTTGTAAATTACACTAGATCTCTGGCTGCATAATGCCTGTAATGTCACAAATCCTGCTTAAATTCAGATTTTAGGTCAGAGAAACTTCGGCAGATGGATGTAAAACCATCCTCACAGTGTCAAACTCTGTACAGACATCATTCTGCACAGGGAAAGAACATGAAAACCTGCTTGTTTTTGAGTCGAGGGGGGGCTTCAAACATCTTTCCATCTCTTTTAAAGCCTTAAAATACTTTTAAAGTTTTATAAAAAGCTGAAGAAACGTGAAGACTTGCCTGAATCCATAGTTGAGGGCCTCCTCAGCAGTTACCACCCCGATGTCAACAGTACGATTCTTCCAAATACGATTGTTAGTCAACATCTGCACGGAGAAAAATTAACAGATTTAAATATTCTGTTTTATTATATTTATGTTAAGAACTGATGGAAATTAAAAAAAAAAACAACTACACTGTAGAGTCACAAACCTCTTCGACTTCATCGATCCTAATGGAGAAATTCTTGCACCACTCGTAGATGTCGTCCATCAAACCCACGGGCATATCCTGAAACGAATTCAAAAAGTGTTTATCATCAAAAACGGCACAATCACATCCTCATTATCATGTTTACCACAAGTCAGAAAAATATTGCAGAGCTTTACAACACATGCTATGATCAATATCTGAGCAAAGGAGTGATCTGTGCATTTATTATGTGCCTTTATATCGATGAAAACATTTTTGAACTGCGGTTGCTGCTTGACAATGCAATATTTACACAGAAAAAACTACAGCACATGACAGATATTCACGAAGACGGACCAGGCCGCATCATCACATTTGACTGAAGAGAAGAAAAAAAAAGAGAGCATTATTTAATTATTCGTTACCTGATGAACACCACCAGGTCTGACGTACGCGGCGTGCATTCTGGCTCCAGACACTCGCTCATAGAACTCAAACATCTAAAAGGGAAACAAATGTCAACAACAAATGCACTGGGGAGGGAGTCGTTTATTGAAGTGTCTCGGTTGCGTTGTGCTCCTGACCTTCTCTCTCTCCTCAAACATCCAGAAGAACGGAGTCATGGCACCGATGTCCAGGGCGTGTGTGGTGATGGCCATGATATGGTTCAGGATGCGAGTCATTTCACCATAAAGCACTGCAGACACATCAAAGTATACAGGCAATCAGGCAATTATTCAGAGCTGAGGACGTAGCACTTTCTCCAAACACTTAACTACCATTTATGTGACAAAACATACTAAATAAAAAGAAGTATATCCCTCTAATTTTAGATATTTTATGTAGTACACAGTTACTGTACGATTGGTTTCTTTTGTTTACTCCCGGAGGTGCCTAATACATGACCAGTGATGGGCAGCAGCGCTAGGCTACTAGTTTAACTGCATTTCTTAGTTGTGTGATGGTTAACGTCGCTGTTAACAGAATGAAATAGCCTTTCGAGAGCAAAGCTCTTTTATTGATCACATCATGTGGTGGCGTCCAGACAAGCTACAATTCAGAAAGTCAAGCCCAGTGGAGCTACGGTATGAAATAAAACAACGGATGAGAATGTGACAAATAACAGCCAAAGCACTTCCATATGACAGAGCAATGACGTACACAGACTGGTGTGTCTCAATGAGCGGCTGAACATGACGCAGGATTAGGCCCAATTGTTTCTATAAAGTGAAAAAGACTCGATCGTTCTGAACTCTCGGCAGAATCTTTCATTGTTCTGTTGTTCGAATTTTCTGGACTTTTGTGGACCCTTTTGAAATTCAACTGGAACTTGGACACAGAACATACTTATTGTTGTTACTTATTTATATTAGCGAATATAAGAAATTATGATGTTGTAATCTGAGATCTCATTTGAAATTCAACTGGTACTGTACAGATAGGCCTGGGTTACGTTATTATTTCTGTCGGTGCATATAAGAGAGATGCCTTTCAAGCGGACAGTCAGTTTTGAAGGCCTTGAAGGTTTTATAGATTTTATAGAACCTTGAAGTTCAGGAGAAGCAAAATTAAAAAGACTTTACTGTATTAAACAAGAGTATCAGAATTTAAATGCATTTTCTTTATGTTAAACCTACATTAATTCTGTGATTTTGCATTTAAACATCCATTATTGCAAGTTTCAGTCTGAAGAAGGAAAAAAAGTAGTCACTATGTATCACAGCAAATTGTGTGATTCATTTGTTTTTTAATCGACTGACCAATTTTAACAACAGCACCAGAAAAGACTTGTTGATGACGGAAACATAAGATGTTTTTAAACTAAAATTCGAGGCCTTAAATCATCACGTTAAAGACCTCAGTGTTTCCTCAGAATCAGACTATTTCTGGTGAGTACCTCTGATCCACTGTGCGCGGGGTGGAGCTTGAATGTTGAGAAGCTTCTCCACAGCCAGAGAGTACGCCTGCTCATTGCACATCATGGAAACGTAGTCTAGACGATCGAAGTAGGGCAGAGCCTACAGCGGGAGGGGGAAAAAAAAAAAAGGAACTGAAGTGTGCTGCGAAAGGGACTTGCAGAAATTATGGAACCAATGACAAATGATGAACTTTTTCTTTCAAAGTCATCCTTCATCACATCTGTTGACGTCGGGCGGATACGTTTGTCATTTAAAGTTTAGAAGGTGACTTCTTCCTCTGCTCTTGGTACAGAGCAATTCAAGTCATTCAGTAAAACATCACACATTATTTTGGGTTGAACACAAAAATAGCAGGTACTTTGCAATACGCTGTGTTGCAATCTACTGTTCCGTTGTTTGAAGAAATGACCACTGAGACGTTTCCATGCCCACACCAGTTCCTGTTTTCAATACCTTCAATACAATATATTAGTAAACCCTAATCTACACCCAGATGTGCAGAGTAACTTACAACTTATGTGTAACAGCACAATTAAATTACAAAATAAATGCAACTGCACAAAAACATGCAATTAAATTACAATGACTAGTAAAAATGTTAGTGATTACAATGTGGTTTACATCAGAAAAATCTGAATATGCTGTTTGTGATTCAGATTTTGAATTAAACTCGAAACATTCCAATCTAAATTCAAGTTAACTATTAAAGTTTAACATTTAATAATGACCTTGATTTACACTGCTTGGTTTAAATGGGTTTTCTGCTTAATTGCCCAGTTTAAAACATCTGTTATCAAAAAGTCATCAAATGTAATAAGTTATATTGAAATAATGAAAATACTTCAGATTCTGAGTCACTACATGGATCCCTTTAAAGAAATTCAGTTGTGTTTTAGTTCAAGGAAAATAAAATTAGAAATAAAATTAAAACAAGAAATTAGGATATTATTTATTTAATTAACAGGGTAACTGGTAATCTGTAACTACATTTCAACATCTACATCCTGTCCATTTCTGTCTACATCCGGTTTAATTAACGCTCATAGATGTGCCGGTACCTGCAAGTAGGTCTTGTACTCGATAAGCTTCTCCGTGCCGCGGTGAAGCAGGCCGATGTGGGGGTCACATTTCTTGACAGACTCTCCGCTGAGCTCCAAGACGAGACGCAGCACACCGTGAGCCGCGGGATGCTGCGGGCCAAAGTTGATCGTCAGGTTGGACACGTCCTTCTCTGCGGGAGCGTCTTTGTCTGAAAGGAAAAGAGGAGATAACGCACGTGACATGACTTTCAGAAATGAGCTGAATATTTCACACCTGAACATCAGAAGCTGGCACAGTAAGAACACACTGACATGGCAAGCCGCAAGCCATATCTGATGCTAGGGTGAATTGATAAGATGAAAGGTAATGTACTGCCCTGCATATTTATATAAAAAAAGAAATCTGTTGTCAGCAATTCAAAAAGAGTGGTGTAGATTAGGGGTTTTAGATTATTTATGAAATGCTTGTTACTGGTGCATTGAGATCTGTGACTGAAATTCAGCTGCGTAACAGGAACTCATCATACCAATTTGTAAGGCCGACCAGTAAGGCCGACAAAACCGTGTGCTTTCACTTAACACACATTGTTAAATGTCTGCTTTACCGTGGCAGTACCCAGCGTGCTGCACATCTTTGATGCATGCCTGTCAAAATAAGTACACCATCAGATAGCATTTATAGTAATAAAAAGCACATCTTGGATTGCAACCCACCAGCTGAGAATGCTGGGTGTCACTACTGTGTGGTGTTTAACGTATAAGACGTGCTCACATTATTGTACGCCGTTGCGAAAAAAGCTACAACTGGTTCAATCCTCTTTTGATTTAACAAAAAAAAAAAAAAGGAACGAACCGTTCCATGGGGGTGGGGTCCATTTCTCATTGATGGCAGTTGGGTACATCACTGCCCCTGCAAATTGCTCTGTCCACTCCACATCTGGCTGCCACTGTTTCTGCCTGCAAAGACAGGGACGACATGCAAGGGGAGAAAGCATTCATTAGCTCAGAGCCAAAGTGGTAGATGCACAAATGCCTAAACAGTATTCTGGCTCCATATGGACACCACTTAGGTACTTGTTAGGTTGAAGACGCTTTAATTATGCCTAGACTGTCATTTGGACAGGACTTCACTTTTAAAAATATGTACAGTGCAAATGATACTCAACAACTGAATATGTAATAGATCAAATAAGTCACCAAGCAAACTGTGTTCCGTAAAATAAGTTTAATACTGACACAGTGCGGCTAAACCGCAGCAGAGGTTTAGGCCGTGCTTCTAATACACGTTTACTATTATGTGCCAATGAAGTTAAATAGATTGCGACTCGAGGCTTAATATCAAAGGATGAATTCAAGTAACAGCAGAACCTTTAGTGATTAGCTAAAGAAGATGCAAATAGCCGGTTTGATAACAATGACACATGCCGACTATTTGGCTAACGTCGAGACAGTAAGCAAGCTATTTTCCTGCTAACACGCACCTCGTGTTGAGGAATTGCAATCACCGTCTGTAACGCTGTTCAATTTAGAAGGTAAATGTTCATCATTGCAGGCGACTCACGTTGTTATTACGAGACGAAGTCGGCTTATTAGCACTCTGCTAACATTAGCTTTTCGGCGCTCATATATTCAAGACAGGAGCAATACAACGCTAAAGGCCGCTCAGTGTCACGCTTTGCCTTTTTACCATCTTACCTGTTTTGCAGGACAGTGCAGCTCGGACTCAACAAATTATTATTTAGTATTAGTTTTGTTGAAGGACGTCCTAGCTTGGAAAGCGACCTCAACATTGTGGCCGCCATCTTGGCTGTCAGACAACCTATGGCCAATGACGTAGAGGAGTTTCTTCTTTTGTGGTTTTACAGACTCTGTGTGTGTCTGCCACCTATCGGTAAACGTTAGCCATTATCTTTCCTGAACTATGGGAGTGATGTTCATAAGGAGGAGAATTAGTGCTTTAATAGTTAAATATGATTTTTAAGTATGTTATTCTAATGCTTTAAAATACATGATAATTTTGTATTGTTACCCCTATTTTTATCTTGAAAGCATTACATAACATTTAGTAATAGATCATTACTAAATGCTTAATATAACACATTAAGACTGAGTTTAAGTGCCTCAAGGTGAAAAGCAATGGTCACTTATAATTATCTCTATGTTCTGTTCTTATCAATAAAAGTCCTTGCTTTTATAAATCGTATTAAACATCAAGCTGTATTAAAACTGGTCAGCCATCACATTTTTACAGTAAATACATCATGGAATAAATCATATACTGAAGACCCTATGATATTAATACATATTAAAAATAGAAATGTCAAAAGATATAAATATTTTTTAATACAGCCTAGTTTTGTATTCTTGAGTCTATCACACATTTAAACATGTGCATATGTATATGCAGCCATTCTGTCCAAGAACCAGAAAAACAGCATTTTATAAAAAACAGTGCTTTTATTTATGTAATACTGTGGAAAAATAATTACATACCATTTTTAAAAAATATTGAAGATAATGAAATTAAAAAATGAGAGTTTGATAACGTTCGTTGTACATCTTTTGAACAGTTTTCTCTGCTACGAAGAACAGTACAATAAGATAAACATTGGATTTTTCTAAATTCAAAGACACAATAATACAGGATACAGTCCTACCAGAGGTATAAAAGTACTGTAACAGGATTGTGAGAGAAATGATATGGACATACAGTATACTGAAACTCACATCCGCACACTTAGACACAGACATGCACACGCACACATACTGTATACACACAGATATGCGTGCGATAGCTGCACACACACTCAAGTGCGTGTTTACAGTATGTATCCCATACACACATCTATACAAACACACTGTACAAATCGATGTGTGTGCCAACGCCCACACACTCCCTCTTGACCTCTTTCTCTCTCACACTCGCACTCGCACACCCACACACTCAAAGTCATACACTACTACATGTCAATATTGTGGACAAGCCTTCATTGAACCTCTCCATACACATTCTCCTCTGGCCATTTGGCAGACAGACGATGAGGAATGATTCAAAATGGAAATGTACGACATGTTCCCCTATAAGGCCACTCAGTTCTAAACCCAACATCCTGTGTTTTTTCTCTCTGTCTGCACCAGGCTTGTAGTTAAGAGCTCAGAGAAAAAGTCTCCAGCCTACAAAAACGTCTGGGAATGACTCAAGGCCCCGAGCCTGGTTTGTTAAGCAACAGTCGCCGATAGAAGGAGCTTCTACTGCATATACGTACATGGTCTAAGGTGAAGAACAACATGAACACTTGGCACTAGGTTTCTTTTATACACTGATATACCTTCTGATTTGAAATATGTCCTGAATCCTTTCAACACTTTAAAGAAGGAATTCAGGCTCCTCTGTTGGCACAACTCACTCTGACTCAGTGGATATCACCCAGGCAAAGGCCTGAGTTATGTGCGCTCACGTTCAAACTTTTGGTCCATACACACACATTACATGTTTTACATTGACAAAAATAATTCTGTAATGTTAAAAAATAGAATACAAAGCTCTAGTCTGGTGTGCAAATAAAAAGAAGACATTACACAGATATAAGGGACGTCTAAGCATGAATACTGTAGATGCAGTGCAAAATGATGAAACCCTTCCCAACCCCGCCCCAGCCCCAACACACTCCCCCAATGCCACTTGACTGGCTTGATGGTGTGTGCCACTGTACATGAGGGCATTTTGGGATACTATATATATATGTGCTCTATGATCGTTGAGTTAGACAACCAGCAAAAAAACAAAAACAAAAAACCAAAAAAAATGGCGGCCAGAAATGACTTCCACTGGTTGAGGTTTCTCCCGATCATCATGTACCATACTGACAGTCTGGTTTTTTGACAGTTTTGCCTTAAGACGTACGCTCTCATCATTTACAATGTCAAATCATAGCAAAGGCTATGGGCTCCAAAGATCTGTGATCTTCTTTCAGGTTCTTGCTCTCTTCCCCAGTCTTGATTGTGACTTGCGCTGTCCGCTCTTTCAGAGCTCACATATACAAACACATTGGGAGTGAGGGAATTCAAAATTGTGTGGAATTTCCCTTCCCTGTCTCACTAAGACTCCCTCTTTTCCACTCGTCTCTTTTTCTCTCTCAGTGCCTCTGCGTTTCTCATACCCTCCCTGTCTCATGGGCATGGTCTTCTGACTCTGTGCATGGGTGTGTGTGGTGTTTTTGTGTAATCTGTAGTGGTATTTGTGTTCAGTAAGGTGTGTTCGCATTTGTGTGTGAAAATGTGTGTACGTGTGATATTGTGTTTTTTAGGTGTGACGCTATTTATAAGATGCTTCCTCATGCTCGGCTAAGACGGTGAGGTATTAATGCGTCTTTCTGTCTCACACGTGAGTCTGCATCCTCTGTGTGTGTCTGCTGTGGGAGTAGTCAGAGTGTTGTGAGGTGTAGGAGAAGCGAGTGGAGCTGCCGTATTTCCCTAGTCCAGTCTCTGATCCCGAGGGAGCAGGACCCCCGGGACCAACCCCCACTCCAGGGCCTCCCACCCCAGATCCCACCCCGTACATCTCGTAGGATGGGCCGGCCTCCAGTGGGGCCAGGCTGGATGGGGCGAAACCCATGCGGTAGGTCTGGTAATGCGAGGGGTATCCGTAGTTGTCATAGGCCAGCTGGGAAGTGGAGTCTAGCAGGCTGCAGTCTCCTGGGAAGTCGCTGGCTGCGGGCGCGGGGTTGGTGGGGGGCTGCTGACTCTGGCCCCCTCTGGTGAAAGTGTTGAACTGGGCGTAGCTGATGTGGGACAATCTAGAGGGTGGTCTGGGGTCATAACAGGCCTGGGGACGGCCAGGGGAAGTGAGAGGGCCAGGGGGACCGGGGGCTCCTCCGCTGGCCGTAGCTCCCGAGCCGCCAGCACTGCTGCTAATGGACGCAGCTCCTCCTGGTGTTCCTGCCGGGGAGCGGTAGTCGGAGTAGTGCATGGTGGAGCGGGAGGCGGGCCGGCCTTCATCGTGGGTGGAGGCTCGTACGTTGTAGTAGCCGTTGGTGGGGTCCTGGAGTGTTGGGTGGACAGAGACAAAGAGCAAGAAACACAGGAGAAAGTGGGAATTAGGAGCAGCGCAAGAGTCAAAAATAATCCTTGAAATGCCAGTTATATTATTACCTCATATTACTTTCAATTGTCATTGTCAACATCATGTGTACTTGAATATCATTTGTAATTTTTCAGTGATAATTCTACACTACTTACCTTCTACCCTATTTTTCTTTTTCCATCTTATCTCATTTGTATTAATAATTGATGTATTCTTCTTCTGTTGTTCTAAATTGTTGTCTGTTCAAGCAATAATAATTTCCTTCGGGATTAAAAAAGTTTTGTCTTATCTCATCTCATTTTAAAATGTTTCCCACAAAGAAATTGTCTTTTACGGAAAGGGTCGAGGGTCAAGCCTGGAGCTGGCCAGCATTCAAGTCCAGATTCATTACGATGGCATTGTGAGGGCAGTTTGCTTCTTTTATTTTGTGACTCAGCTGCTTGAGCTAGACTTAACCAAAAGTGAAAACACAAAGCCCATTTAACTCTAACAACATGAGTGTTGTGTGATGAGAGCTGGAATTATATCTGCTTTTCAAAGATGTTTTCCACATTTATTAACATATATGATTAAGTTGGTGAAATGGGTGAAATCCTCTAGCGCCTCTCATGACTTTGAAATAAATATTATGTGGCTATGAGATGACATTTTAACATAATTTAAAAATGAATGACACAAAAACAGGCTAAAATTCTGTTCTGTCAATGTGTGCTCCATGTTTTCACGAATTTAAACATCCATGTTTTAGTCTCTTGACTGAGATGGATCCCAGCCAGCGTGCGGAGTTGATCCCAGGTTGTTCAGGTAAAGAAACCACGCTCTGTCTCTGACTTAGGGCTGTGCAATATGATGGTATATATCACACGACAGCAGAAAAACATAGATTATTTCACATTATGTTCTATCGTTTATTTTGTGGTGTTGCAAAACAAAGTCTTTACTGCAATATTTTTTGTTGTTATGGAAAAAAAATGATCAAATGTGTACATAATTCAAAATGTAATAAGATAAATGTCTTTATAAATAAACTAGTCATTGAATTTACAGAAAGCATGCTGTGTTGTGATATGTGCATCTCATTATCTAGATACGAAATATACGATTCTGGTCACATCGCACGGCCCTAAAAGCACTTACGGTGGTCTGCTGCTATTTCTGACATGATTCTGCCATCTCATCTCTCACATAGTTGACTTCCCCCCACCCAGCTTTGTTTCACTGCTTTGGTACTCCAGGCAGCAAGCATAAAAAAAACCCCCCCAAAAAAAAAAAAAACCTCTGGCTGAGTCTGTTGTCGGGGTGATCTAACCACCTCCTGGGGTGGATTCATGTCTGTGTTTCTTCAAAGTGATCCAAGGCAGCACTCCAGCTAGAGGCGTGGTGTGTTTGCCCTTACAAAATATTCATGGGGGGGAGTTTCAGCAGAACATTTTGGCAGCTTTACGTGTGAAAATACATTCATCACTTAAGACTAACCCCATGGTGTCAAAATGTATAAATGATTCATAACAGCTGAATAGGCAGAATATGACAAATTCTCCTTTCTTCTTTTAATTTTCTTTCTCCCTTTTTGCATTGTTTTTTTTCATGACCTCGTTGAATATCTTCATGATGAGTGAGTCTGCTTGTTAAGTAATTAGGGAGGTCAGTTGCCTCCGAGTGACTAAGACTCAAGGCAGTGGAGGAAGCCGTTCAAAAAAAGCCCTCGTGTATTGTAAAAAAGGTTCTTTTTTTATGTTAACTAGAAATACAAAAATATTTTTAAGGCTCTGACTGGTGAATACACAGAGGGGGGTTGTGAAGTTGTAAAGAAAAAACTGAACTTCTGCATAATATTTGCTGGGTTTTATTTATTTGTTTAATATTTTTCTGTGTGGCACTGGAAGGCTTTGAACGTGCCAGGTGGTTTTTAATGCGCTTTTGTCTTCTTACATAAATACAGAGTATAGCAGATAAGAGACACTCTATTAAACATGTCAATTTCACTCACATGAAGGGACAATAGTGGAAAAGTCATACGGTATAGTTACGGTAGATTCTTCTGTATCAGAATATTAACAACTCATACCAACATACTGAGATATGTGAATTTTATTTTAGGAATTCAATCTGTCAAAAGCCAGACTGCAGCTGTCTATTCAAATCTCTCTCCTTTGTCTCCGTCTGACTCTTCCAGATGCACATGTGCACCCTCTAGAGGATACAATTTTGAAAGAATGATTTCAATCTTTTCAATTTCAATAAAACCTCAGCTTTCACACGGCGTTGTAACAAATCCAAATCCAAACTTTTGCAGTGGCAGTGAAGTTGCAGTGAACTTTTAATTGGCCTGGCAAAACGTATCTAAACAGAAAAATCCACATTTTAAAAATACTTACAGACAAACCAACCAAATCTTTGGATCTTCATTATTACAACAGTGGTGGATCATCCATTTTTGATGGGCTCGTTTTGCATCATAGAATTATAAGTGCTATTCTATTTCAGTATTTAGAAATGAAGGGAATCGTTTGAGTGTGCTTTCTATCTGGTGTATACTCTCGTCCTGTCGTCCTGCGTGACAGTGCTTCCATCAGAAAAAAAGGAAACTATTCGTCATTGGATGAGTGTCATCACTCAGAGTCACCGTGTCAGTAATGATTAGGATATTTTCAGGCCCTTGAGGTGCAGTCAGAATGAAACCGTGCCTCATAACAAACTTAGCAAGACTTTGAGTTTGACATAATTGTAATATCATCATTCTGTATCCGTATGTTTGCATCTGCACTGTGAGCCTTCTCAGTCATTTGTAACGTGTTAGTCTGTTAATAGTGATTTAATAGTTTATGATTCTGAAGACAATCTGCTTCCTGAGTAAATATACACAAGTGTTTCTGGCAACTGTGTGCTCTCACCTTTAGGTCATATTCCTGGCGGGTGTCCAGAGTGTCGCTCCGGAGGTCGGACTTGAGCTCAATATCATCTTTAAAAGGCTGATTGGAAGGAGAGAAGGACACAGAGGGGAGAAACTAAACCGTCAAACAAGAGAACAAAAACAAAAAGGAGGAGAGAAGGTGCCATAACAAAACAGAAGAGGGAAGGAGGCAACAGAGTATGACAGGAAAAGAGAAAATAGTGTTAAAAGGGTTAAAACGAGAGATGACAGGAGAAAGCACAGAGTTTGTTTTCAGTCAAAAGGTGCAGTGTAGCATAGGGGGAGGTTACTGAGTTAATCGGAGTTTTTTCTCTACGACTACAGGCTGTATAAACAGAGTCTAGCTCAAGCACACGTATCCCGCTGCTGCTCACCGAGTACATGGCCTTGACCATGCGCGATGCTGTGGACACGCTGCCGGAGTCCTCCTCTAAGCTGTGGGTCTCCTTGTTTATCGTCTCCACCTTGATGTCGGGCTTACCCAGCGTGACCCCGCGCCGACCTGGAAGCAAAACACGGCAAGGTTGAATACAGCTGGACACATGTATCAAGGCCGGTGTGTGTTTTCACAAGCACCAGGAACACTGAGTTCAGAGGAGACCTACATCTAGAAGGTGCAAAACAAGTTGAGGGTGTTTGAGTCGTTTTGTTATTGTATCTATTAATAAACTTTTACACCTCTTAAAAACCATGAATTAGCTGAACTACCATTGTGCCGTAATGGAATTCATGACAAGTAAAAACATCAATAATGCATGAAAAACACTACTGTACTTGCAGATTGTGGTTCAATACTGTAAGCACATGGAGGATATGACTCACTGCCTTTGCGCTGCCTGTAGAAGATGAGAACGAGGACCAGCAGAAAGATGAACAGGAGGATGGTGGAGCCCACAGTCCCACCAGCTATAATGCCCACCGGGACCTCCTCTGAAATGAGTGGGTGGAGAGAGAGAGGGGAATACATTAGTAGAGAAAGGTAAGTTAAGGATGCTAAAGATGTGAATGGAAGACACAAAACCATTCTATAAAATCACATAAAAACATCCCATTACCGTTTACTCTGACGTTGTGACATTATATTTTCAGTGGCACTTTAGAGGCTCACAATTCTTAGGTTTGAGAATTCATCATCATCCTATAACTTGGATCTAATCTTTAATTATTAATCTTCCTCATGTCTGGCCACAATAGTCTAAGACGAGTAAATAATAAATACATGTATGTATGTGTGTATATATAAAAAGACTGTATGCATAACTCACCCGTCTCCTCCAGTGTGATGATCATGGTGCCTGGGCCGAACGAGTTCCAGGCCGTGCAGTTGTAGGTGGACAGGAAGTCGGACTCCATCACGTTGTTGATGGTGAGGGTGGAGAGGACGCCGCCGCCCTCCGCTGACGGTTTGCTCTGCTCCACCGTGTACCTCTCCAGCAGCGTCCCCTTCTCCTTCTCCCAAACGTTCTCCTTCCACGCCCACACCTGCAGCACACACACAGACAGAAAACTACATTAGATCGGGCTGCGAATAGTAAAAGCAGCCTTTCCCAAACTTACACTCGGGACCCAAAACCTGTTTTATTGGGAGTAAAATACATAACAACACTATGACACATGAGTTAATTTTCCTCATTCAAATAGAAGAGGTTAAGCCCAGATGTGGTATGTGAGGCTCTCGCTTCTCATGATCTTGGACCTGAAAGTGTGATCCGACATTGTTTTCACGGTGGAGGAATCATCCAAAAATGCAGACGTTATGACATGTCTCAATGTATTTTTGCAAGTTTGGATCCTGGGAAGAAATCAGATTTCCCTTTTGGGTCTCGAGCTGAAAATGTTCAGCTTCAGCTCCAACATCTTTTTTCAATTACCGCGGATTCCCCCCTACTGTAGCTTTAAACCTTACTTAGAATTAATTATTTGAATATGGGCAGGTTGCATGATAGTCATTTAAAACATATGGGAGAATAACAATGAATTTTCTTCATCACTGCTTATGAGACACTTTCAACTGAACACAATGTGCATCCTCTGAGCAATTCTGTATTTATTATTAAAGCCAATGCACTTCAAAGACAACTATAAGTCAAGTCATATGCATCTAATATTGCACTCAGGCATGACAACATATGTACACATTAATGTGCAATAATTCAACATGTGGTGCTGTGCCTTGTACATAATATATAAAATGTAAAACACAGCAGACTTAAAACAACAGCTTTAACACTTCTGGCAGCATCTCATGTTTTTTGTGATATACCATGAATCCCAGGAGAATCTTAAAAAAAATACTGATACGGTGATGAATCACATGAAAGAATATGTCTCTTCTTAATTCCTTATAGACATCTGGTAGAAGTCTGTTACGCAGACTTAGGTTCACACACTTGGCCATTAAGATAACTGATATAACCGTAAATCTACACACACGTCAGTACACACTTGCATGTAAACACACGCATTGCATGACTTCCTCGGACCAGCAACAGGTTGCATGTTTCTCCAAACTGAAGTAGAGGTGGATGGGGTTGACTGAGCTAGTGAGAATCTTGCACATTGTCCAATTTTAAAGCCACTAAAAGCAGCTGTATTATTCAGCATTGAAGCACTGTACTGAGGCATGTTAATTATGCATAAGCCCACATGTTCCCATAATCTGCCCGCTTATTCCAGAGAAGGAGAATCTCCGAGATGTGGCATTTACTGGGACAACTGTTCCTCTCCAGTCCTTTATATTTTATAAATCTTTTTCTGTCCCAACCTTTTGCATTAGGAGCGTGCACTGTGAGTCAGGATGGATCAGTCACAGAGGCCGGGGATCCGAGAAGCTACTACTACTGCATCTATGTGATACAGACGAGTGTAGAAAAGGCAACGGGGCTGATTTCTGACGCAGGAGCTAAAAGCGGGCCGGCTTAGTGTTAGTTTGTTTATGTGATGGGTTGAAGGAAAATTCTGGGAGAGTTTTAGGGTGAGTCACCGCTCAAAAAGAAAAGGGACAGTGCCTAAAAGCATTAGCTGTGCAGGAGTGGAGCCATTTAGGAACGGGAACGTACAGTTACAGTAAAATATGAATCGCTGCCGGCCTAAAAGGTACAACCCCGCGCTTTTTCTTGCCAAAGCTTTTTTCATGTTTGGCATTTTTGGCTTAAATAATAAATAAATGAATCAGAGATAGAAAAGGTTTTCATTGTAGATTTTGTGGCAGATATATTTTGTAGCAGCGTAGGCGTTTTTTTTACTTACAATTTTATCTGGGGGAGGTGTACTGGCTATGTAGCATTTCACCTCTCCTCTCTCTCCTCTCACTGCATACTGGACTGGATCACTGGAGATGATGGGAGGACCTGCATGGGCCAAATAAAAGTAAATGAAAATGGAATTACTTGAAAACAAACTAGCCATATCTAAACTTTGCATTAGTATTTTTCACTTGACCTTACAAAGCCTGATCAAAAAGAATTGAACGTATTCAAAAATAAACGGCTGCCACTTCGGACGTACTATATATATTTTTCAATTACTGACAAGCTGACCTTTTCTAAAGGACAACGTTTTCATCTACAAGCAGTGACACATTGAATTGCGTGGATGTTTTCTGACCGTTGACTGTGAGCGTGACCTCGGTCTCTCCTACTCCGATCCGTGGGACGATGGCCTTACATACATACTGGCCTGCATCTGCCTGGCTCACCGACTTCAGATACAGCTGGTTGCTGTTACTCAGAACCTGTGGGGGAGTAAATAAAAAGACCACAAATATAAACAGGGCAAATCTGCTAAACAGCATGAAAGGATAAACAAAATAGAAGCCCACATGTACACAGGTAAAAGAGGGGCTAATGCATTGCTGTACCTCCACCTGTGATCCTGATTATTTTAATAAATCATGAAGCATATGTGCATGTCTGGGGGTTTTTTTTGATTATATATGTTCTACTACACTCCTCATTGACCTTGACTAGCTAACAATGCAAACTTGAATCCTGTTTTAACCCATCACAAAGGTTTCGCAGTTGCCTAGTAACCACATCCATTGGAAAATTAGCTGTGTGAAAATTATGGCTAAATATAAAACTACTTAGAAAGAAGGAAATAACCTGAACAACACTACAGTATAGATGTAAATGTAGGCTAAGTCACACGATGGTTAGGAAAGGAACATATGTAAGACAGCTATGAATTCCTATGCTGCAGGGTCTTATTTTAGTCCTAGTGACTGCTTTAAAACAACCTGAGCTGTGAGCTTAAACACAGTCAAGTTAGCCTGAACAGACCGTTCAACAAGCAAGCCAACCCAGCAAGATATTTGGTAAAGAACGCATTCTGAAGACCTCACAATAAAAAGGGAATTCTCTCTGGAATTAGTTTATTTTTTAATCATCAAATCTAATTAGATCTGAAGTGCGTAACAAAGTACATGCCAAAACAGACCATAAATACTACAAATCCAGGAGTACAGTCAGGATTTTTGTCAACACAAATAAAGAAAGCAAGACCTGTAAAAATAGTGTGAATACAAGAACAGAAGAGAAGTGCACAAAACGTGGGCTCTACTCCTTACCATGTTTGAACCCTTTTTGAACCAGGTGAGGGTGAGTGGAGGGTTTCCAGCCCATTTACAGTTCAGTGTGACATCAGAGTCAACATCTACTGTTTTTGGCTGAGGCTCCACCAACAAGATTGGACCGACTGGAGACAGAGAGAGAGGGAGAGAGATGTTCTTTGTTGTGTTTGAGTAATAATGCAGTAGGACTAAAGGGGAGAAGCTGCTCTGAGAAGAAGAAACACAACAATAGTGCGTTTTATCCGCCTGACTCCAGACTAAAGTGAATGAAGCAGGCCACAAATGATTCAACAAGGAGCGATGAATGTTGTGTGACTCACAGTGAACGTCCACCAGGATGCTGACGTTGGTCTTTCCTACAGCGTTGAAAACCAGACAGGAGACGGGCTCAGTGAAGAAGGAGTGGTCGGCCTTAGTGGTGAACACACTCTCCCTGGCGCCCTGCAGCACCACGCCACCTTTAGCCCACCTAGGATTGAATTTTACGAAAAAGATTCAAAAAAATCTGACTCCTTTCAAAGACAAATAAACTCATTTTGAAACCAACAAAAATCCCGCTGAACCGAAAATAAATGAAAATAAAAATTTGCCTAGTTGACCAGCTTCAGCGAGAGTGAGAGGGTGCTTGTGTGTGAAAGCAGACCTGTAGCCCATAATAGGAGGGTTAGCGTGAGCTTGGCAGGTGAAGGTGACTCGGTCCCCCTCCAGGACAGAGCGAGGCTCGATGGACAAGGTCACTGTCGGTGGGTCTGTCAGAGAAAGAACACACCGGATCACACACTTGCTTATTTACCAACAGCCTTACCATATCTAACCCACAGTATGCTACAATGTGGGTATTGTGATTCAAAATGGCTGTCAAACATTAGTTTAAAATAGCTATGAAAGCATCAAGCAGATGGCAAATGTAGCAAGTTTCAAATTATGTTGCAGTGTCTTAAAATAAGTCATGATTGTAAAAATACCAGATATATTCATTAAACACATTCCTATTAAACTGCACAATTTTCTTAAAGATGCAACATTTATTATGTATGTACTAGAAGGCAGCATTGCTTACGGTGTACGTTGAGGGTGACTGTTGTGCTTTTGCCAGTGGGAATGGCCAGGTTGGTGGCCACACAGCTATAGTTCCTCCCGGTGTCTGTGTCGACGGGATGAATGGGCAGGTAGCTGCGCGTGGTCACCCTCTTCCGGTCTGGAAGCACCTCCTAAAGATGGAGGACAGAGAGGGGTTAAAATACTCAAACGGCAAATGCAGGCCATGAATGCGTATTTATAGTGTCTAGGTGCATGTAAAGGACACTTACAGTGATACTGACAGCCCCCTCCACAGGCAGGCCATCCTTGAGCCAATCGATCATAGAAGGCGGTTTGGCCCCTCGGGAAACACAGCTCAGGTTGTAGGACTCCCCTGCATTCAGCAGCACCTCCGGACCCCCATCTATCACTGGGTCATCTGGGGGGACTGGAGCAGGAGGAAGGAAGTGTTAGAGACGCATACAGTCACATCTCACAATATTGTATGTTCATCAACACATGCACAACGAGGGCTGTGCATGCTATTTTTCCGCTAATTTTAGGAAAACTCATAGTATAAAGAAAATAAAACACACGCATAAAATCT
>JAPQRN010000011.1:4535333-4546385 GCA_037367275.1 Coranthus polyacanthus
GAGAGGAGAGGAGAGGAGAGGAGAGGAGAGGAGAGGAGAGGAGAGGAGAGGAGAGGAGAGGAGAGGAGAGGAGGAAGAGGAGAGGAGAGGAGAGGAGAGGAGAGGAGAGGAGAGGAGAGGAGAGGAGAGGAGAGGAGGAAAAACACGGCATCAGCATGTCACAAACGATGCAGTCCCCCTCTGGACAGTTTAGTTAGAAATATGCTCATTTGTTTTGACCAGTAATTGCACAGCCGCCTTTAGGCTAATCAGCGCGATTCTGGAAACAGTCCAGAAAGCACAGAGATTTTTTAATTATTCATTCTTCCAAGTTTTGTCAAAGTCGGACAAGCTGCAAGCAACAGACTGACAAGCGGGAGACTTGGTAAATCGAAATGGAAACTACAACAAAAGGGACAAAAATGCAAAGAAGGAAGACCAGAGAGAACACTCGCTTTGGCCTTTCAATAAAAATCAGATAATAGCCAGTCACCCACTGCTGATATGACAGAGGTGATGATGTGATGCTCTTCAGTCACATCATACTGTTAATTGTGCCTTTGGGGGCTTAGAATTTCCCATCAAACAGCGGATGCACGTGTGCTCACGGAGGCCAAATTTAATATCAACCTAAATAGGTGCCACATTTTCACAATAGGATGTGATGAAGCAGCTGATGTGGTGGTCGAGCTGTCTTTCAGTAACACGACAGTCCCGTCTAACATCTCTCGGGCAAAAATGCTCTGCTTTCTCAACCTGACTGTAACTAAAACATTCAGCAGCAAAAATATTTTGTCAGCATACATTAGCCACCGGAGGTACTAACACGCTATGTCATACCAGAACTGGTCGAGCATGTATATCATTCAAACCAATGTGAAAGAGTTCTGCAAATGAAGAAACAGTACTGCCAGGTTGGTCTGGTGAAGTGGTTTCAAACTAGATATCACTGTGTTTATTTAACACTATTATAGAAATGCTTCATCATTTTTTGGCTGTTTCAGCTGTTTTCATGCATTGTCTTTGGTAGCATGTTGGCCACTCCTATTGCTGAATTAAGTAAATGGTTATGTGCACCTTTGTGTCAGTCTATCATAGTTTAGTGGTAAAGACAATTCCGGAGGATTACTATTGTACCAGTGTCTAATGCAATTTGACTGTTATATATTTTTTTCAGAATATACCATAAGCAGATCCATCTACAATCCGTCCATGTACCTCCCGTACACTGGAAGTTCTCAACTGCAGGTTCTTACTTCACGGGATACAAGAACTACTGGTGGTATCATCTAGTACCAATAGAGCTTTTCTATTAATACTTTTTGTTGGGTACATGGCCATGGATGTCAGCCCATTTACAATAAAACCATCAATGGGAAAGCATTAAATGTTTTGCAAAATGTGTCTTAATTGTGTGGCTTCTTGATGGCTGTGTCAGTGCACTTGGTCCTGGCGCACTGACACAAGAAACTGCTTAGAATCTCTGTCGCACAAATATTGATGACGCAACTGTAAGCACAAGATTTCTCCTCTTTCTGCACTTTGAAGTGTGGTAAAACAAGTGAACTGTAAATAATTCACAAAGCCTAATTCTCCATCTTTAAGCATGAAGTTCAACATTTCGCCTTTCAGCAGCTTCATTCAAAAAGTATCAGAACTATGAACTTTGAAATGCCCATCTTAGTCACATGCTGGACAGAGCGAAGGAAGCCTGAGGAAGCTGTGAGATGTCTCACCCCTGAGGTCCTCTCCGATGCCCAAAGCCAGGCCATCTTTGGTCCACTGAACAATGCCCGAGTAGTTGAAGACAACGCAGGACAGGATCACCCTCTGGCCCCGCACCACCGACTGGTCTGCCGGCTCCTGAGAGAACCTCGCTGTCCACGCTGGAGGTTGTGAGGCAGAAGAGAAGGGGGGAATGGGGGGGGAAAAGAAGGATAAGTTAGGGACTTTCTCATTGTCACTGTGCACACACTACAGGCAAGCTACTACAAACTACTACTACACTCAAACCGCAGATAAAGCATATTATTGTATCTGTGGTTTTATGGTTAATTGATTAAAAACTGCATTCCCCCAGCAGCGGTGGAATGCCACGATTGCCATCTTTGATCACACAATGGCTTGAGGCCATTAACTGAGCGCCGCCGAGGAGTAAAGAGCGGCGTGGAAAGATAAAGTTGTCAAAGTAGAGGAAATCAGAACAGAGACAGAGAGGAAGAAAGAGAAAGAACGAAGTGGAAGAGGCAGTTAATGCTGACTCAGGAGGAAAGAGCTGGGAGATCAAACAGGCAACTTCAGCCATAGGGTCTCTCACACGCCTTTTCTTCTCGCTCCTGACTTCTATTTCTTCAAAACTCTCTGGCCCTCCCTCTTTCTGTTTCTCCTCTCCTCATTCCTCCCTATGAGTCATCTCCCAGGCTTCCACTCCCCAACCAAAACTACAGTGGCTGTCATTGTCTACCAGACTCTCTCCCTCCAGTCTGTAGACCACTGCCACAGCAGATAGCCCCGTGCTGTGCAGGCCCACCAACCGACCGACTAATACGAGGAAAAACAAGAGGAAAAAAAAAAAAACTCTTGTTCCACGCTGTATGATGACAAGTTGTAATTAACTGTCGCTCGAAGACATGACACCCGTACAATGGAAGAGAGGCAATCTCTCTGTGGAGGACTTGCTTTAAATTTTCATTCTTTCCATTCTGTCTCTCGCTTTCACACTCTCCCCCTCCCCACTTGTTATTTCGAAGAATCTCGTACAGTAGATCATTAACCCAATGCTGTATGTACCCCCTCCACCTTCCTCCTCCTCTGCCATTACCTCTCTCCTTCTGTTCTCTCTCCATAATGTTGTATGTCCTTTACCCAAATTGCTTTGCTTCAGTCTCTGCTTTCCCTTTATATGTATGCATCCCCACTCGCCTCCTTCACTTTGTACATCTATAATGCTGTCTATGAATGTCCTTTTGCCTGCACTGATTTTTCTCTGGCTCTTTCTCTACAGTATGTATGCGCCTCCTTCTTTCTATATACATATATAATGCTGTATATGTCCTTTTACCCATAATGCTTTCTATTTTTGTGTTCCTCCTCCTCGCTGGTTGGAAGGGGGTTAGAGGCGGACTGTCACAACTCATTTATCACATTAAATATCAGCCCTCCAGCACTTTCTCTCTCCCTCTCTTTCTCGTTCCCCTGTTAGCCCATCTCTCTCTTTCTCCCTCACTCCCTTTTCTTCACCTCCTACCATTTACATCTCTCCTTCTCACTTGTCCTCTCCACTTTTTTATCGCTTGTTTTCCCCTCTTCCCCTTACACTCCCTCTCTCGTTCCCTCACACTTGTCCCCCCGAGCCCTCCAGCGCTTTTCTGAAGGTTCCCATCTCTCACTTTTTTTAACAACTGCCATATGCCTCTGCACCCCACCTCTCGCCTCCCCCATCATGACCCAAGGTCCCTATCTCTCACATTATCCCTCCCTTTCATATACACAGACATGCACTCTCCCCCTATCATGTCAGATTTGGTGTGATTTGCAGAGGTACAATATGCCTGATAATACAAAAGAACCCAGTCATGCAAAAAGATTTCCGTACCAATCGCAACAATGGATTCTGACAGTGCAGCACATTAATATTCGGAAGATAAAGGAGAAGTGCTAGGATACACGATGAAAAGGGAATCAGATGCAGATGGAGCTTTGCAGCATGCATACCTAGGATAATTCAGCTCTCAAACAAAAAAACAACAGAAGGCCTTAATTTGCTCCCTGAGGAATGCCCAAATTTACAGGATTAAGAAAATAACACCACTAAATTCAGATTTGAGTATAATCATCAAGTACAGTCACATCAAATCATTCACAAAGACATGTATCTTTGCTTTAAAACATTGAGTAAAGACATAACGATACAGATTTCAGTTGCCTGTTTGGAGTTTCAGTTAATGTGGAGCAACATTTATTTGGAGTAGTTCATCTCGCCGCCTAATTAAGGCAATTCCAATCTTCACTGTTGTTTATCTCTGTTTTTGTCTCCACTGGCTCCTGAGAGAAATACCTGGCTGGTAATTTAGCTGCTAAATGCAACATTAGGTTCAATAGCTAGTTGCTTATTAAGTCCAGTAGATGCTGGACAACTAGTGTAACTAGTGTGGATTGTCAATGGTGTTGCCTACTTCCCACTGGAAACGACATATCAAATCGTGAAGTTGTGGGCTGTCAAGCTTGAGTCAAGGTCTAAGTGAATGAAACCCTCTTAACAAAACACCATAGGGTCATATGATATTGATGTAGTGGTAATTAAGGAGGAGAATGTATAATAATCCAGATACTGTACAAAAACAAAAGCTTATTCTAGACAGCACAGAATTGCTTTAATTTCCTGAACATAGATATAGCCGTAATTGTTCTAATGCTAATTACTACAGTGTAAAGTGTGGATTTGTACATTTTTAAAAAGCATAAAAAGCTTTTTCTCAGACATACATGGGTGTAAAGAGAGTTTAGCTGGGTTTAAACTACCCCGCAACCCTGACAGTAGCCTGAGGGCAAGCAAATCCTTTCCTCTACCACCTCAGATATGCTAGCTGGAGGTATTCCCTCAACTGCCTCAGTAAACCACAAACATAATCCAAACTGAATACTCCTGAGTGGAGGCTACACAATCTGCAGAGAAAACACCCATGCAAAGGCTGAGCACTGAAAACACTGACTCATTTAAACATGTGCTCATCGCCTTCTGATTTCCATATTACCCAGTTAACACTTGTCAACATGAGTGTATGTGCTTGTGTGTGCGTGTGTCTGTGTATTAAAAGGAGAAAATCTATGTGCAGAGAGCAGTCAAAGCCAAGGAAAGACAGGAAAGTGTGCATGCAAGAGAGGGAGCTTGTATTCTTTCATTATGTGGGTTATGCTGCAGTGACAAATTTAGAGTGTGTCCTGATTTCCTTGAGTCACTGATCCCCAAGATACCACCGGGAGACTCCAAGCACCCTGTCCACACAAAGACCACGGTTGCAGAGAGCTACGACCATGACCGCATGCATATGGACACACACAAACAAAAACAAGGAGCACAGATGACCTAACCTTCACCACATGGGCTAACCATTTCCTGTCAACACACACACAAACACAACCGCTCCAAGTCCCAAACATATAATCGACACATAGAGGCGGTTTCCTGAACATGAATTACACCACGACTTGGACTACAACATCAAGTCAATGGAGCATCTCCATCTTCATTTGGAAGAGATCTCAGTTTAGTCTAGGATTAAATATAGCCCTAGTTAAAGTTTGGCAAGGGATTAGGATTAATCTGAGGCCGAGGACAACAGTCCCTGCAGACACTGTGACAGAGACCTCGGCTTGTCAAAGCAGACACAAAGCCAAAGGCGAGCACACACATCCTTGCCGGGTGACTCACCAAAAGCATGGCCACACGCCGCCATAGTGTGAACCACCACAGCAATTTAGCCTGAGAGCACCTCTCGCACCATGCAATGGTGTTTTAATAGCAAGTTAATGAACCGTCAATTTGTTGCTGAAAATTACTGAAAGAATATATGCATGCAAAGATGTTTGGTGCTATTTTTAGTCGGTGTGCTGCTCATATGCCCTGCATTTCTTGATTTACCACACACCCTGCTGTTAGGTGGTGAATGTCAAAGCCTGCTTTTCAGCTTCAACACAGGCTCACCTCGCCTTTCTCTGTACGGGACAGGAGACAAGGTTGGAAGTGATGCCATAGAGTGATCTGGGAAAGGTTTGCTGGTGGCACTCGGTCTACTGAATGAAACGTTATTAAATAAAATGCCATTTGTATGGATTGTTATGCATCGATCTAATTATCTTTGTGTCTGGCCCCCTCCCTGTACCCCTCTGTACCCCTCCAACAAAGTCCCCCTGCCTTTCTCTCCCGTGCTTACATCCAGCCAATCCTGCGCTTCGGCTGGATCATAGACTTGCGTCACCATAGCAACAGCTGACGTGTAAAGTAACTGCCCAAAAAAAGTTTTCTGTACGAGCGTGTATGAGTGCGCACACGCATTTGTGCATCTGTGTGTCTGATGAAACCCTCCCTTGTGCTCTGTACACCCATTTTTTTCAGAAAAAAACATTTTTCAATGACCTCATCCTCCCTCCACCTATCCAATTAATAGTCATGCAGCCGGGCTGGTCTCTCATTATTTCTCTCTTTCACCCCCTTTCCAACCACACTCTCTTCACCGTTAGTCAATCCGCTCCAAATTGATTTTGTTATCTGTCTAATTCCATATCGCCACTGTGTGGCCGATGTGTTGGTGTTATGGAGGGGCTGCCTGAAAATGAGATGCAGGAATAGGAGAACAAAGAGACGGCAAGGTCCACAGACAGAGCTGTGAAGTGTGTTGGAGGAAGATGACATCATTGTTTCAGGACAAAGTTGCAGCCATAGGAGTCATGCAGCACTGACTCACCCTCTGCGTGTGCGTGCTGTATTTGACTGTACATACATTGAGCTGTCAGTCCGTCAGTCAGTCTGTGCACTGAAGTACGGACTCTTCTGTGTGTGTGCGTCTGTCAGTGTATGTGAAGGAGACAGCTGAAACTTTAACACCACAGTTCTCTTTTAACCATTTTAAGTTGACATTAACATTAGATCTTTACGTTTATGTTATAGTAGGACAGAGCATTTGATCGAAGTATTACAAAAACTGCAATATCCAAATCAACGGAGATGCAATTTTTGGTAAAGGTGAAATGACCTTTAGAGATACCCCAGCCTACAAATCATACTGTCCAGAGATAGGGGGACGTGCTTGTTTGGTACACATCCCAGAGAAAATCTGAAAATCACTCATCATTCCCACAAAAATTATGACTCATATCGCAGTAACAATACCTGTCAAAATAATCACAATATGACCATTTATTCATATCGCTCAGCCCTATATTGTATGTGTATTTACACTGCGTATGTATGCAATGTAAACAAAAAATGTAAACAATACTATATAATGTATGTTGGGCTGCAGGATTATTTCCCCAACTAATCAGTGAATCATTTAGTCATTTAGTAAAATGTCCAACATAATCGAACAAAACTCAAGATGAGGACTATAATTACTTACAATATTTTGTCCAAAAAACAACCCATAGCCAAAGATTAAAAGAATCAGCTGTTTTCTTCTCTTTCTTGGTTTTGCTAAATTTGCAATGGGTTTCTAAGCATATGACTTGTGTTTAGGGTGTGGATAGAAACGCTGCAATGAAGTATTACAAAAACAATGCTTTACATCCATTAATTGATTATCAAAACTGCCTGTCAGTCGACTAACTGATTGACAACAAATCAATTAGCTGTGAACTGGAAGTAAACAGGGCGGTCCGTGAGTGGATGCAGTTTCTCCATCTATGTGCCTCGCTGTGGGAACTGCCACCTGTGCCTGTCTTCTCTCAACAACATGGCCGCCTGGCAGGATGGCCATAATAACCCGTCACTATGGTGACGGCACTATAGGAACAAGTGAGAGACATAGATAGAGAGAGGCAAGGAGTGAAAGGAGGCAACCCACTGAGCGTGCTGACACCATGTCAGTCAAACACAAAGGTAACTCCTGGAGGTGGGACGGAGCAGAGGGAAGATTAGGGCAGAGGGGAGAAAGAGCCAGAAAGGAGAAAGACACAGAGTCTCCTTCCTTTGTTTGCCGCATTGTCTGCCTGCTCACTCCTTTCCTCTGTCATCTTACCTTGCCGTCCTCCCCCTTACTAGCAGCCAGCGACCTCTTTCTTTCTTCATCGCTTTGTGGCCTTGCCCCCTCCTCATTCCCTATTCATTTCCCTTTGTCTGGCAGCTTCTCCTTAGGAATTAGCACTCCTTCCTTTTCCTCCACCTACCACCTTACTCACTTCATTTGTGCTGTCTACCTTCCCACCTCTGAGAGTATCTGCTTTACTTTCCCTCCATCAGTCCTCGTCTCCATTACTAGCAACATGGTTACTGTGGAGACGGGTTTATTTGGAAATGGCGGGAGGGAAATTATTCGTGCTCTTTGTCTGTCCATTTTGATGCTGCTGTGTGCATATGCTGTGTGAGAGTACATATGCTCCCTGCGAAGGTGTGCAATCATTTTCTATGAATGTGTGTGTGCCATGCTTGAGTACATGTGTGTGTGCCATCCTCTGGGGCTCTTCTCATACAAGCATTTCACATCTGAAGAGCTTTATTTGTACCAAACCTCTGTTACAGACATTGTTACCATGGCTACAGCCAGTGAGGACCACTGACACAATGATAGACACAGTGGCCATGGCAACCTCAGGATCAGTGGTGGGTAATATGATAATTCGTGGACGAGGCATCTGACACATTACGGGCACATGAATATGCTCAAGCGCTGGAAAGCCGGCCCGTCGCTGGTAATCCACAAGCTTTTGTGCGGCCAACATGCAGCGCGGCTGACAAAGAATACTCTGCGGTAACCAAGGGTGACCAGAACTAACAATAGCTGTCCTCTGGATAAGCTTTAACAAGGGGATACATACATATCAAGCTGCTACTCTGCAGTAGTGCTCTGTGTCGCTTGTAACGCAGGGGTCACCACTGATTTCAGCTTGCGCAATCAATAACACCATGAATCAATAGTTAACAGTAGAGGTTCACCATTAATATTAGGTGGGGACCCTTTCCTAAAGCCTCTGTGCCTCCGAAAGTCGCATGATCTACACTAGCATGTAAAGTAAGCAGTGACAGCTCTGCGCGTCCACCACACGTTACACTGTAGACGGTGATGGAATCCAGCAGGGCTATTTTACAAGCAGCATCCCATCGACAAATCACCTCCTCCAAGGTCTGCTTTAATTCAATCCAGTGCAATCTAATTTTATTGGTATGTACTGTAGCTTCTCGCAATGTCATCTGTCACAAACCATCCTATAAAAGCCCGGGGCCTTGACCTCCCTGAGTGAAGTAATATTCATACGCAGCCTTTCAATAAGATCATCGCCAGAGCATAGTGTTGCTTCCAAGAGGAGGCTTCTATGTTGAAAGGTTTTTTGACATATAAAATATATGGTAAAAAAGCATGTAGAAAGACCTTTTGTTTTATCAGTTTGGCTGTACTATTTGTTTCATTGAAGGGAAATGCTACAGACAATAGTGTGCTTCTGGGTTTGTGGCAGTTTTTCGGGTCCCCTGTGAAACAAATCCAGGTCCACAAAGCAATTTGGTTTTCCCAGTTTGGTGTGCTTTTTTTAGATTTTAAATTATCATTAGTTGTTATTTTTAGTCGTTAGTCTTTCAGTTTGGTTTTCAATTTCATTTTTGAACTAAAACTAGTTCAATAGTAGTTTGTTGAATTGACCAGTTTTAGTTTAGTTTTACTTTTCAGGTCTTAAGAGGAAAGCCTAGATTTAGACAAGCTGAAAAAATGAGGATGAAAGCTTGCACCTGTCAAATATGATTTACAAAACTACTGTTTATTAAGGTCCCATATTGTGAAAAGACAATTTATTCTTGTACATCATCAACAATTAACATTGAGGGAAAACAAAAGGAAAGTTGAATTTGACTGCAGTTGTGTTTTGTTTATGTCGCATTGTTCATTTCAGCTTTTTAGTTCTCAAGGTTTGGAAAAAAATGTTTCAGTTATTTCAGTGCTAGTTCTAGTTTTACTCTTAGTTTTTTTGTTGACTATAATAACCCTGGTGTGGAAGAAGTGGACTGGCCGGGAAAGAGCGCTGACCTCAACCCCATCCATTTTTTTTCTGGGATGGAAGGGGTTGAGGTCAGGGCTTTTTAACCCCATCCAACATTTCTAAGATGAAGTGGAACACCAACTGTGAGCCTTTGGCCAGCAACCAGATCAGTGGCTGACCTCCCTGATATTCTGCATGGGAACAAATCCTTGCAGCCAGATTTGTGGAAAACCTGAAACAAGAGCCCGACCGACAGTGGATTTTTAAAGGACAATATAAAAATACCAATAAGATTTTGGAACAGGGAAAAAGTCGATAGTTGGCCGATATCATCCCAGATCCTCCCACCAAAAATTGAACTGAACACCTAAGTCAAAGTAATAAACACCTAAATAAATATATTAATAAGTAATTAATCGATATATGCAGAGCTGAACATCAAGCTAACTGTAAAACATCTAGCTGTATTTCATGTTTTGAACTATTATTTTCTCTCAAAGTCATTTCCAGTTTAGAAACCTAATATTACTCCAACGTCTGCTGATTTAACAGTTCGTAAAACATCTATTAATGTGTCCGTCTCGACCTGAAATCAAACAAGTAAAGCCTCTTTCAGCAGCAGAGTAATGCTCTGCTGTCCACATACTTTTGGGCATGTATCTTGGCGTAATTCTAGATTGTTTGACAAAATGTAAAATGGGATACTGTACTGTGTTAAACTGGAATATGGACTACTAAATTTACGGATACAGTAGTAGTATGGCAGGGGCCGTTTGACAAAATGAAACATCTGCACATTGTTTTAATGACTGGACTTCAAACCATCGATGATCATTACTACGAAGAGATGTCTCGCTCATTATTTGTACTCTGCAACAATTTAGCCCGCAGGCTGTTATATTACATGACGAGGAGACGGCGAGCATTGCGGCGCTGCGGTAACCGATTTAGTTGGACGGCTGACCCTAATGTTGTTATCGTAAAGAGAAGATGGATGGAGCGAGCCGAATCTCTCCCTCTCCCTGACTCTGTCTCTCGCCGCTGTCCCTGTAGAGGAGCAGAAACTGGGAGAGCGAAGAAATGAAGTGACATCATCAGCGTCAGCCACATTCCTGCACAGGGAGGGGGTGAGGAGGAGAGGGGGGGGGGGAAAGAGGGAAGAGGAGGAGGAGGAAGAGGAGGAGGAGAATGTCCCAAAACTTTTGAGGTTACAGGACCGACATCCCCCCTCCCCCTCTGCTTGCACACACGTCCATTCTCTCTCCCTTGGCTTGTGTATGTGTGCGCTTACCCGTGTGTTACAGTACGTGGGCTCCTCCCAAATCAAAAAACACAACCCAAATCAAAAAACACAACCCAATTCAAAAAACACAAACACAAAACATAAGT
>JAPQRN010000011.1:4567869-4578025 GCA_037367275.1 Coranthus polyacanthus
CAGTCTTCTCTCACCTAACAACAGCCGTGACAACACTCCCTCCTCTCGACGCTGATAGAACATTCATATACGCCTTTTACATAACCTTCAGAATATGTTACAACTTAATGATGTTGTCTGCCTGGGTGAATTTAAAAGCCGTTGTTAGACGAGCGTACTTGCTATTCCTAAACTGGATGTGGTCTCATGTATCTTCCCTTTTTACATCTTCATCACGATTGATTTCATGAATTTTGCATGTAATAGTTCGCCTTCTTGGCCAAGTCTCCAGGTTATTCTCAAGGGATTTCCTGGTTAAACAAAGGTTAAATAAGTCAAATGTAAATAAGCAATGACAAAAAGCAGCACTTGGAAGGGTGTCAATGCATGATATTTGTTAAAAAAAATAAAAAATAACTTAAAATAAAGAACCACCAATGACTGGAGAAACTTATAGTTTTGGAAATAATTATTGGACCACTGTGACAAAGTAGTGAAAAGTCAATGTGAAGCAAAAATCTGGCAAAAAGACACAGGAAATGTTCGCTTTACAAATTCAATTTAAAAAAAAGTAAGCTGCATTTAAATTATTGACAGCAAAAACTCAACATCTGATGCTGAAAAACAATCTCGAAACAATAACTATACCAAGAACAGAATGTCAAAAAGGGCATGAATTGAATTACATTTCTGGAGAAAAATCACACATGGTCTAATAATTTAAAATATTTCCAAACCTGTACTCACAATTAATATATTACAAATAAAACCTTCAATACATTGCGTACCCAACAGATGGGGGCATTGCTGTGCTTTAATTTATCACCTGCACAAATACTAACAGACGCCATAGGCTCGTGTGATGACATTTTGCGCCAAAACCTTGAGAGACAATTCTAGGTGACAGATCGAATGTGATGAAAATCATTTTTGCAGTTCAAAGGTCAGCTGATGAGACTTTATGTGACAATGTTCTGCACTCCTCCTCAGGGGTCACGTGATCACGGGTGTGATTCATGCAGTGGGAAAAAGAATGGTGCGACATTCCAGTAAGAGGAAATATTATGAGCTGTGGGGTTTGAAATAACCTTTAAACATGAGGAAGCAGTCGTTCTGTCCCACTTGATTTTTAACAGTTGTTCTTCCTGAAGGGGAGCGGAGGCCTTTGCCACCAGTTCTAAACAAACAGCATCCAATTCATACATTTTTAATGACTACTTTCTTTAATGGCACCGCGTGATGTGAGATTTTTCATTCTGATTACCCTCACTGTAGCCTCACTGGACAGTTGAGGGCTATGAAGATCTTCATCAAGGTATAAGGAAGTGTTCGGAACAGTGGTACTGGTTTTATAGGTTTTAATAGGATATATATATATATATATATGTAGCTGTCACACACCTGGTAACCATCTCATATATACGGCCACGTTACCTGGTGACATTCACTCCCATGTTAAGTGGGATCACCACAACTTACTTAACGCAGGCAGGATCTGACTAAATATTACCATAACTTGCCATGAATCGCAAAGCAGGCTCCCCTCCGAGACAATTTACAAACAAATATCCCTAATAAGTATGTATTTGATCACATCACAGGCAGGACAATACAAATCCACCAAAACAGGTGGATGGCCAGCACAGCTCATGTGATACCACCGTTCACATCGTGTGCATTCAGTCTGGAAAAGAAAAAGACAAAGGCTGTTCCAACATGAAGACATTAAACAATACACTACACACCTGTACACTCCATGCTTTGACCGTCGGAGTCGTGTTTATTTCATGATTTACTGATGTGCCTGTGTTGTGTTGTGACTGTCACCAGATAACAGGTAACCAGTCAACCTGGAGCACCGGTCTATTCTTAAATTCAGTAAATGTGATTCTGTTTAATAATAAATTCCTCATAATTGAAGTTTTTGTTTGTTTCTATACCCTGTCATATTAAACTAAAGGCTTAGTGCGTCGACTAAAAGGAAGCTCACGGAAGCAGGCAACACGTTAATTAGAAGTGAAAGCGTCGTTTACCTGTCTCACCGGGACACGCCAACATTATGGCGGCAGACAGGACGGAGCAAAACTTCCAGGTTAAAGTCATGTTGTCCTCCCGTCCCTGAGCGTTCATCCGGAGGCGCGACAACTCCCCCTGGTCCCGGACCTCCTTATAGGGGGGGGGGGAGAAAAAAAAAAGAAAACTGTTCCCAATACGGCAGGGGGAAAAAAAAAAAAAAACGTATAGGAAAACGAATAAGTTAAAGGATGTTTTCTGGGAAATGGAGGTAAAAAGTAAACACAGCCACAGACAGCGCCTTAATAGGCTGCGTGGGTCGGCGGTGTCCCTAGTCGACCGGGAACAGCGGGGCGGAGCCGGAGCCCATTGGGAGGACAGTGACTAACACGGAACGTAAAACCGGTTTGAGTCTTCACGCGCGTCCACCGGTTGAAGCCCGAGGAGGCTGCCCGCGCGCGTCTTATTAAAGGCTAATTACGCATGCGCGTGATCTTAAGCCCCCTCCCCCCCCCCGTTCCCCCGGGAAGTCGTCAACTTCCAAATGAGTCTGAATCATTAAACTGATTATGTGTGCGGTAATGGGTTTATGCAGCAACAAACAACGCAGACTGGAAAAAAAGGGATGATTCAAGGGCGGTGAAAACATACAGCTTCGGGGAAGTGTTTGGAGCAGGTGTAAATACTAGAAACGTTTCACGCTCACTGTTCAGCGCCAAGAACGAACTTTGTACCTCAACAGTTTTTTTTTTCCAGGTTTTATTGGAAAAGGGCTTTACAAATGATCTTTGACAAGCAGCTAGCTGCGCCTGCGTATACAATGCAATACAAATGAAAGAGAAAAAAAAAAAAAAATCTCTCTGCTAGGACAGATTTGCACTTAAGAGTGCAACATGTTACAAATATAAATACATACATACAAACATACATGGATACAGATTTACAGCATGACATCCAATTATGTACATCTGCTTAAATATTATAAATCTATCTGCTAATTTCAGTGTAGCACTTGTGAAATACTGTAAATACCCAGCATGAGATGGATCTGATTACTTGAGATCAGAGTCTTTTCAGAAGGCAGAGCTCAAAGGCACTGGATCGAACCCAGATGAGAGGAACCCTTCACCTACTCTCTTTGCTGAAGTAAATATTGTCACCGCTGTAGATACTTAATTCAAAAATCCAACCACACAGAATACTCTTCAGTGTTTGTCGTGAAGCTCCAATACAACTTGTAATCATATCTTTTCTCTTTTTGCACAGCATTATTCTTTAACTCTAATAAAATCTGGAATATTGTTGTTACTCATTAACCGTGACATTTACAATACGACTGCGGCACTCTGAGGTAAACAACCTCAAACAAGCCCTAACATGGTTCACTGCTCGGTGACTCACTATATATGACTTATCTTTTGTAACCCAACCTGGTTGGAATGCAGTTCAGGTTTATAAACCCTTATGCTTGATTTAACAGAGTGAATTTAAAATGTTTTCGGTTTGGGTGTGTTAAGACGAGAACTGGTGGAGCTGGGATATTGCACAGTCTGCTATCTGATTACAAAAATCTGGCCCAACAACACAGAGATGCAAAGAAAATAAACTGTCCTCAAGTAGCAACAATTCATTCTCAAGGGAGCATTATGTCCATTCATCCTCTTCAATGAGTGATATCCTGCATAGATCTCTACTCTGCAGAGACTGGACAGGGAACTTGCTTTCATACAGTATCTTTCTCAATTGTCACAAAGGCAGAAAAAAAGTGCAGTGCAACCTAGCACGACTCAGGGAAACGTCTTACACCTGACATGCAGACATTAGTAGGTGCTGCTGTGATACATTCTTCAGGAATACTGCTGCTGTAGTTTGAATATTATATCCAACATTCCCAGTCATCTACTGCACATCCAGCAGACGTTGAAGATAGCCAAATGGCATCTCACCAAGGACTGTTTGGCAAGCGTAGCTGTGCAGACATTATCAGAGAGCAGCCCTGTTATCATCCAGCTCAGGTGCTTAGGGGGGAAAGTAAGAGGATATGCATAAAGGTTTGTTGCACTGTTGCCTGAGGAACAGGGCACATGGCAGTTCAGACGTCAGCCCAGGTCAGTGGACGTCCCACTGATGGCACGAAACACATGGAGGGAGTTTTGAAGCAGCGAGCGCATCATATCCTCCTGGTAGATCTGGGGACAAGCGAGAAACGCACACAGGATGAGTGACCGTTGTTCTCACACATACACCCACACTCATTCTAAAACTAAAACTCAACTATATTTTCTACACATTATTATATTACACATTAGAGGTTCAATATGCTCACATAAAGCTTGGGTGGAGCCTGTTTTGTGCTCGGAGCTCGTCATTTGTTCACATCAGCCAATTCTGTTTTTAAGTTAACAGTAGCTAGTGTTACAACATGCGTCCAACCTGGGACTGAGCATTTCCGCAGAAAAACCGACATGAGAAGATTTTTATTGTTCCCAGTCAAAACACAGTAAAAAAGGAAAGAGCTAAACATTGTGTAACATTACAACACGCTGTGTACAAAGCCATAATGAAGAAATACAATCATGTACAAGCTCAGCTTCTGCAAAAACGTTCGTTTGTCAATGCCGCACTGTTCTTTGCTCCTGAGGAAACAGGTGTAGCTGCTGCAACCATACCTACTAACAGGAGTCAAAGAAGAGGTGGTAACATAGAACCGATGAGTGATTGTGTACTTCTTTTTAAAAAGTGAGATGTCACGACTGCAGGATATCAAATAAGTGTGATTATTCAAATCTTTCACCCTTGTAAACATATTTGTTGACTACCACATCTAATTTGTGCGTGAGATGTGAGATTTTGGTGTCGGGCCAACGTACGTAGCTGATGGTGTTTTGGAGTAATCCAACAAGTTTTTCAAAGGAAATCAAGTCTGCCGAAACCACTTTCTATTTCTGGATGCCTTGCGTAAATGCTCTAAATTGCAGCCTTTCATTAAGCACGTGATGATTACCCCTATCAGAGTAAATTTAAAGTCACATGTTAACAATGTTAAATTGTCTTCATTGTAGCTACTGAATTATTTAATCTGGATGAATGAATTGAGTTGAATGAATTTAGATTATCTTTGAATATGAAAGTAAAAAAAAACAAAAAACAAAATGTACAATTAATATGTTTAAAAGAAAGGACAAACAGACAAACTGAACTTTAAAACAATGACCACATTACCTGTTTTTCCTTAAAGCTAAAAGTCAGCACATTAGAGAGAAAAAGTAAGACCAGTTAGTTCAGGTGAAGCTACCGAGAGTTGTGAACACTGACGTCCAACATGCGCCACCATGCCTGTGACCAAGCCTTAAAACATTTCAAGAACAGGTAAAGACAGAACTATTCATGCCTGATGAGCAACAGTGCATCTGAAAACCAAAAGACTGAAACATAATACAAACATGATAATGCATACAGAGAGGGGGGCACTTCTTCCAGGAAATGCCCTTTTTGTTCACGGTTCTTGGAAATTTAACACAGCTTTCAGTCGCTGCTTATAATGACTTGATTCGGATAATGTCCATTGTGAAGAATGAGGGCACATTAGTGGGTTTTGCTACGTTGTACAGCCATAACTACACAACAGTGACTGCAGTGTGTTACTGAAATATTCTATAAACAAGCCTTTCTGACATCGGGCCCATATCTTTGAATCTTAACCAGTCGGGTTAATGTGATAATGTCTTGTTGTTTTGATGATGCTTCCCCCATAAAACTGCAACAATGGGGTTTATTGCTTTTGCTTTTTATTGCCCTCTCACCACTTCTAAAATCTAATAACAGCTTGTCATAGCTGACAATAAAAGCAAACCACAGTGTGGAGAACTTCATCTTTGTGGATCCTCAACGTAATTATGGGTACAATAAAACAATGGCATCAATGAGGAAGTAGTGGACACATGCCACGAGAAATAATAACTGTTCATATGTACAGTATATACAGTTTATTTGGCTCATCTTTCTCTGTTTTTCTCAACAAATGGGGCAAAAGGGGTAGGACCGGGGGTTTATACTTCTTCCTACTCCTTTTGGGACATGCAATGTTGTGATTGTAACATCACATACCAACTTAATAGGACAATACAGACACAATACATAGGACGCTGTTCCCTATTTCTTTATCTGACATCACATCAAAACACGACAAAACTGAATTGTGAGTCATTGAATTGAAGGGTGTGGGTCTGGATAAAATGCGACAGGGGAGTGACACGCACAAAGAAAGGGTTGAAATATGTTATCCAGACCCAGAAAAGTAAGCTCACCTGTTCATGGATGATATCAGATAGCTCCTTAACCATTTCTTTGAAGTTGGACTTGAGGCCCTCGTGGTACTCAAATTGGTCCTCTTTGATCAGACGCTCGTTTATGTCCAGAGCCATGCTGCAAGCCTGGACAAAACGCCTGGAATTTATACAAATCACACGACGAACTCAATAACAGACAGAGAATTACATTTTCTAAATATTTTGAAAATTTGAGGAAGGTACTCGTCGAAGACAAAATGATGAGAAATTACAGACAGGTGACGAATTAAAAGAAAAACAAGCAGAACGGCATTGGGCATTTCAACCTGTTGCTGTGATACATCAACACATCTGTCATATATGTAAACATTTTAGTGCTTTTGGGTTGAGATCTGGTGACTGTGAAGGACAGCATATGATTGATCATCGTCACACTCATCAAACCATTCAGCGAGCCTTCATGTCCCTCACAGTTTTACCTTCAGGGTTTTACTTTAATTTGTCACCTGTCTGTATATACAGTTAGGCAAATGGACACATTTAAATGGTCCTTAACTGTCAGCTTGGCTGTTTCTTTAGAGGGAAAAAATTACCTGAAAATGTCCTTGAGATCTTTTACTTTCTTGTTGCCAGGCTGGTTGGATTTACTGTCATCCAGGAAAGCTCTGGCGTAGGCCATGGGACCTGCGTTCACCTGTAGTAAAACACCATTTGAAAGCTACAGGCATTCTTCTGTCTACCAATAATAATCAGCACATATCGAGCATGGTTTCTCATGGCGACTGTAACCCAACCCCACCTTTGCGCAATAACTTAAGTTCATTTTCATTCAATTTGCCTGTCATGGAAACCTTTACCTGCACAGAGACGCAGCCTTGCAGTTTGAGCTGCAGTTGGATCATGTCCACTTCCTGGCTGGAGCAGAGCTTGGTCAACTCGGCTGTTCGAGCCTTCATCTCATCTATGGCCACATCTACCGGCTTCAGGTCCACTTGCTTCTCGCCTACCACTTCCACCCGCTTCTTCACGTAAGGAAAAGTGTTGGCAGCTGGAGATAATCAGGCAGACAAACTGTTTAGGCTTTGTATATGAAACACGCAAACTGCATGTGACGTGCTTTCTAAGAGCTCATCTTCAGTGCATCAATCATTTGCAAGCGATCAAATGTGGCAGCAGACCAACGCTGGGAAAACAGTCAATTTTTTATGCCAAACAAAAAGCAGGAAGAGCAAAAACATCTGCTGTTTGCTCTGGTTTTTGGTATGAACAGCTCAGTCAAAGACAGACCCTCAGCATTGTGTGTACAGAGACACGACGCACTAATACATACACTAACACACTAACCAGCTGTTATTGTTTGGTTACATTTAGTGGCCCTTGGTACAGTACATTACACCTTGTTATTAAAAAGAGGTGTTAAGTCAAGAGAGGAACCTGATGTATTACTGCAGTTGATTTTTTATGAGACATTTTGAAACTTTCACACGGGACAGTGTTGTGTGTTGTGTACGAGTGTGTTATGTACTTGTGAGCACAATCCTCCTCTTGCACTGCTCCTCCACCCCGCCGTGTTTTTTGCCTGACAGTGTGTACGGTGTCTCGAACACAAAGCGGTTGATGTTATGGCACTTTTCAAAGTCCGTCTTCTTCTCCGGCGCCTCCTTCTCCTCAAAGTACGGCTTAACGAATGTCACCTGGACGTAGGCGAACTTTGGATCCAGGTCTTTAGGGTTTACCTGCGAGACAAGAATCACCTTGAGTTAAATACGGATGCGAAGCAGCAGAGGCCAGTGAGATGAGAAAACAAAATCGGACGAGTCTTAACTTGCTGAAAGCACTGAAACACAATAGATAAATTCAAGTATCTTAACTGTAATAACAAAAATCCTTCTTCAAACAGTTGGCTGCTACAACCTAAACGGCCACAGACTCAACAGACCACAAAGTAAAAGCCAACAAAATAAAAGCAGAGTTTGAGAAATCACTTTTCAACACCGTGTTAGCTGAGACTTCACAATGGCTCCATGGAAAACAAACTGAACATTTCCCACATTATGGTGGACAAATTCTATTTTATAAATAAACACAAAAGTGAGGTGGCCATGCCAAAGACCTTATTTTCATTTCTGACCGCATTTCAACGAATGCAACAATCTGCCAATCGCACTCAGAAAGCTCATGTTAAGAGTTTTTATTCCAAAGGTCTCCCACTGTTTCCCCAATTTATCTGCTGCACCTTGTTTGAGTCCTGAATTATCTTCACGTTTTCTGGCCCAAACTTCTCCCCGTAGAGTGTCAGCAGCCGCTGAGAGATTTCGGAAAGGCCGGTGAGTTTGGGCTCTTTGTAAATGTATTCTTTGCCGTCCTCCTCCTCGAAGAAGCCCTGTAGAAAATACATTCACTCAGTTTTAAACGCATTGAGTCCAGCTGAAGTGTCAAGAAACATTCATTTAAAGAATCAACGCAAATACTGTGAGACTTGTTGATAAAGTCATTTTTTAACATTACCTTGCAGATTCACAGTAGATCTTAAAACATAAGCCCCAAAGTATGCCATCTTCTGTTCATTTTTTATTTGTGGCACAGACTAGAAGTAGTCAAGGTAAAGTAGCAGGGTTTTTATGGGGTACACATGTAATAAAATTTGTGACTTTTGAAGCTGTGTGTTGAATCATGTAAACAGCCCTGAGGTAATAGTAATATTATAGTAACACCTCAATAGTTTTTATGGCTATCTGTCAGCCACATGTGCTTTACACAGTATGAAAGCGTTCTCCATCATTAAACGAAGTCCCTACAGCCATCTGAGGCCGGCAGGGCAGATATGTGCGGTGCAGAGCCATTAAGCATGATAATCCACTGTGGTTACCTTGATTAAATCACGTGCAATCAACTACAGGCTGTTGCAAATTAACCTCATATATTTATGCACACAAACAAGGTGTTGTGCCACTGAAACCCTGGGGATCCTTCATTCTCTTCACCACTATGTGTCTCTTTTCTTCTCACCTTTGTTCAAAGCCTTTGAGCAAAGGTGTATTCATCTGTATAAATAGCTAGACTCCCTGCGAGGACAAAGATTCATCAGCACACACCGGACTGGCATTTCAATTCGCCCTTCTCTTGGTTATACGGTATGTCACTGGCTCAGGAATGTGGAAACACCCTCAGCATTTTTTCACTCCAGCCCTACACAACAAGCTGAACTTGCCACCTGCAGCATTAATAAGAGACCTCGTAAAGCTGCTTGTTGGCCTCACCTGTCCGTAGAAGGCCACTCTGAAGTATGTCCCAAGCAGCCTGCGGCCTGATTGTATCACCTCCATTATCTTATTGTAGGCTCTGTGCAGAGTGTCGTACAGACGGCTGAGTTTCTGGAAAAATAAGACAGATGGAATCAGGGTTTCGTCTATTTTTGTGATTGTTTGTGTTTAGGTCTACTATGAATTTATGCTGACGCGCTACATGACCCAGACATTGTTAGCTGAATAAAATGACACTTTCACTCACCGTAGCCTGATGTTGTTTTCAAGAACGAAAAGAAAGTGTTATTAGAGGTAAAAGATGAGCCGAGCTGCATTGTCAAAGTTGAGAAGGTGAAACTGAAAATGTGGTTTGGACAGTATGTAGTAAATAGTATGTTGTGTAAGAGTTGAAAAGTAAATTGGCTGCTGTTAAGTGGTGTGAGATAACTGAATAATTAGAGATAAAGAGGCACGTGAGCACAGCACGAAACATTCAGCAACAGCCGGTTCTGTGTGAGTAGTGAACGAGCAGTATTTCCCCCTTTTTGAGGGCATTTCCCCCTGCCCTCAAAAAGACAATAATATGGAAAATCTCAAACTCTCTGATGTGTTACATGTAGGACATATATG
>JAPQRN010000011.1:4578125-4591886 GCA_037367275.1 Coranthus polyacanthus
ATTTCCCCCTGCCCTCAAAAAGACAATAATATGGAAAATCTCAAACTCTCTGATGTGTTACATGTAGGACATATATGTAACGTCTGACCCTTATGTTCTGTTTAGACCTTCTCACTTATTTCCTTATGCTTATTTCAGAGCACACATGCACCCTTTCCCTTGCAGCAGGTCGTGGTTAATTGTTAGTTAAATGGCCGGGAATAGGCGGCAGTCAGTCAGCCTTTTACTGATTTTTAAATGCTCAAAAACATGTCCCCGTGACTGCTGCATTCAGTGTAGTCGAAACTGTCACTTAAACTCACACCAGTGTATTTTCTGATTAACAGGTATGAAAAAATGACTAAATTAAAAAAAAAAAAGAATGAATAGCTGAATCTTGGTCAACACCGATTCAAGTAACAAAAGTTTGATTTGGGGGCGGTTGACGTTGATGCATTATGACAATAATGAGGAACGGTTACTCACACTATCTGTGGGTGTGTTGCTGTTACCATACCTCATACTCATGGCGCTTTTCATAGATGGGGATGATGAGTTTGGCGATGTGGGTGATGAGCTCATAACGTTCGGCTTTCCATAGTGCATCCACACAGACCTCGAGGTGTTCAACCAAGACTTCCTAAAAAGGGACAGGAAATGACTTGCACGGTTACGCAACGTCAGAATTTACAGTATGAAATCATCAGATTAACCCTAACCCTAAGACCTGACGTTTGTAAATTTGTATCAAGGTTTCTGGATTGATCAACTGTTGGCTATTTTACTTTGGTCACCTAGACAACATCTTATGCAACGATTACTGTCCAGAGTGTGCAGGCGACCGCACCTCAGTGTAATAAACATCCTGCATTCCAGTGTCTTCCTTCATGGCTGCTTCCTCTTCAATATTCAAGGTGATCCTCTTGAAAGCTGCAAGGCCACTGGGAAACAACTCTGATAAACATACACAAGAGAAAAGGTCAGTCACATGAGTTTACATGAATAAAAAAGATGCAATGTCTGAGCAGCTGGTTCTTTAAAAAATAATGAAAACCCAAATGGACTGTAATTCACTCATACTCATTTAACTGCTCATAAAGCAATGCATTCGAAGGAAAGATGGAGTATTTTTCTGTGTTTGGTGGCTAGTGACTACCGAATAATAAGTAATATCAGAGACAGTGTGTGTACCGCAGCCTCTGGTCTAGATGCCAAACACATTTTTTTTGATGAGCATAAGCATGTAGGCAACCGCTGCGTCTAACAAAGGGCCTTTGTCCGTTGACACCAACTCGTTATATGAAAACAGGTTTTGCATTAGATAAAAAGAGACCATAAAACATAAAAAAATACAGCGGGGTTTTATTTTCCTACATGTCACTGTGCAGCTCCAGCATTATCAGTCTGTAGAGTTGTTCATGCTGTATCTAACAACAGCGTGGACAAACTGGCACGTCTCTTATCACCCAGGAAGGTGAAGGCGCAGCGTTCGGTTATGTGCACCCTCTGTAGTCACACCCTCATGGTAGTTAGTTAGGCTTGAACTTGATGTTTGTGGTGGACATGGACAAAAACAATTCCTTAGGCCATCTACAGCCTAATTATCATTCTGCTTGATTGTACAACCAGTAGAGCCTTTTGCTATTACTGCACGCACTGATTTTCAAGTTGAACCAGTGTTTAATTATTGACAGTTTTCATTATTTAAAAAGTGAGACCACTTGCACAGCTTCTCAATTTAAGAATATTGCTGTCTATCTTAAATAACTGTTTTTGTTGCTCGTAATAAGCACAACTTGCTTAAATTTTGGCATTTATTTTTCTCGTTTTAAGGTCAATTATGGTCTTTCAGTAGCTACACTTTTTTCTAGTTTTAAGAAATATAGCCAAGCCAATTCAATGTAATAATATTTGGCTTCCTTCTAGTAGGGCTGTTTTTGCAGTGTGTGTGTGTGTTTGAGGGGGGCTTACTTTTCCTGTGCAGGTATTCCGCAACCAGTGCAGCTACATGAACGTAACACATGGCCGCCTGTGAAGACAATAACAAACATTAGCAAATGCACTGAATATTTCTGTGGGTCAAATGCAGTCAGGGATTTAACAATATGCAATATTGCAGGCTGTAATGTCATTAGGCAAGGCAAGGCAAGTTTATTTATATAGCGCATTTCATACACAAAGGCAAATCAATGTGGTCATACATGAAAGGAGCATCGAGAAAGAAATAACACGGTTATTACCACGGTTGAGATTTTAAAGGAAGATTTTATTAAACGCAACTGTGCAAGTGGAAATTTACAACACTGTAATTGACATCCATGTGCCACACCTACCATCTGAACTGACAGCTTTACAAATAACTTGTACAACATGTAATAAGACCTGATGGAGGAAAGTCACCTCTGTTATTCCTGCTGTCATTCCTTTATTATGCGGTGTATTCACGCTCTCTTGGCACAGCTCGTAATTAAAAGCAGAGTAATAAGTAAAGTCAAATCAAGATCCTCAAGTGGACCACCCAGGCTCAAGCTCTACGTCGGCGCTGACCTTTGAACTCATTGAGAAAAGGAAATAGACACTGTACTATCAACAAAGCATGAAATTAAAGAATGAAAGGAAGGAAGACGTAGAGTGGTGCATTAGCTCATGTTAGCCATCGTTTATTTTTAACCAAGCACTGTGATTAAATAAAGTGCATATCAATGTTTTAATGTAACATATAGAGTTTAAATATATGCACCACAAACAGCCAGTAAATGAAGTTTTTGCTGCAGCATCACTAAAATAAAATGCCAGCCTTGACCCGACATCTCTTTTTTATTGTAATGTTGTCACTGCCTGGTTCCTAGGGCCTCAGTACAACCTTATGGACAGGATATTATTTTTTACTATATGGGGCAAACACTAAAGCTGCAGGTGGTATTTTCAAAGCCAGTATTTTCAAATACAATTCCTTCTGCAGCCCTCTCCTCTCTGTCCAAATCAAAAAACTAAATATAAAGATAAAAGTGACGCAAAGATGTCCTTACACTGATCGTTTTCTGGTGTTTTGTTTTACTCTAGCAGGTGAGAGAAAGCGAAAGGGATGGTTTAAACTTATTCTAGTGATACCTCTGAGAGGTCTCCATTCTTGAGGTGTGCTCGAGCCATGCTGTCTAGCCAGGTTCGTCTCAGCTCAGGAGTGCTGGCGTACGACCGGGCCAGGCTGTACTGGAGGTCCAGCAGCATCTCTGGGTCTTTCTCATGTTCCCTCATCTGGGCCGTGGCCATCAGCACTGTGCGTATCCTCTTGGTGAGACCCTTCACTTCTGACGGGAAAGCTGTGGACTGTGTGGTGCAAACGAGAGCACGAGAATCACTCAGTCCTGTAAACAGTTTAAACAGTCTGAACTGCTCTGTCATCTGTCATCTTCCCCTCATACGTATTTGTAGTCTAAACATACGGTTATATTGTAATGCTACATATTTAATCTCACAGAAGTGGAGCAGACTGTTTTAGAAATGGGATCCAGTGGCTGCTCTAAACAGAGGATAAACACAGAGTTGGATCATAGACAGGTATCTGCACTTTTAGGGCTGGACGTCTTGGCTTGGATGTTGCAGCAGTGGCTTATATGGAAGGAGTTGTTCTGTAATGTTATGAGCTTTAAACCTTTGTGATTTGCTCACCCACTTCAGAACCTAAAAGTCATTTTCATGTCTTTATTTTATCATTTTCATTACAGTAATTAGCAGTCCTCCATGACTTCTACTTAACTAGTTTCTTTTTACTTTACCTTCATGGCCTTGTCACTGTTTGCAAAGTTGTTGATGATGGACAGAGACTCCTGGAAGCGTGAACTGCCGGTCAGTGCCACGTCAGAGATCAGCTGGCTGACAGCGATGATGATCTGGTTAGAAAATGAATTAAAAACAGAGATGAGAGGAGGGTAGGGTAGGGAAAGAGTAGGGAGAAAAGGGGTCCAGCTGTACGGCCTTCTGCTTCTGTGTCAGCAGAAGAACTGGAAACACAGCAGACTTTCTCTGTTTAAACATCCTCTTCACATTCTTCAAGTTACTTATGAAAGCAGCTTAAGCACCCAGAGGAGTGTGTAGAGAAAAGGCTAAAGGTCTAGGGTGAACATCAGGGTGAATAAATACTGAGATCCTCAACATCCTTATTACAGACCACCAAGCATGTCTGACAGTATCACTATGTTGATACCAAACCATGTTTGAAAAGATCTCTCACCCCCCCCATACCTGCAGGTGTGTGCGTAGAAAGGTCTTCCTCTTGGTGTACTCGTAGTTGTTTCTCATCAGTAGGTAGAGCAGGGCTGATGCCTCTGCCCTCAGGGATCCCAGCTTGGATACGCAGCACTTGAGGACCTCGCAGCACAGGGCCTCGCACAGGGTCACGCGGCCCTTAAACAGCACTGACGGGAACTGATGGAACAAATGAGTTAGTTTATTAAAGGCAGAGATGAGACTAGAAAATAACAAAAGTATGAAAGGAAAACAGTAACAGTATTTCCAGATTCAGTTCATTTCCAATTCTCAAATCCCAATTCAGTTTCATTTCCAATTAATTCAATGCGATTCAATATGGATTTGGTTCGGGATATCGGAGTTATACCATTTTTACTTGGATATGAAAGAGACTGTCAGAGAAATAATACTGTAAGTTGTACAAGGAACTCCCTAACATGGTGCATTATTTAAAATATTTACATTAAGAATTGACCCCCAAATTAGTTACATTAATGTACTTCTTATTTAGCGAGATCTACAAGTGCTAATACGTCTCTTCTTTACACATCCACAGGAAAAGACAAATCAAACCCAAGTCAATGAGCATTTCTTTTTCAGTTAGACATTCTTCTGATAAATAGTGATAGTTTTTTTTTTTTTTGCATTTGGCAATGATCACAGCCACAGAAAGTGTTTACTCTGTGTGACTCTGCAGAAGCCAGTCACCCACTCTCTGACAACTCTCTGCTGCTGCTCTCCGATTCATCACATAAGCAGCCAACACTCACACTGCTGACGCTATCGAAGGATTCATCTAGGAAGTGGGTAGTCCCTGTCTCTGGGAGCTACATGCGTACCTCCACTGAGTCGTGTTAGCACTTGCTTTGACTTCTAAAAAATGTTGTGTAAATATGAAATCTGTGGAAACCAGTCAGCAGCAAAGCGAAGAAACAGGGAATAAGGAATTCATATCTATGACATAAATCCCTTTTCAATAGTTAATCACATCTTGGAATGTATGAGCTTTCGTTATCTAAAAAAAAACCTGCATCTTGTTTCTATCTAATTCATTTCAGTTTCATTTCTGCAGAAATACTTGTGCTGTGTGTGAGTGTGTGAGCGTACCTTGTTAATGAAAGCCCTGAGGGCAGCGAACACGTGTCTGATGGCAGCTTCTGACTGGCTGACTTTGAGAAACGTTAGGTAGACGTCGAACACCTTTTTCATCAGAGGGTTGTGACCGTCGCTGTCCAGCAGCTGGGTCTGACACACACAAACACACTTGTTGAAAGAGGTGAGACACTGACTTGTATTAATTCCCTTAACTCAATGCACGTAGGACCCTGAACTTTACTTTATATAGAAAACAAGATTTATCCATAGAATTGAACGGTTTCATGTTTCACAATGTGACTGTATGAGCAGATATTTCTTCTCACAACATTTTTGTCTTCATCTACCTGCAGCAATAACCTCTTTTGCAGGTGCTTCTAATGTAAGTGTACTTAATACCTGAAAGGACGGTTATTCAAAGAGCCACAAACATTGTGCAATATTTGGCAACTTGCAAGTGGGGAGTGGTGACTTGAAAAGTAACATTAATGAGGAAGAGGGCTCTCTGTTCTCTCATAGGCTGCATTAGTGGCAGATATCCATTAATAATAATCCTTCTAAATCATCACTTCTGATCCTCTGCCTGTACTATATTTTGCTCTTGTTTTGCTGTATGCAGGACGTGGACGGGGGCGTGGACCTTTGCCAGTGTGTTTATATTTGTCTCTAGAACATTCCTGTAGTGTTTTATCAGGGTATGGGTGTGTTTGTGCCAGAATCAGTAAAAAACATTTTATTTTCCTATTTCACGGCTTTGTGTCTCGCTGTCGGCACTCGCTGTCTTCATGCAGTCTAAAGCTTGTTCTCACGCCCACGTTCGCTGAAGCGGAGAAGAACGGCCGAGTTTCAACAGTTATGTTTACAAACACAAGCGAGAAATGCTACATACTTTGCCTTTAAAGGCCCAGTAGGCAGTATATTTTCAGCATCATTTGGCCAAAAACTCCACTATAAATTGTCAGCACATGAAAGGGGCTGTATGTCACAGGTTGTGACATTTGACCTGTTTACACCCAGCTGGGGAAGAGACATGACGTATTCCCTCAAATAAAAACTGGGAGTCAATTAAAACAGGACCTGAAATACAGGCCAGGTAAAAAATAATATGAATAAACATCTGGTTCCTGTCATGTAATGTGCTGCCAGTTAAACACAATGTTCACTTCTACGACTTTTACTGAATACATTCAACAGTATAATGCAGCTACTTTCGACACTCTTGTTATAGATCACTCATCTGAAGTGTTATTGGCCAGTTTCAGTCGCTGCAGGTGTGCGTCAGAAGACAGCGTTTACACAATAAAAGCTCCGTTAAACAATGAACAGATTCTATTAATATGGTAAAAGAGCGATGTCTGGTGTAATGTGTGATTTACTTTTTTTTGTTACTGCCCCACAAAATCTAAAATACTGTCATATGCGTAACATATGTCTGTGAGTGTTTCTGACCTTAAAACACTGAGTGAAGAGAGCGAGCACATCCAGCACACTCAAGCAGACCTCGGTGGAGATGTTGCCCTCCAGCAGAGCCTGATGGTGGATTTCTGCTTCTGAAGGCCCAGTTCCTAAAACACACAAAGACACAGGCCACACGTATGCATACAAAACACATTATGGCACGTTGTAGGTCATGAGCCAGATCGAAATGATTAAAACATTACTAATGTATTTGTGGGAAAAGCTGATGATTAAGAGGAAAAAAACATTGTTTACTGAGTGTGATTAGATGGATAAAGGTTTAATGACTTCATTTAATGAACTTCTGTCCAGTTGTGCTTCTTGTAATCTCAGTTTATATGTCACTTTTTAAAGATTTCTTCCATGATTGTCAGACATCGGTCCTTCATTGGTGGTTCTACGTTCCGCTAATAGCTTGTAAAAGCTTTTTTACTTGCAGTATTTTGACAAGATACCTGTCGCTCCCCATTCCCCTTTCTTCTGTGAAACTCCAGCGATAAGAACTCAGATCCTGGGTTCCTGAAGGTTTAATTGTTTCAAGTATTAAAACAGCTCACGATGCTTGTCTGACGATATCAGACCTCTGTAAGACACTGTTCTAGCTACTCTATGTAAGATTAAGTTTGCCTTCATCTCACTTAAACTCTGCAAATCCGGTGTTACAGACTCAGTGCAGAAATGCAGTTTGTTCCAGACTGAAGTGCTACACAAGAAGTGGTTTAGAAATTGCTGCTCTGTGTACGAGCAGTCGTTTTCTCAGTTTCTTCTCTGTATTTTTACTAGACTCCAATATAAAAGACCAGGTTATATGGTTACAGTTAATTAGTGTGATTGTCTTCATCAGTAAGGCGCGTTTCCAAATAATACAATTTGGCACTAATTACAGTATAGTAATTTATGAGAGACAGCAAATTATTTAGTAATGACATACAGAAGCTGTTTATAAGCTGATTCACAGGAATTTCCCTGAAAACCTTAATGACCAGAAATAATAAATGAACTCAGTTTAAACCCACGTGGATATGAATTTATTACTGACAAATGTATTCTATCGTTTTAAATGTATGCCTGCCCTTTACAACAAAACTTCACGAACACAGTGTTTTCAATATATACCACGAGAACCATGTCTCCATTTGAGCCTGTTACACATCAGTTACACATAGTTTTACTGACGAACCAGATGTAGTTACCTATATTCAGAGTGAGGGAGGCTTCCATGGTGCTGAACTGGTGTATCTTTGTCTGCATTAGACTGGCTCGGTTGCAGCGCATCGCCGGCATAGTCTGAGACTTCCTGTCTGACGAGAACAACTTTGACACACACACTTCTTGACTCCTACATAAAACAAACAGATCCACAGAAAAAAACAACAAGGGGTGTTTGGAAGACAGAGAGAGAGAAAGAGAAACAAAGTTATGTTGTCTCAACCGATAATCAATGATCAACCTTCATTAAATCCGCACTATGGTTAAAATTGTACACGTTGCTCAGATATGCCAGATATGACGGACTGGATTACACTGTAGATTTCCCAGACTTACCGGCCAATGTTCCTTTTTCCGGCGTAACGAAACTGAACCAGGCAGGTCCTGAAAATAGGCGGGGGAAAAAATGAAACAGGTAACACTGACGTTGGTTGTTTTTTTCAGCCTTTCATTTTGGCATTTTGCAACAGTTTTACATTTCTTTTTAGTTTCAAGTGAGTGAATACTGCAGCCGCAGTGATTGAGAAATACCATATACGGCAAATGCACAAGCACCATTGTACAACTGTTCTTCCAGTCAGTCGATCACGTGTCAACCACATCCGAACTAAACTGAATCAAACCAACTTCTAAAAGTCTCTCCTTTGTAGTCACATGGTGGCCCTGAACCATTCTACTGCTTCTGATACTAAAGCTTTCTTTTCCAAACTGAGACCTTTCTCTGTCATTGGTGAGACATCACATGATTGTTTGGCTTAAAAATTGTTGTGTTTTTAAAGATTTCTTCTCTGACTGAAATCATAACTCTTTTTTTTGCCAAATGTTATGAGGAAAGGGAAATGAAATCCAAGTTGCAAAAGTTGAATGCTTTTTGTTTCAAAAGAAATGTATTCTCAAAATAAAGCCCGCCATGCTTCAGTGAACAAACATCTAACATATTACTAACATCCATTTATTGTCAATGTAACAACAAAACTAAGAATGACTTCATTACATTCAATTTGCGAAACTTAAAGGATTACCAAATTACGATAAGCAGTTGATGAGCTTCGTCTCTTCATTATTAGCAAACTGTCTCTAATCATATCAGGGCAAAGGTAAATAACATGTTTTTACTTTAAGATGTAAAACTACGCTGACTCTTAGGCTCTGTATGTCTCACTCTTGTCGTCATCTGATTAACTGCTGGCAGAACAATAATGCACTGTGGGCTGGATCCATAAGGAATGGATTGCTCTTTCTAATTGCACAGTGTTTGTGCCTGCAACCTTCTACGTTTTATGCACCTCTTCATAAAAGATTTTGCATTAATAATATTCTGGCACAAATAAGGCCATAAAGTTTTGCACCTGAGCGTAATCTGTCCTTGTTTTACGTCAGAGTTTCTAATGTTTCAGGTGTTTCTCTGCATTTCAGCCACAGATGGGTCCATAATGAAAACCTCAGAAATGGCCGAAACCCTCAGATTGTGTGTCTTTAATGAGCAGAGATGTGCACACACCGAGCTCTCCACAATCACGAACCAACTTTCATGCTTCTCTAGTATTTCAGGTCTACGACATAATCTACTGAAATGGCTGAAGGCTCCAGATGTCAGTGTAAGTCAGGCAGGTCTGAAATGTGTTTGATTAATGTCTGACTCTGTTTGGTGTCACAGCGTCTCTGAACTCTGAAGGAGACGCGCCGGGGCGCAGCCGTGGTAACGTCATTAACAGCAGATCAGTCAGGATCTGACGGTCATTAATGTTGTGTGTTCTGCAACTGGTACACTCTGGGATTGTGGGATAATAAGGATATCTGGATATGTAATACGACAGTGTGATCCTCAGCGCTGTTTGTATTTAAATATTTAAAACTCCGAGATAATGCGCATATCGACCTGATTCCCTCCAATATCTGACTCAAGATTTCAAGCTTTACATCATTAAATATTAATTCAACATCATTCAAGCTTCACAAACTTGACAGTGACTCAGATGTGAGCTTGTGTGCAGCTAATACCAGCTTTCAGCAGGTTGTATTTGCACCAGACAAACTGTGTGCAGCGATGTGCACTGTTCGTCTGTGAATTAGAGAGATTTTGCAATGAGGCTTATTTGCACAGAAAGGGACAGAATGTCTGAATATTACCTCATCCATGCAAGTGACACAGGCGCAACACTGGCGCCGTCTGCTTGGCAGAACAGTTTGCAGTGAATTCCACCCTTTGCAGGTGCTTTGAGCATTACATGCAATATTTTTATCTTGTTTACGCCAGTTTTACACCTGCAAAAGCTGCTCAAACCACCTTTTGTGGATCTGGCCCTAAGACTGTAATATAACACTATTGACTTTAATATTATTCAACCCAACGTAACAGTTGATTTTGTCATTTGGGGTGACAAGTGTAATCAATCATACTCACTCTAGCAAACTGAGGAAGTTCATGATGTCTTGAGGGTTGACTTTGTTCCAGTAAGCCATCAGAGTATCTGTGGACAAACACGCACAGGTGCATGTATTTATTCTTTACCTATAATTATCAAGGTGTAGTCCACTTAGAACAAACACTTCTTGTTGTTCTTAGGGGAGTGATGTTGCAAAATTAACCAAACACTCTTCACGGGTGACGCCTTGCAGTCAAATTTCTCAACTTCACTGTTTGTGCAAAAGTCGAGTCAAGTTTCAGTGTCGACTCCAGCTCAAAATAACAAAATGGATAATTATGTATGTTATCAAGGCCTGGCTGTGAAGTTGGGGATGTAGATCATGACTGACCCTCTGACAAGGTCTTGACGACGTGCAGGAAGGAGAACAGGAGGCCCTTGATCTCGTATTGTCCCAGTCTGCCGATGGGGGGCATGGGGCTGCTGCTCATGGTGGAGCCACGTCTCTGCAGCTGAAAACACATACAAAAAAACCCCCCACACACACACACTCAATAATGACACATTTAAATCTACTAGAAGAAAACTGAGTCAGACATAAAAGAATGTTTATTTAAAAAACATGCTTTTCTAGTCTAGACATCATGACTTCCCGCCTCCGTTTGATCTGAAACAGGTGGAAGAAGATGGAAAAGACAGCAAAAAACTGTACCACTTAATTAACTCGTCATAAATCATCAAACAAATGAAGAAAACATGCCTCCAATGAGAGCTTCGGGCCTCTTTCAGACCATATCTGACATCTAAGTACAAATAGATTGATGTTTATTATGTTAATAAACAGTTTTAAAATCCAACTGTTAACTTGTACATTGTGAAAACAATGAGGAGGAGGATTTTTTTCTTAATACTGCATTTCAATAATAAAGCCGAAATATTGAGAAGAAAGTCAAAATGTCACAAATAATGTTGAAATACGTTTTAGAGAATAAAGTCAACATATCTTTTGTGGTCAGAAATGACCCATTGATCTAGCTTTTATTTATCATTACTCTGATTACGAAACAATATAGATAGTAAGAATAATAAAACACATGAAAAGCAGCTACTGATTGCTGTGCATCTTTCAGCTTCATGAGAAAGACAAGAATAAAGTATTCCCAAAATGCAAAATAAAAACCAATGTTCCTCCTCTCATTTCTTTTTCTAAAACAAAATAGAACGTAGTCTAAAAATACACGTTCCTTTCCTTACATTTATCTGGAAATGTATCAAAAATCAGTTTCTATGCTTTTCCATATTCCATGGGAACCGTGAGATCTAGTTTTACTATGAGACTTTTGACCAACTAACGATAAACCACGGCTCGTGTGTTGAGAACAATGACCATGTATTTACACAGATGACACATAATCCACATTAGACCACCTGTCCTCACCATAGGTGGACAGTTTCTTCACACTCAGTCCTGGCATCAGACCAGGGCTCATGAATACGCTTTTGTTCAAGCTTGTGTTGTCTGCCAGTATAAACCTATGAACACGTCTTCCTCGGTGTATAACACGTGGTGTCTATCAGTGTGGGTGGACCTCATCACACACTGAAACAATGGTAGCTTTTGGTGTATGTTTGATGAGGATTAATGCAGCGGTGTTGCATTAATGAGCCACGGATACACAATGGGACCAGTAAAAGGTTTGTTTTGTTGATGCTGTGTTTAGAGGAAGCAGACATTTCACACTGGGAAGTTGAAAATGAACACGATGACTGGGCAAAACAATGTTTTTATGAGAACCTGCTTCAAGAAATTGTGTCCACATGGCATGTATTTGTAGAAATTGTCAACAAAATGAAAGATCCGGACGTGGGAAGTAAAAAAGTACAAATACTTTGTTACTGTATTTGAGTAGAGTTTTCCTATCTGTATTTTTGAGTATTTTTCCCGTCAACTTTTTCCTTTCACTCCACACATTTCAACACAAATATCTGTACTCTCTACTTCTTACATTTTCAAAATTCATTTTTAATGCGTTCGAGGGGGATTTATCGATTATTTTTTAAATTCTGATTCATTTATATTTCATGGGACAATAACGCATAGAAAAGACAAACGCGATGTCCGAGATCAGGAGAACTAATACTGACAAGGACGGTGTGAAGTACAGTTAGGTTTGCACAGAAACAGCCTTTAGTAAAAAATACTATTGTACTTTTACTTTCTGCACTTTCTTCAAACTGATGCAAAGGACGTATATGCGAGTCTGTGCTGAGGTTAAAGCACAGTGGATCTGCTGATGTGACACATTCTCACCTCAGTGCTGTCTGGCGTTCCTGGATCCAAAAACAGAGAGCCTCTGGAGTCTTCTCTCCTCACCACATGGCCATTCTGTACTAGCAAACCTGTGGCCAACACGGGAGAGTACTATTAATGTCAACTGAACGCACCAGTGCTGACAGACGAAGTGGTATTTTCATCATCGTTGCGATAAACACAAAAGACTGGCTGAAATGCAGTGAATAAGAAAAATTATTTAGTTTTTGCCCGAGTTTGAAATCTGAAAATCTTGAAAATCCCCCAAACATTTAATCACAATTCTGATTAACACAAGAAATTAAGATGTAAGACGATTAAATATTTCAATATATATTTTTTATTTCAAAAACTGCAAATGCAAATGAATTACCTGAAAAACAATCGGCAGCAAAAAGTGCAAATAGTGTATTGTTAAGCCTGCGTCCGATAGGTACTGATACTCGTCTGAGCACTTTACACAGGTCCTTCTTTTTGTTTTAACTCATTCATTTTGATCTTCTGATAATTCACTTGGTGAGGTTGATTCTCCAGTAACAGTTGGCAGCTGACCACTCTTTCCCCGTCAGTGACGAGCTTAGATAAATGAAGATTCAGATCAGATTAACTGGCCTCAGTTTGGTGGTGACTCAGAGGTTTCTTTATCTATCGCAGGTCATACTGTAATACCGCACAAAAGTTCACTGGCACAAACATGGTCATGAATTTATACTAAAATGGGATGCAAAAATGAAAAGTAGATCCAGTCCATGTCCTTTACTGAACAATATCAGTTTGCCTCTCATAGTGAATACTTAAGAGCCTGTGAACATGTGTGCCTGTGTCAAGTCTGAGAACATAGCCATCCCTTCAGGGATGGTTATGTTCTCATGACTTCAGGGAAAATAAGCATCATGGGAAACGCGTGGAAGGGCCACACTGGAAATCAAAGTCAGGATATCTCCACTTCTGTTGCTTTGATTCTGACATTTGTTTATTTCTGAATGTTTTTTTCTGTGCACAGTCAATTTTCTGCAGAAACAAGAAACTGGTGGAATGCTGTCTTAAATTAACACAATGTGATGATCTACACCACAAAGGAGTTGCTTATTCTTA
>JAPQRN010000011.1:4595519-4607014 GCA_037367275.1 Coranthus polyacanthus
TTTATTTGACAACTGGCGACCCAATAAAAAAACAGGTTGTTGTAGACTACAAAAAAACAGGTTGTTGTAGACTACAAAAAAACAGGTTGTTGTAGACTACAACAACCCGATTGCACATCACCCTCCTCTTCCAAGCGGGTAGGAAAACTGTCCAGAAACATGGTTGTGCATACATAGTGGTCTCCTTGGAAGAGGACCGTCTCCCTCTGTAGGTACAAAGGATTCTTATTTTCATGAGATTAGACACTAATGAAAACATAAGTATTCAATTTCTGCAAATAGATCCCCCAAAATCCCACACAACGCACCGTTATTTTTTTGTGTGGAAACACTGAAGTTCTGGTTCAAGAGCCTGCTGTGCTATTCATGCTATTTTATGGTCAGTGGGGACAATGTTTGCATGTGTTATACCTGAATGAGTCTTTTTATTTTATCTAGGAAATACATCCAAGGCACAGGCGAGCAAAATGATTTACATATTAAGCCCTATTCACAGGGGACTAGTATAACCTGGGGCCCTCTGGTGATTTAGAAATGAACCAACCACGTCTGTGTTTCATGCAGCGGAGATAAGCAAAGTCTGTCTTTTTAACACATATTTACTGAGGGCTCAATACTAATAGGTTATCACTTACAGATAACTGTTGAAAGATAGAAAATGTTTCTTACTGTACTCTGTCGTGCATGTCATTCATCTCATCAATTTTTTTTTAGATTTCACTCTTCTCAAGGATTTAAGTTTGCTCTTTCAGTCTCCATGCTATACCGTGTCATCGGCCTCCTGTATTTGCACCCAAAACACTTTTAAAGCTTGATTCGTAATGGCCATAATTCGTAATTCTCGACCAAGAAACAGGCGGAATATGCGCGGAGGAAACAAAAAACATTGCAAATCGCTCCAAATCACAAAGATGTCAATTCGCACAGGACTAATATTATCACATGACCTCTGTGTTTGCTGAAATAGGGTAGGTAATTTGTGGTGGAATATTTGCTTAACAAATTACAGATTTGTATGGGATTAAGATCCCAGACAACATCCAATTATTGCAAATTACCTGAGGTCCACAGGTAATACTAGTCCTGTTATTCCCATACTGTTAGGCGGACGTGGCATGTGAAAAAAAGAGCTTGTTTTCTGAACACCTGAGTTCGACAAGTTTTGTACTTGAACAGCTTGGGATTGATATGGTCAATTTGTAACATCGCGCCCGTTCCTTCCTCTACACATTTTCAGTTAATGTGGTCTAAATGGAACCACGTCTGAGGATAAATTAGACCTCAGACTTTTTCAAAGTCTAATACTGTGGACATCACAGAACTCTGGAAACAAGATAAAACATGTCAAATTCTTGCACTAACATCAAGACAATTATTTGGGTTGGAATGTGTTGAAACCTGGTGAATTAAAGATACAAGTTTTTTAGGTGTTCTAATAACATGTCTTGCTGACATTTCTGATTTTCTTTTTTATTTCTGACTCATTGATCATTGTTGTTTCTCAATCTGCATGTACCGGTATGTTATATATTTTTTTTCCAAATTATTTTCTTGTCTCAGCTTGCCTCTTTTCCCATCTTCCATTTCCCAATGCCTGGGGCCCAACCCTCCCTCACCTTGAATGCTGTGTAGCGGTCATCCATGGCGTGCTTTATAAGAAGGTTTTTGAGAACGCTCACGGCCAGCTGTCTGAGCTCAGGCCCTTGCTGCAATGCCTCAGCCACTTCTCTCAGCAACAGACCGACCAGGAAATGGTTACGACAATATTCCTCCGTCAGACTGAACTCCAGGCTTTGCTCTGTTGTTGGGCCAGACAGGAAGTGGCAGTGAGTTAGCATAACCTGCACTAATGCTGACACCATTATTGGGACAATGTTAGAGAAGATTAAGTTACTGACTGGAAGTTTCCTAATACTAAATCAGATACTACGTCTTGTGAAATGTGCTTTTTGTTGAAGTTATAACTATTAAGTGCCTGCAGTTAGGAATCTAATAACACAGAGGATCTTTAATACAGAAAAATCACTAATGCCCACCTCATACGTAAGGCCAATGTACATTTTGACTAATTTAGCTTTTACTGCAAACACAAGCAAGCTACAGTATAGTCAGTAAATGGTGCTTGGATGCACACAAAATGAAATCATTCAGAGTGCAAAAATCCAACAACATCACATAACATACATTCAGACAATTACACTATCACTCCACACAAAAAAGAGACAGACTTTTCAATACTTAATTCATTGACAGGATCAGCGAGACGTGCCAGTGACAATGTTGTCTGTTTCACAAGAAACAATGACGCAGGGTTTCACAATAAGGCTGTGTTAATATCAAGACATTCAACGTAGCTTTGGAACTGGGTAACCATGTGCAATTATCTTCTCTAATGTAAGAGACAGACAGGCAGACCCACAGCAAAAAAAAAAAGAGATAAGGAGTAAGAGAGGTAGAGGAGACAGACACAAACTGCGAGAGAGAAAACCAGCTTCATGAAAGATGTTTCTATCTAGTGCATCAAGTCAATTATGCATTAAGAGGGCCAGTCGATATCCCACAAAGCAAAGCTCCTCTCCTCTACAACATACAGACATACAGTATCACCCGGCAGGCTAATGATGGCATTAGAGTAGCAGTTGCAGTGTGCTGAGTGTGAGTCAGAGTGAACGGGTATCCGATGAGAAACGGGGCTGACGGGAAAGCGGGTTAGTGCGGGTCAGTGCAGGTGTTTGCACATGGCAGCAAACACGGTGGTGTTGATGCATAGTATGGTGCGGTGAGCATCACCTACCTACAGGGCCAAAAAGCTCCGTCGCATACGGAATAAAATCTGACCACAAGCAAAACACAAAAAACACAGGGGATGGGGGGTAAAAATAAAGAAATTGGGGGTAAAATTTTAAAACAATCCATGCAGCATTTCCAAAGCACACTGTTGTTTGCTTGTCACATTTTGGTTGTGTAATACATGTAATGTCAACAAGTGCGAATAAACATGTGCCAGTCCAGGTTAGAAATAGGTGTGATCTGCCTTGGTCTTAATTACAGTTCTGTGTATGGCTATGGATGTGAAAAACAACAGGTTAATAGAGGGGATCACTGTGGTGGGTGCAGGTCAGAAAGGGGTCGGGGTCATGTGAGAGCTAGTCAGTGGTTACTTGTGTGGTAAGAAGCATAATGCATTTAATGGAAGGCAGAAAGTGGTAACGCATTTGAATATAATTTGACATTTACCTTGTACCCTCTGCAGCTTGGTGCGCCCAAAAGCCATGGGCAAGTTAAGAGGAATGAAGTGCTCGTGGTTACACACTGTCATCAGGAAATCAAACTTCATTTCAGTCAACACCTGTGACAAAGAAAACACACGTGTGTCACTGCACACGCATGGGAGAATTTCTAATACTTCCTCTTTGTTAAAAATTAATCCTCATAGCTGCAGATGGGTTTTGTTGTGCGGCCGAGCTGATTTCATTTGCTAGTCAAATGTAATGCTGATACAAGCCGAGATAGAGCACGAGCACACAACCCTAACACGAGGAACTGCGGCAAACTTTGTCCAAGTAACTTTGTGTAACACTTGTTTGTCAGTTAAAATATGCATGTTTTCTACTGTATATTCTGCACTACTATGGGCTCATACACGGTATTTCAGTTACAGCAATTACTGTTTTCTGTTCCTTTCAATTCAATTCAAACTTTTGTTAAGGACAGAAATCATACAGAGGTCCATGGAATACTAAAATAAGTAAAGTAAGTAAATGACAATATATTGCCTTCTGCAGGCAATATCAACATCACAACGTGTAGCTTTTCTACTGAGTATTCAGTTGCTGTGTGTGGGCATGTACCTTGGGATCCTTGAGACCAAAATGACGCATGTAGTGATTGATCAGACCAAAGCCAAAGCCTCGGTTCATGAAGGTCAAGCACCTCTGAGGAGAGGAGAGGACTCAGGGTTAGGACACATGCTGCTGAACAAACAAATCCTAAAGACTGTGATTATTATACTGTGAGCTATCAAAGGCGGGACATAAAGAAAATAAATAGTTTTTACTAGTTTACACCGGTGTAGAGGAAATGGGTTGATTCTCACTATAGTATGACTTTATTTCACACTCAAAAAGACTCGGGAGGTTTGTTTTGAAGCACCCATTAAACAGCATCAGACCTTGATGAAATTGGCCAGGCTTATGTTGATGCAGCGAGCCTCCTCTGGGATTTCCATGTGGCGGATAGTGATGTGGGGCATGATCGACAACACCAAGGACTGGAGTGCCTGGTGGAAACTGTCGGGGAAGCGCTGGGCCCGCGGCATCTGAAGATACATTCCGGACAAGTGTGTAATGATAAATAGAAAATCTGTGAGATGTGTGTGTATACTGCAGGGAACTGGGAATTTACGTTTTCTCTAAACAGCGATCAAAGTTTACTTCTTCTTAATAGCTGCAGGTATCACTTTCCTTACTAAACATCTGGCAGTGTCGATTAAGACCCGGATGAAATGCAGACAAATGGCATCAGGATGAGGAAAATATACACAACATAATGGTTCAATATGAGCCCTCTTGCTCTTCTAATGAGTTGTGTGTGAATTTAGAATTTGAGATGGTGCTTCAGTACATAGACATCTGTTTCTGACAGTGTAGTTGAGATACATGCCAATAACCAACATATGACTTACAAGAAACCAAATGTGCTCTCTCTTGATGCTGTGAAGGATAATAATACAAACCTTCATCCGGTTGCCCTCTTGCAGGTACTGAGCCATTGATTTGGCCATGGTTTCAAAGAAGAACCAAGAATACTACAAAAGACAGAGATAAAGGAGGATGAGGATCACATTTCCAATGGTATTTTCCGCTAGGTAAAATGAGGAAAGAAAGAAAAATGAAGTGCGTCCAAGGATAATACATGACTTAGAATATACTGAATGAGGAAATCTTCTATCAGGTTACCAGGTGTGAATGAAGTGAAAAAAAAAAACACTGGATGCTTCTGAATCTGAAGAAGTTCTGAATCTGTTAACAAAAGTCATAAACTACTAATATTCAACTGAAAATCTGTAGTAAATTAAAATGCCTTAAAGGTAACACAACCATTTAATAGCCAAGTCTGCTCCCTGCTGGTCATTGTCAGTACTACTATTGGATCGATCTGTGTCTCTACATAGAGTGGATAAAAAAAGCCAAGCACACACTTTGAGTAGTTTATTGCTGGTGTTGAAATCAGCAGTTTGCTTCAGGACGGCGGTGACTGCCGTGGCCAGCACCTCGTGGGTGGTCGCCGCATTTCCTGACGTGGGGTTGTTGGTCAGAAACACATACTGAGGACAGAAAAACAAACACATTCAAGCACATAGGATTCACTTTTAACAGAAAGTGATGAGTACTAAATTATTGGTGCATGCCCTGCATAAAATAACTTTGAATATAAGACTAATGCGGTTTTGAGCTGGATTAATACCTTAACAAAAGAGCGCAGGTAGTGTTCCAGTCCTTCCTCATGACATCTGGAGACTATATGTATGATCACACTACAGGTGCAGAACAAGATAGATACTCTATAAGCATTTCATCAGTATTAAAATACCAGCTTCAGACACATTTTACGTAAGTGACAACTGACCGTAGAGAGTTGACAGCAATATCGTGGGCTTCTTTGGTTGCTGCAGTTAGCACCTCAAACAGCTGCATCAGGACTGTAGGCAGGAAGGTGACGATAACATGTGTCTCCATGGCATGCAGGCACTGAGGGAAGGACGGAGGGAGGAAGATGTAAATGAAGAGACTACAGCAGTACAGTAGTGGATAATCAAAGCAGAAAAAGGGTCATGGAAGAAATGTTGAGCTTGGATTCGCCTTTAGCAGTAAGAGCAGACCATATAAATGAATATAGATTTTAGAACAAGTGCAATAACCTTAATGCGGTCATCCAAGGTTAGTTGGGAAACTTAAATACGTAAATAGAAAACAACAACGGTACTAAAATTGCACCTTGAGGCCAACCGCACGTGACGCGTGTAAAATAGACTGAATTCAACTTTGCGAAGGTTTTGGACCCAGGTGGTCACGGATTGTTGTAAACTTCTAAGCCCAGTTCGGACCCCAGATTCACACTGAGACAAAACCTTTTTAGAGCGCTGCAGGAAAAAATCACAGCGGTGTAAATTGGCTTGTCTCAGCTCGTCTCTGATGGTCTGAAGGTGTCGCCTGGGACTCAGCTTGTCAAACTGCCAGTGGCTGGTTTTAGAATGTAAGGCACGTCACCTTGTAGCAAAGTCAGGTAAGGTCACTTACAAATTGTGAGCTGTTGGCAAACATTTGGATAGAGTAAAGAGAGGATCACTCCTGTGCAATGGGATATATCCTGCACAATAGTGTATCTATGGGCTGTAGTTCACGTGCCACCAAGAAGTGCAGCGTTATCACCAGCCATTCTCCTGGTGAGTGCCGTCTTAGTTAAAGGTCCAGTGTGTAAGATTTAGGGGGATCTAATAGCACAAATGGAATATAATATATTTCGTTTTATGACGGGTAACATTGCTGTCACTTACTATGCCTGAGTGTGGACCGGAGTTAGTATCTCCTTAACTAAAAAAGCCAGAATGTACAAACAAACACTGGCTTTAATGAGGGACTTGTTTTTTTAGCAGCCATGGTAGGGAATGCTGAACTGAGGGCAGAGCAGTACGATCCGCAACTTCCCTGATAGCTGTCACTAAAGTCTACACGCTGAACCTTTAAGTGGTTTCTCTGCTTAATTAGAGGTGAAACCAACTCCTCTCAATGGCAAAACTGCTGCGGGTATAGACAGGAGGAATTGACAAAAGAGACTCGAATTCACTCCAAAAATGTACACGAGCCTCCTGGGTGCATACAGTACTGAAGCAGCCACAGATGGCTCCAAATTCTCAGCCTTCTATTCTCAGATGTCTTTGAGAACTGCAGGCTTTACAGTAGATGAAAGGTGTGTTAGCGTCATTCTAAACCTATTAGCTACCATATGAAACCACAAGCACAACCATTACAAGATCTTGAGTTATTTTTCAGCAGTGTGTTAGTGTTAGTCATCTATATCTGTAAGCCGATCTCTGGTGTGTGCACTGCCTCACACTGTCTCACCTTCAGGTATTTGATCAGTTCTGCTGGGTTGCCCTCTGATGATGTCCTCATCAGCTGGCAGTGCTGGAAAAACTTGTGTAGATGCAGGTCCTTCATAGAAAACATTACAGCATCAGTGTCGTTCACACTCTGTATACCAACTACCTACATGTATTCTGTTAATGAAACAAAGTGTTGTACCTGAGCATATATAGTTGATGCTACGTGAGTCCTCACTTTGAACAGTGTTTTGGCATTTTCCACCCACTTGATATCTGGCTGGGACTGAAATCAGACACACATGTGTTTATTAAATGATCTGGAGTGACAAATGACCCAGAAACCACAGCAGACAGACTCTAATAGTACTGAATATTAGTGTTCAGGGAGATTTAGTAGAGACCAAGTGTCGGTTTAAGAGAACACAAACCTTCCTGGTGTCCTGACAGAGGTATCCAGGAGGCAGGGTGGCAGCTACTGGCAGCTGGAGGTCTACTGACTGCATCCTCCCGTCTTTTAGCAAAGGCATCCAGGAGTAGCCAACTGTAAGCCAAGTAGCCAAGTAGCACAACACTGTTACCAGTCTGACTGTAAATAGTCTAAACAAAATCAAAGACAGGAACAGTGCAAACAGTATCAGCTTCACTTTTTGAAAACGCACTGTTAAGTCTGAAAACAGACTTACCCAGTGACTCCACTCCCTCCCTCTTCTTGCTGCTGGCCTTGCTGCTGGACTCACAGCTGATATGATAAAAGGTGAAGAGGATGTGGTGCTTCTCGTGCACGTGAACAGGCAGTTCAATCTTTACCTGCACAGAGTCAAACAGGCCATTGGTTCAACATCATGTCACTCTTCATATTGAACAGGTACTTACCACGAAATAGTAAGGATTCTGTTGTTGTTGATAGTAAATTAAAGAAGGCAAGGTAATAATGCAAAAAGAAAAACAAAACACCCATAAGCATAGTGAACTGTAATGGTAAGTACTGTACCTGACTACAATTCTGACTTCACTTTATTAAAGTATTTCCATTTTATGCTGCTTTATATTTCTACTCCATTACTTTTCAGAAGCAAGTATGGAACTTTTTATTCAATACATTCATCTGACGCTTAAAGAGGGGTTTGTGTTGAAAACTTCTGTCTGTCTTCAACCCCTGACCGTCACAGCGTGCGCGTTCTTCAGAAAAGAGGAACTTCTCTGACGAACTTTCTGAGAAAAACATGGTTATAGCTCTGCTGATGCCACTTCCTGCTGAGCTCTGCACAACATGGTCCAAATAGACATTGGACACTTCTTCTAAACAGTGGTGGAATGTAAATAAATACTTTTACACAAGTACAATACTGAGATACAAATTTGACGTACTTGGGTATTTTCATTTTATGCAACTTTACACTTGCACTTCACTAAATCCCAGAGGCAAATATTGTGCAATTTACTCCTCTACATTCATTTGACACTTCTATTCATAGTTACTTGTTACTTCTGCTTATATGATATGATGCAGTGCTATTAATCTAACCAGTAGTATACAAAGCATCTAAAACTGGCTCCACATTGATAAACTACAACAATAAAATGCTCTAAATACCATGATATTTCAGTAAGTACTATGTATGTGCTAAATCATTTACTCAGGTAACATTCTGAATACAGGGCTTTTACTTGTAATGGAGTATTTTTAGACTGTGGTATTTCTACTTCTACTTCAGTACAAGGTCTGAGTACTTCTTCCACCTCTAGTACTTTTGAACCACGTGTTCCCAAGCGTCTTCATCTGGTGTCTCCCCAGGACCCAAACATTCAAAACTCACTCATGAACTGCCATAGCATCTATATTTTTACTGACTTTTCTACTGTCAAAACGCCGCACAGCGTCTGAGATGAATGGGTCAGTGAAGCACAGAAGAAAACTCGTCTTCTATTTGAATAAGGCAGCGGTGGAAAACGTATTCAGATTATTTACTCAAGTAAATGTAGAAATGCTCTATTATTGCATAATATTCCATTGTTGTGTGTATCACTTACAAATAGATGTAAGAGCATTTTAATGTTGTAGTTTGTTCAATTTTAGATAATTTCTATACTATTGGGTAGGTTACATTAGTAGTATAGTACTGCATTCAACCATATAAGAGCAGGAATAATGATTTTTTTATGTTAAAAGAAACAAGTAACTTTTAAAATACTTCACTCTGAAATGTAGTGAAGTGGAAATAAAAAGTAGCAAAGTGGAAATACTGGTAAAGTACAATTATGTCTAATTTGTACTTACATAGTGTACTTGAGTAAATATACTGAGTACATACATTGGGAATTAGGAAAATGACTTCACACATCGTAGCCTTTTTATCCATTTTCCTCTCAGTTGGTGACCCAATAAAAACAGGTCTGCGGAGCATTTTGTGTCCTGACCATTCGTTTGTGTTTGTGAATCCTCGTTTTTGTGACACACTTTGTCCACAAGGGGGCAGCATCAGCATGGAAATGTATTTCCCAGTGACTTGCACAGGTTGACTCTCTCACAGGAAGTGACACATACAGACCAACTAAATTCCACAAGTAGTAAAATTCCAGTTTATGACACGACAATGTGTCATTTAGTTAGTGTCCTCTGGGCAAAGTAATGTGGCAGTCTATAACACGCAAGACAGATAGACTAATACTGTTGTTAATCATCACATGCATCAGTGACTGGAAGCTGAAGCATGCGGAGGTAAATCCCGGTGAGCGTGCCTTTGCGTGTGCATGCGGGTACATGGGGGACTCTTAAGATCCTAATCCCTTTGATATCAGGACCATATGGACCCCTCTGCTCTATATCTCTCCAGCAGTATCCTGACTGTACCTCTTTTGTTGAGCTCCTTGCTTCAAATGTATGTGTAATGGGGTCTGTGACTGTTTGACCAGACCAGTGTGAGTTCACAGCTCTATGCTGAGACAGATTTATGGGATTATCTCAGTGCTGCCTGAGGAATTTAAGCAATGAACACAGCGACTGCCTCTGAAAAAAATACTTAGTAAACAGAGCTTCTTCAGTGTCGTTCCGGCTTAACCATTTAATTTAGTGTCAACATAATGGAGTGGCAATAACCTGATGAGTGTATATTATTTCAGGTTATATTTGATGAAAAGAATAAGATACATGATACATGCTAACAAATGTATTTTTAAACTGATAATAGAGATAAATGGGATAAAGAGGATAAAGAGGAAGTCGTCCCACCTCATCGTAGAACTCTGGGCTCTGATTGTGGTGCAGGACGGCTGCATAGGTGCTGCCGGTGAAGAGCGATTCCCCCGGTTTGCCGTAGATGCACTGAAAGGCAAACAAGCACATCAGTCGTCAACCACTGGCTCTTTGATGATGGGGCACAGCAGTGAGTAAGGGCTTAGCAATCTGTGGTTACAGGCAATATTTGGAGAATGATGGGGTGAGTTTGCAACCTTTCATCTCAGAGTTTGTATCTTTGACACTCAAATTAAACAAGGAATGGAGAAAGTACAAAGCAGAACCTAACATTTTATCAAAACGCATGAGCTCTGGCTCGACACGAGGGGCCTCATCATGAAAAATTATACACATTTTCGGGCTTTACGCAGCACTGTTTATGTTATTTTAATTACAGTACCATCTTCTGCTGGATGTTGTTGACAGAAAACCAATAAATACAGAGAAAGGACAGCACTATGACCGCCCATGTGATATGGCTTTTCCAGTGACAACTTCACCTATAGTAGATGTAAAGGTTGGATTGTTTATGGGTGTTTCTGCAGGTTTCAACAAGTTAAAGGTAAGACTTTTATGAATGCTTTTCAAGGGCTGGATTTGAGACTTCTTAAGACATTTAAGGACATGCATTCATGTTTATGAATGTTATGATACTACATGGCATAGTTAGGGTTTTGTAATCCTGGCCTGTATGAAAGCAGCAGCACCGCTAGATTAAGATCTGTGAGAAAAAAATAAGTGTAAAGAGGTCAAGCATGACCAGGTCAGGATATCTCTAATGAGGGGCAACAAAAAAGGGAAGAAGAAGATTTAGGCCTGCTCTGGTGGCTGGGTTCACTCTAATTAGGACGCTAACAATTGTAGCCATCTCTAATGAACAATAATGAGCTGCTCTGGCCAAAGGAAGGACAGAGATCTGGAGCCAGCTGATTGAAATTGAGACTGATAGGAGCTAAAATCAGAAAAACAGCTGGTGCCTCTGCAGGAGGACTAGACAAGCCTGGAGGATGGGAGAGACTCAAAGAGAGGATATGGTTTGAATTCTCAGCTCTGTCTTGGAAGAAGCTGAGGATGGGGGCATCTAGTAAAGACATCTTGATCTGAACTCGTTTTTAACATGTCAGCGGTATTAATTGAAAACACATTACACAAACT